>VZRZ01002840.1:132293-250455 GCA_013398175.1 Climacteris rufus
GGGGTGCCGGAGCCCGCCCAGCCGAACCTGCTGGCGAGGAAAAGTTCTGTGCGTGACGGGCGCGGCGCTCCGCCAATCAGCGCGCTCAGCCCGGCCGGAGGGGCGGGGCGCCGCCGGCTCGGCCAATGGGAGCGCGGGGGCGGGGCTCGCGCCGGGGTAGGTTGCGCCGAAGTGCAGCTCCAAGTGAAGTTAATCTGGGGTGAAGCGAACAGAGAATTGTGGAGATCGTGGTGGTAGGAATTTTGCGGTTCTAATCGCGTCGTGTGGCGTCGTTCCGCCCTCCGGGGCAGTGGAGTTCATGTGCGTGGGGCTTTCCTTCGTCGTTTCGCTCTCTAATGATGGCAGGATATTAACATTTATGCAGGGAAGCAGAACAAAAGGGCTCTTTAGACAGGAAATAAGGTGCTGAGAGGCTCAAACTTGACCGAGTTTCTTTTGTCATCTCTCGGCTCGCACCGGGTGTTCTGGCGTGGAAGAATCGAGCGGTTCCACGTTATCTTATGGAGAAATGTTAATTCTAAAATAGCGAGGATAATGCTGCTGGTTTGGAGTTACACAATGTTACAGGAAGAGAGCTCGATTTTAACTCTAACTTCCCTGATTCTGATGAGATTGGAGGTAACTAATTATGACAGCTGCTGTGGGATTATTCAGTGATAGCATTTGCTCCAAGTCATTTGTCTTAAATTGTCCTTTGTTGTATCACTGAAGGCTGCTGTGCTGTTGTCTGTGTGTTTGTTCTTGATGAGAAGAATGTCTCACAGGTCTTTAGCGTTTAGAACAAAGATATGTAAAAACTATGTAAAACATGGCAATTTTTCTCAATTTTAATCAGTTTTGTAGGGTGTCTGGGTCTGTCAGAGCTCTGATTACAAACACAGGCAGGAAAAATTAAGTGTTACTGCTCTATGTTGCAGCTATTATTCTTCCAGCAAAGGCAAAAAAAAAAAAAAAGGAGGGGGTGGGTATTTTTTCCTTGGGAATTGGTCAGAATCAGTTTGGAAATCTGTATTGCCTAATGGTAGCAGGTGTTTTTTTGAGGGACAATTATTTTCAGTTGTTGTACCAGTGCACTTTGGGCATCTGAAAGGGCTTCAGGAACAGGAAAAGTATGATTTGCCATGGGTACCATGGGATAGGGTGACAGGGAGGAGAGCAGGAAGTGGTGAGGCAGGAAGCAGGGGGGGGTCTAATGAGAATTAAGACTTCCTTTTAATTGTCACCCTTTTTGTATTAGATGAGGCCACATACAGAACAAGGCTTTCAGATTGGGAAATCTATTTTCCTACTTCCCTAAATATTTTCTGTTTTTTTATAAAATCACTTGTGTTGATATACAGCTACTCCTGGGAATTGGAAAGAAATACTCATGTCCCTGATACTTGTTGAGTCTGAGAAGTTTGATGGGTTGTGTGTGATTAGTCATGGTGATAGAAGAATGGATGTGAAAAATTGAGCAACAGTCTTTCAAATGACCGTGAAAAGCAATTGCTTAGACCTTTGCTGAATGTAAACAAGTGTTGTTTTTAAAGTATATCTCCTTCTTTCAGTTTTACATTGAGCCGTTCTGTTTTCTCCCCGAATGCTGGGTGTGGGTTGCTTTTATATATATCAGTGTCTTGAAACACTGGCATCTTACCATGGTCCAGTGGCTTATAGGTTTGAATTACTAATTACTCTTGCTGGCTTTATCTGTTTATGTCATTTTTTCATGTTCTGGGTTGTATTTAAACCCTGGAAATACTATTTCAGAAAGGGCAGTGACTGTAAATGGTCTTTCAGCCGAGAGCTGGGACAGATTTCCTGTATTGGGGAGATGCTTAAGACCAAGATATGTGCATTAAATACCTGCATTTTGACTAATTTCTTAACTTCCATGTGATGCTAGACCTAAAACTAAGTGGCTAGATCAGGTGTGTGAGGTGAGGGCAAGAAGAATAGTAGAGTTAGCTAGAATTTCTGTAAACTTGTGAGTATGTGTATTAGAATTACTGAAACTAAAGTAAGCCAACTAAAGTATTTGTGTGTTATTAAATATTATATTTAGCCAAAAGCTGGTTTTGCTTAGAACGAGATAAAAGCTGAATACATGAGGCAACTTGGTTCATATTGCTTGATCACTGAGCAGCCATGTTTTTTGGGCCCCCTCTGCCCCCCAACTTGGTTAGGAAACATCGATTATATGGGATCAGTTTTCCTGATTTATTCCAATAGGAGTGAAATGCTCGACTCTCTCACCACATGTATACAGTTCTAATGCAGGCTGTTTGTAGAAAGCAAATCTGCCCTAAAGGATAAACACAGCACTTTGCTGGCACAGCTGCACAACTTCTGTATTCAGGCTACAGCAAATGTTTCTTGCCTGCATTCAAAGCCGTTGCTGGCAGGACCTGTGTTGTCCCCGCACGGCGATTGGTTGTTCCAGCATTTCTTGTTCATAAAATCTTCTCCTGCACATGCTCCATCTGCAGATCTTAAACACAGTGAATGTGTTGTGTGCTGTGGGATTTATGTGTCTGCTTCTTGTGCCAGGATGGAATATACATCTCTGATGTGAATAAGAGATTCTTAAAATGGACCTTAACCCTGTGTACAAAATGTGGGACCAAATTTTATCTCCGCTGTTTATGAGACAAAGGCCATCTGTGCCCTACAGTCCACTGGCTGCTGGTGGCACTGCCCAGTGCCATGAAGTGGGTGGCCCAGCACGGTGAGCCTGCCCTCTGGTTCTGTTCGGTGGTGGTTGGGGCAGGCTGTGTGCCTGCCAGGGGCTGATCTCTGTAACACACCCCACAGCCTTAGCAGGGGGCAAATGTCCACCCTGAAAACAGGGATGTGTGAGCTTTGGATCCCCCCTGATTGCTGGCTGCTCTCTGCCACACACAGGGCCTCCTGCCTCTCTCCCAGCAGAGTGTGTTCTGTGAGCACTGGAGGCAAAGTCAACTAGGCTGGCTCAAATTGTTCTGAGCTAGTGGCTTGAGCCAACCCAACTGGCTCTTTTCCCTTCCTTTTCCTCCCACTGTTTCCCAAGTGGTTTAGTGATGATTTCTGCTAATTGCCCTGTGCCCAAGGCAGGAGGGAGTGGGGAGAAGCATAATGTCATTCTAGAGAGTGTCAGTGATATCCAAAAAGGGACACCTGCCCGTGGTTTTAGACACAAGGTTTGGCCTCTAACTCGTTTTCTTTTAGTTTCTAGGAAAGGGAGAGCTGAGGAGGCGTGATCAGCACCGGGTGCTGTTGCAGGGCAGATTGGTGCCACAGGAGCAGCCCTCTCCCGCAGATACAAGGGCTCCTCAGGAGATAGTTGTGTGTCCTCTTGTGGTGTGGAGCTCACTCTGGGTGGGGCAGATCATCTGCCCGGTGATGTTTACACTGTAATAAGGTTTTGTGAAAATAAGCAGTTAATTACACATGACCTACAAAGAAATACAAATAGTCGGGATCTGTTCTTGGTTTAAAATCCATTTAACAGAGGCATGAAACATGCTTGGGATTTTTAAACCTGCTTCGTTTTTTTTTTTTTTTTACCTTTAGAAGTGTCAGGAACATTGTCTTTCTTCCCTGTTCTTGTGTTCTTGTTGGATCTCTCAGATGTGTCATAAGCTTCTCAGCCCTTAATTGAAGGGGTGGGGTGGTATATTTTTAACAGATCCCTTCTTCCAAGTGTGTTTATAGGGCTTTTGCTAAACAGGGATTAGCAAAAACAAAGCTTTGACAGTGCAAAAACTGTTTCTTCTCAATCAAGTTGAAGTTTTTTTGCTCATTCTCCAGTTGTTGAAAGGAACCGAGGTTTTTTTTTTTTCATTTGAAAAGTAACTTTTTTGGCTATTAAATTATGCATTAAGAGATAAACTAAGTTAAATCCTAACCTGATCCATCTTCTGCTCCATTTAGATCAACTTAAGACAGTATTTTGAGTATTACTTAGACAAATGAATGCACTCTTTTGAGTATTTCCTAAAAATAGCTCCTTTTTAAGCAGCAGTATTCTTAAACCCACAGCTCTTCCTTTAACTTAATGCTTCAGCAATCTTGCAGGAGCTCAGACTGTCTCTGTGCAGAAGACCACCCCTGCTCAGCTGTTCTGCCCTGCCAGGATGTATTTGTGTCACAGGACTCTAACCTTCAGGATATGGTATTTGTCAGTCTGAAATGTAATAATCCTGTATCTGGAGAACTGAACTATAAACAGGGTGGCTGCCTTGGCAGGCCCTGGCAGCCACCCCAGCAGTTTAACTAGCCCGGGGTTTAAGGCAACACTGCACTGCTGTGTTCTGTAATTCATGATGCTAATACATCTTTGTCTATGTGAGGGATTAGGGAGACAAATACAAATTTAATAATCAAATTGGAATGGGAGCTTGAGAGGTATTTCTGAGACAAAAGTGGGGAATTTTTAGCTCATTCAAACACTTTGCATTGCATGTGTTTTTTAAGCAAGGACTGAAGTTTTCACCATTAGCTTGAACAAGGCAGGAGGCTGCACAGTTTTCATGTGTGTGCAATGGAATATGATTGGTGTGATGAAAGCACAATATTGCATGAGGGAGGCAGGTATTTTCCACTTAAGGCTTTAAATTAAGTTTGGGACAAGAGAACCTAAGTTGGACATATTAATGGATTTTATACAGAAGGTTATCTCTAGTTTAGAAGAAAACATTCAATGAGTTGTTGATCATGCTGGTTTCGAGGATGGAGTGGCAGGGGAGATAGGAGAGTGCAAAGAAGGATAAAATTGTTCTGCTACTACTCCCTGTATGAATTTTGTATGAATTGACCATGTTTTTCTAAAATCATACATAATCAAGACCTTAATGCAGTGCAGTGTTGTCATGTACCAGAATGTTTTCTGTGCAGCAGGATGACCTTGCATTGGGATCTGCATCATTATCAAAGTAGGGGCAAGAGAAGTGTTTCTGAGTGTTAAACTGAAAGGTTTGGAGATTTGTTCTTCTTGCCCAGATCCTTCAGAATCAGGTAAGATGTTTATGAGGTAGCTTTAGTTGCTGATACAGGACAATTTTCTTAGTGAGTTTCACCAGAATTCTGTTGGGATTGTGCTATCCAAATATCATTCTAGTATGACATGCTGTTGGATATTGGTGTTAAGTCATTAAATAAAGTAATTTTGTTGGTCTCACTTAGAATTACTTATCAAACAAATGTTCTCCAGGTGAAAAGTGACATAAGTGTTTATTTTAGTGTTCTATGAGGTCAAAAACATTTGATTATGAGCTTGCAAACAAAAAAATTTAAAAATGGTGGCAACATGGAAGGACTTACCTGCAGTACTTTTTAGGGAAGAGACTTTAGAATTGCTCAGTAGAACTGTTTTGAATATCAACATATTTTCATGGGGTTTGTTTAGAGTATCCTGGGAGAGGAGGAAAGGCAGCATTAGTAACAGTAGGTCAAGGTAAGTGTATTATTAGTTACATAACAAACAAATTGTCAGCTGAGTGTGACAAACCATGCAAGGGCTAAGACTGCTGCTGAGATAAAGGAAGGTTTGATTTGTTGCAGAGTGGCCTGGCAGCTGGGCATGAATTTGTTGGCTTCTTAATAAGTCCAGTCAAACTTGGTGCTTTGAGTGCGATTTAAAACTTCTGTGTATAGCAGTGGAGTAGTTGGCTTTTGTTTTTTCTTCTCTTAATATAGCAACAAAAAAATCATATTTCACATTCTGGTCACTTAGTTGATTGTGTTGCCTTCCTGCATTTACTTTTTTCTTGCTTGGTGTCTGTCAAACTTTTGGCTGTTGCCCCTGGTCTCTCTTTCTACAGGAATTAGCTTGTTTTTCTGCAAAGTCATAATGTGACTGTGACCCATAGTCTTAAGTTTATACCTAGTCATTCTGTATATAAATAAATCCCTGATTAGTTGCTACCTACTTATCCTTCTGTCTTCAACCTCAGATCCCGCACTACACAATCAGAATGCTTGGAATATCAGTTTGCTCTGAAGAATACCTGTGTCCTTGCTGCAGCTCTGACACCTTAATTTCTTAGACTGTCAAGGTCCGAAATGAAGAATTTATTGAAAGTTTTTTGTATTGCCTGAGAGCTCAGCCTGGTGAACTTAGACAGGGTGGCATATACAGTGTAAAATGTGCATTGCAGTGTTGCTGGGTTTCCTTGAGCAGCATCAAGTTAGTTGTGAAATGGGACGGTTGTTTTTTGAAACCCAAGGTTGTAAGTTAAAATGAGGTTTTTTTGAATGTACGGGATACAAATATTCTTCCAGTCATGTGGAGATTTTGCCTTCACAAAAGGGGTGTGAGAGAGTGTAAGGGCATCAGGCTTTTTTCCAAGCCATAGTGAGGATGTAGTACTTGTGCAATTAGCCTTGCTGAAGCTGCTGTGCCTGTGACTGCATCCTTAGGCCAAGCTATAGGGCATTGTTCTTGCTGATATCCCTCTTGTTTCTGACCCTATACCATAATAAAAAGGAATGTATTTTGTTCTTTTTTCCATTGTCTCCTGATAGAAGTCCTATTGGCCATAGTTTGTGAATGGAAGGGAATGAGCATCATGTTAGAAAGGCAAACCTTGCTGACAGTTGAGGCTCAGTATCCTGTGAACAGATTTTTTTTTTCCCCTTTTTATCCATTCTGAAGTGTGATACTGGCTTTAATATGCCAAGCAAAATAATTGGAGATCTGGCCTGCATTTTTCTATGTTTGTCTACTTTTCCTTTATCATGAATTTTCCTTTCTGTAGAAACTGCTGTTACTTTGTCATGTGTCAATCTGTTCTCTGGCAGAATACAATCACTATGGCAAGAGGATAAAAAGAGAAGTCAGTTCTACTTACAGAGTTATTGTTCAAAATGCTTCTAAAAATGTAAATTTCTGTTTATGTGGCTTGAGGAAAAAGGGGGAACCCCATGGCACTACTTAACACCTTGGCCATTTTGTATACAAGTCCCTCCTGTAAAGCCATTTATGGCTTTATTTTTCCATACAGAATTGTAGAAAAAAAAACTCTGTACAGAGGTAGCATAGTAATAAGTGGGGAGACAGTGGCATCCAGCCATGCTATTTTTAGGCGATTTGTTCTTAACTTGCTGATCTAAGTGTTCTGGACAGTGAGTGGGGGAGACATTGTACTAGAAATGTGTGCCCACATAGCTGGATCTTGTCTGGAAACAGAATGAATAGCAGCCTTGGTTATCAGGAGGGCAGTTTGGAGTTGTAACTGGAGTATTAGTAGGTAAAAAGGATGCCCTAGTGATTAAAGCACAGTGTTTGCAATGCAGACTCTTGCTTGAAAGCTGTCAGCTCTGGCTTTCTCCTCAGCTGAGAAACTGAAATATGTGCAGTCTGTTCTGTATGGGCTTAGGGAAGAAGTGCAAAAACTATTTTCTGTTGTATGATGGCAGTGGGGGAAGAAATGCCAGTTGTCCTCAATCAAGTTGCTTCCAGTATTTTTTTAAGCTTTTCTGAAGCAGTGACCTCTCCATCTGAGCAAGTGGTGTACTTTTGGAAATCTTCAGAAAGGAGAGTGTGTCTTGCAAATTTCTGATAATTCCCTAGCCCCTTGTCTATTAATTTGACATTTGGATTGTTAAAGTTGACACAAGGCAACTCTTACTAATTTTCACTCTGACCTCTTGGTGATGTGTGCATTTTTCATTGGTTTAAACTGTAAGTGAGGCTATGCCTTAGAGTTCAGTTCTGCTACTGACTTGGTAGGTTCACCTTCCTCCTGCAGTGCAGTTAACTTTGACTCCTCTGGCACAGAGCTGCACCAGATAAACCAGATACAAGAGCCAGTCCAAGTTTTTGGAGAATGAAGTCTTCAGGATGGATCAGTTCCTGTCCCAGCAGTGCTGTGACAGAGGTATCTAAAGCCCCAAATTACCTGTATCATGAAACCACTGCATTAGTTGCATATAAATATATGTTGAATGCATGTCCATAGGTTGCAGTTGGATGTTTACACATTCTGTTGTTTCAGGCAGTGTCAAGTGACAGCTGAGAGGGAACTAAGGAAAGTTGCAAAACTTCAGTGTGACCAGTTGGTCTGTTCATATCTTCAGTGAAACTTGACAGTATATTAAAGTGATGGATAAATACCAGTTGCCCAGCATGGCAGCTGCTGATCACCTGTGTAATGTTTTCCTATGCTGTTTGCAGGGTGATAAGTTTTACTATATGGACATCCAGTAATTTGTCTGGGATCGTGTAAGCTGGCTTCCCCAGTGATTGAAATAATAATTAAGGGATAAAAAAGGCAATAAGAAAACCCCCGATAATAGCATTAGGGTTAAAACAAAGTAACACCTTTGAGTCCCTTGACTAAATTCAAGTGTATTGCAGGAGATGTGGAATGCAGCTTTGCCACAGGGAACATCATACTTATACCTCTTCTGCTGAAACTTGTCCTTAAATACCCTCTCTCTTTGGTCAGGCTTTAGCTTTGAGTTCCCCATCAAACCACAGTAAGGGTATTGTATAATTTTGCACACTTAAATTAGACATAGTGCATAATTCTAAATAGAACTACACATCATGCATGATAATCACAGTGTTCTTGGAAGTTAAGCTGAATGCAAGATGCCCTAGCCAGAAATGATGATAATTTTATTTATTAACACATAGAAACCCTGATATTAGAGCAGGAGCTCCCTTAGCATTAGGCCCACGTAGAACTGTGGCATTATAAGCTAATTAAAATTCTACATAGTGCTGTTTATAAAAACAAATTATAATGTGTTTTGTGCTTACTGTCAGTTCTCAGCAACAGGTGTTTTGTTAACAAGAAGCTGTCTATTTTGGGAGCTCGTGTTAAAGCGGTTTTTATCTCTTCTGGGTTTGATATGCTTAAAATAAGTGAAACTTATGCTGTATTGAGAGAAGATTACTTATTCACTGAAGCTCAAAAGAAGCGATTACTGAATCTATATCTATTCTTCCAGTAATTATGAGGGTAATCTTGTAAGTGTTTGAATCCTTCTTACAGATTATTTCTCATCAGTGTGTAAAGCCAAACCTGTTTTAAAATACAGCATCAAAGATAGTTTATGGAGTTGCTCTCCTGCATCCCTTCTGGCCTGCTATTTAAAAGGAATTTAGAGAGTTCTAGAGTCTCCTGACTAATTTTGTACAACCTCTGATTTCTGAAATGACCAGCTTCCACATAGGGTACCAAAGAAAGCAGAATGCAGCCCTGTCTGGTCCATTTCAGAGTAGCTTTGTTACCTTTTATAGAGCATTTTAAAAGAAGGCATTTCTGTAATCTGACAGATTTCAAGTAAACCATAAATTTATGGGGCTGTGTAGAAATATGAAGGGTAATTCAAGGATTCCTGCAGTGCCTGAATGCCAAAATACAGGTATGAGATGGCACAAACTCCAGAGCACAGGAAAGGGCTCCTCAAGCAATATCTGCAGCTTGTGTGGCTTGACACAAGTTCAGCCACACATGCTGGGACTGTGGCTTGTGTGAGCTGATGTAGCCAACTGCTGACAAGCAATTACTGACATGGCTTGCTTTTTGTAATGGGTGTAACTCCTGAATTCTTATTCCTCTTGAGCAGAGATGCCAGAGCAAGCACTTCCTGAAAGTGTGCTCTTTTAATAGTAGCTGCACGTTCTGTCACAAGTCTAACTTCATGCAAGGTTTCTGTGGCAGTCTTGTTTCAGAGACAGCCATCTTCCAAAAATGGGCCTGCTCAGCCTGTCTACCTTAAATCTTGGGGGATGAGAGTAGGCTGAACTGAGTAAGTACAACTGCAAATTTGGGAAGGAGAACACTCTGTTCTCTGCCTTGTGTGTGGACATAGAGTGCTTTGGGTAGGACAGCATGACCAGTGGGGTGGCTGGCTGGTGTCCTCTCTTGAGCTTCTCTCACGATGCCTCCTCCACAGGTACCAGATCAAAACCAGCTTCCTGAAACATCTCATATACTCTTTTCTCATATTCACTTTTCTTTCTCTGTAACTGATGTAGAAATTGCATTACTTTGTACAGGACCCCTGCAGCTACTGTGTTGCTCTCGGTGCTTTCAGTGTTTAACTGGTTATCTCTATTGAAGGTCCCTGTCATGCCTTGCTGTAAGCAAGCGCGTCCAGCTCCAAGGGTTATTTGCTGGTTTTCCTCTTGAACCCAAGAAATGACTTTTGTGGTCTGTGTGGGTTTTGTTTTGTTGTTTTCACTTGTGTTCAGGTTGACCTCTCCAAAAAGGCAGCTTTGTCAGCTTAGATTCACTGATAGTCATCACTGAAGAGACAGAAACTTAGAACATGCTGGTGGTGCTCTTTCTGAAAGCATTTCTGTGCTGCTCTGGACTGGAGTTTGCAGGATGAATGGGGGTTGCTTGCAAATGTATTGTGCTATTGGGGAATAAGAAGTAAGAGGCTTTTAAATTTTCTAAGTCAGAGGAAAAAAGGAGGTTTCTTCAAATCTCACAAAGTTTGAATACTGTCACATGCAAGGGTCTAATTCTAGTGGTACTGCAGTGTTAGTCTAGAACAAGTCGGAAGTCCCGATGTACAGTCTTAAATGTACTGATAGGGATAATCCTTGGTGTCTTGACTTGTATTTTGCTGCTTTAGGCTCAAATTGAAACGTGTGATAAATAAGAGTATTGAAGGCTTTATACAGAGTGCTGCACTTAATCTTTTAGGTGCCTGCTGTTAGTAGATGCTCCAGCATAAAGTAGTGGTCATCCCTGCAAAAACCCCAATCACACCGATAGCTCTGTGCAGCAGCTTTCTGGAATTCTGACACTTTCATGAAAATCCTTTTTTTTGTACTATGCTTCTTTGAAATCCAGAATAAATAAAATATAATTCCTCCCATTAGGTAATAAAATGTACCTCTTACATTGTTTATTAATTATTTTTTTTTAGGATTAACCTTCAGTAGAGTAGTGAACTTCATGGAATTGGCCCTTTATTTGGTCTGGTGACTATACTAGAAAGTTTGGAAATTAAGTAAGAAGAATTTGCTTATACTTCTTGGTTTTGTTTGTAGACTTTAAGTGGTCACTGCAAGTAATTCCATTTATTTGCATGGGGTGAATGAGAGTCTGAGGTACCACCTCTTTTACAGCAGTTAATCTTTGGGTCTAGTAATCCGTACTTTGCAAAGGTTAAGCGTGGCCACAAGTAGTAATTACAGTTTCAAAGTAACATCTATTAATAGTGTATGTAGACAGGCATGGAAAGCTGAGTCCTTATTATCAGTGACCTCCTTGATACCAGTTATAGAATCTGTGCATCTTTGTTCTTGCCTAGTAAGAGTGAAGAGGTTGTAGTGAGGTGTTCTCTTGTTCCTCGTGTAACCTTGAGTACAAGAGCAGTGGGCTGTACTTAGCAATACACATGCTTTAACACTGGAGGCTTTGTCTGTACCAGGTGTTCTGGGTTTATGATATTCTGGCTCAGATTAGTTATGAAAGTTGCTAATGTTCCCTCCCTTCCCAAGACCTGAACTCCCTTTTCTGTCCATCTGCCACTTCTGAGTTTGTGTTTTCTCTCCTGTGTGTGGCTCTTTTTCACTAGTGTGATTCTTTCACAGTCTGACATCTTAAATCTGGGATATAGCCTTCTTGAGTGTCCAAATTTTATTTGTGTTTTAATTCTTGTATGGAAGGATTTAAACTTGATAACTGCTTAAAATTGGAAGTAAAGAAAAGACTTCTGTAACTCTTTCCATCTTTTTGTAAAGTTTCTGCTAGGAGTGTCTAGTATAAGTGCTTGATTTTAGCCTAAAATAAGTCTGTGCATGAAACAAAAATAAAAAGCTGTTCAACAGGAATAGACAGGAACATAGGAGAGACTAAATGACTTGGCAAGTGAGTTAAGAGAACATCTTATGTAAGTCGTCGGTCACTAGTGTGAGTATTTTCTTTTTGATATGAAATCATTATATAAATTTTATTTCAGTAGTTCAAATTACAGTTTAAAACTTCAGTTTGTTGTGAGCGGGAAGAAGACTGGAGGCTCAGTGGAATGAGTGGAAAGCTTTAAAATGTATGGATTCTCTTGGTGCTGAGGAAGTTGGAACTCCTGTGTTTTGAAAAATGCAGCAGCTGTGTGTTCTGCTGCTACAGGAACAAAGAGGTCGCTGCCCTTACAGATCTGCTTGCATAGCTGGTCCTTAACCATATTCACTTTTTTTAACTCAAAGCATTTTGATGAAACTGGGTCAGAGTGTAACTACACATGTAGCTGTGCTGGCAAATGTGAACCAGCTGCAGTGTTTAGCCAGGGTGAGCTGTGGATGAAATGACATGTCTGACTGCAACCAGCAAGCTGGGCTGAGCTGTAATGACTGAGGCCCCTATTCAAATCTGCCAGTTCTTCTTGGCTCCACAGCAAGTTGCTGGGATATGATAATGCCTTAAAGCAGCTACAAATGACTGCTCAGTGAATGTAAATTGGAGCCTTTTGGGAGACAGCAAAGGAGCAAAAGAAAACAGGACTGTTCTGTAACTTGCTATTCATTTGTGGGTTTAATGCTTTATATCCTGCTTCTAGCAGGACACCTGAGCAGCAAATTCCACTATGAAGTGATATCCTTGATCACAGCCTGTGTTTTGGGAGTTTCTGCAGCAAAACTCAACAGAGCTCTGCTTTTGGGCCTTTATTTGCTCTACGTTTTGATAAACCTGTAGAGGAATGTATTTCCTATTTATTGCTTTTTGCAGCAGCATGCTGATACAGGTGGCATGAAATATCTGTGCCAGCATGTTCTCTGAAGTGAAGTGTATTTTTGTGTGCCCAACTTCGTTTTGTGTTATTTGTGCCTGGAATAAAGCTTTATATATTTAAGCGGCACATATTACCACTGCTTCAGTTTCATCCTTACTTCATTAGCACAAAGAGAAAATGACCACTAGTACTGGTGCTGCTTCAATCAGTGCTGAACTGCTTCATTATAAAGGTGATTATGACAGAGGAGGGGATATTCTAATCACCCGTTAAAATTGGATTTATCATTCAAGGTGAGCGTCAGGTAAACTGAGTGTGCTGATTTTGACAGTGAAGTGTAACTCCCACTTGGTGCTCTGCTCTCTGAGAAGCAGTTTCAAATCAGGACAGTTCCAGCTGTGGCTGTTGTGGTGCTGAGGCACAAAGCTGTTTGGGTGGTCTCCTCAGCCGTAGCTTTGGGCAGGGATCCTTCCCGTACCACTCACGGATGTGAAGAGCGCTTGCAGAACACAAGACTGTACTTCAGCTGGGGTAGTGCTTGTGAGGATCTGCTTCTTTTCCTTACCACAGCTTGACTTATGAAGATAACTGGTATTCAAGAGGCCATTTTCTTTGGGGAACACAGATGAAGAGGAGGCTGGCTTCTGTGCCAGATTTTTTTTCTTTGTGGAGAATGGGGGGGGTGAAACAGATTATTCCTAAACCTTGTGTGTTTAATCCTGCTAAATGCTGCTCTCTCTGATCTTACTGATTAACATTTGAAGCCTGTAAAGCTACTGTATCAGTTATTTGAAACTAGTGGCATATAAACATTTTAATTAAAAGGAAAAGAGGATGGGAAGGAAGATGAGTATTGCAGTGCCCACTCTCTGGAGAAGGGATGTCCACAAGTATTTTGTTATTTGCTATACAGAGTATTGGAAGATATGTCTTTCTCCAGAGAACTTGATGTCCAAAAGACTTGCCCTGCTTCAGTGTTCCTACAGCTTCAGCTCTGTACATTTTATAGGAATGTTCTTTACGTATTTTTTGCTTGGTACAGAGAGGAATTTACTCTGAGGATGTGCCGTGGTGAGGGGGGAAAGGTTGGAACTGTAACAGCAGCAGTAAGAGGGCCTTATTAGATGTATGAAGTTGTGTATTACACGAGTAACAGGAACAGGTAGACTTAAAGCACCTTGTTTGTAGGAAAAGGACTTAGCCTGCAGAGCTCTGTGCTGCCATGCTTCTAGTGGCAGTAAATATCTTTAAGAAAACAATTAGAGGTAATTTCAGCTGAAGTTTAGCAATTTTTAGCTAATACAAAAAGAGGTTGTTTATTCTATAATCTTCAACAAAGTGAATGTTCTGGTGTTGCACTGAGAGGAGTTGTTTAAGGCTCTTGCACTTCCCTCTAGTCTGCTTCCTTCTCATTAGTGCTCGTACAACTGGTTATACAACTATACTGTAAAGTAAAGCAGGGAATGTGCTTAAAATATTGTAGAGAGTTCTCTTGTGTTTTTTTTTTTCTTTAAGATGAATCAGTTCGGCATTCAGAATTCATAGAATTACCCTGTGAATGTTGTGCAAGCATAGCTTGGGGGGAACAGGCAGAGCCTAGAGGCGTTTCCAGGAGCTTGACAAGCTCCACGTTTGTTTTGTGACACCTCAAACTGAGTGGAACATACATGTAGTTGTGTTGATTCCAAGACCTTGTTGTCACTTCAGCTGTGAAGTTGCTTCAAGTTTCATACTGAAGCCAAGCTAGGAGACCATTTTTGAAACTATGGGTAGTGTATGAGCTTGGGATTTATTTTACAGTAGGCTTGCTTGATGCTCAGCAAGGGCTTGCTGCCCCTAAGAAGGGTTGTCCTATTTTTAGCCATGTCACTTCCTGTGCAGTGTATGTCAGTTCCCTGGAGTTGATCTTTTGTCACATCAGCAAGCTCTCCAGTCCACCAGAATAAAAATCCCTGTTGTTTCCATCTGATGGCAGGGCTGATGTGCTGGAGGCAGGGCAGGGGTGCAGCAGTGGCTGGAGCTGTGGCATCAGGCTCGCCCCTCTCGGTGCTGCTGCGGCACTGAGTGCCCCCCACTCCTGCCTTACAGGCTGTCTGGGCTTGGCAATGCTGGGGATCTTCCTGCAGGAGCAATTGTGGACAGTTTGGAAACAAAAATCATCTGAAGCTGAGCCAAGAACTGGGCTGATGGGATGTCCTTCCCTCCCCCAAAAACATGTGTTCAGTGATCCCTTGCTGCTGGTGTTTGCTGCGATGGGGACAGAGTCCGGCTGCCCGGGCGGCGAGGAGGAGCCGTCCCCTGGCACAGCGCGGCGTCAGCCCGGCCCTTGCCCCCTCGGGAGTGCCTGGGTACAGGAGAGGCATGGCTGAAGTGCAGGGGCAGGAACTGACAGTGTTTGGGTCTCTTTCGTTCTGTTTTCAGTGCCTGTTTTTGGCTAGTGGTTCCCTTAATTCTTTAAGCCTACTCTGCTGTTGAAACAAGCATTTCCACATGTGTCTGCAGCTAGACCCTCTCTCCTGCCCAAACAGCACACGTGACAAATGAGGTCAGAAACCAATCTGTGTTGAAACTAATTGGCAGAAGGTGGAGTGCTTGATTTTTTAAAAGTTTGATCACTTCCTTGTTTCATCTTGGTGCATGTGAGCACTGAAAGAGATGGCAAACATGGGAGAGCTTATTACACTGCTTTGGCATTCTGTGGGTTTAGGGTTCAAATAGATGAGTTCAACCATCTCAGCAGCTTACAGGCTGCTAAAACGTGTGTTGTCCCTCCTGGTCACATGTCCTCCCTCGCATCAATTCCAGAGGTTTTCCTGTGTGTTGTGCCTTCTGCTTCTTGTGGTTTTGCATGTGAACTGATTGAGCTCACTGAACTGTCAGAAAACTTTCTGTGTTGGTGATGGTCTTTTTTTTTCCTGGTGGATTTTCTTGGTAGCTCATGGCACTGGTTATGTGGATGAGGGGTATTGTACGCTATTGCCCCCCCTGAACACAACAAGCTGTTGTCTTGGTGCAACTTCTTTCTCATTTGACTTCATAACATTGCATCAATTTGATCCTATCTCTTATTGTATTTCTTAAATATTAGCAACCAATGAAAGATCTTCCGCTTCCTGTAGCCCTTATTAAAACTCTTCAGAAGAATCCCTGGCACTTCCCCTTGGAGATTTAAGTGTTCTGGAGCCTCATGCCAGTGGCTTGTGCTTTGACTGGTGACAGGATCCACTGGTTAATGAACTTGGGAACTGGCTTAGCTGGAACTCTGGCCAGCTTTTCTTGTTTTTTTGTCTGGGCATCTTTGTGCACCTTTCACAGTTTGTTTATTGAACTGGAGCTGATTTTTTTTTTTTACGTCTATGTTAGAGATTGTTATTCTGTGTTTGCATTAGCACCTGCCCCTTCAGCAATGTTGTATTGGGGAATATTGGCAGTGTTGGTGCTGTTATTGAGTTCCTGTGCGCTGCTTGAAGCTAATGTTGAACAGAAAGGCAGTTGTGGTATACTTTAAAAGTTAGTGTGGTAGGGTTCTTTAATATGCTGCTGCCTAAAATGTAAAAGGATTAATACCTGTATTGTGACATTGAATCTCTATTAGCTCTTGAAATACTCAGTTGAAAGTGTTTTTAATTAGTCTTTCAATTTTAAACATTCTATGACAAGAGTGACTTGCATAAGGTTTCAGCTTGAAATTGGTTCTAGTTACCAAAGCACAGAAAACTCGTGTTCATTTGCACTCCCTTGAAATGGCTTCTCTGGATGTTGGGCCCAGCATAAGAATTAAATTCCACATGCACTACTTGCAGTTTCATTCTGAAAGACTGTCTGAAGAAAGGCAGGAATGAAAGTGCTCTTTCAGCTACAAGTACAGTACTTCAGCAAAATCAAATTTAGCTGTCTTGTGAGGTCAATGGGGGCTTTGTGTGTCGAAAGCAAGTGCTTCTCTGTTGGGGTGGGGGAGTGCGGTCAGCAGCTGAAATAAGCTTAATTGCAGGTTGAAGCTGAAAAAGATACTATCAGATTTTTGTTGTCTTCCTGTCTGTACATCTTCCTTGTCTTATGTCTTGAATACTTTCTCATCCTTGAAGTACCTTGTTGCTGTGAGCAAAAGACTTCTTTCTGTGTTACTGTTGGCTTTGCAACCCGGAGGTTTGCTCTTGGTATCCATTTCATATGTTTTGGGGAAATAAAAACAAAATGCAGTGAATGTGGGTGTGAGAGGAGATGAGGAGATTTCTCTGGAAACAAAATAATGGGAAAGTTGTTTGTGTTTGGCTTCAAATACATCTTATGTAAAAGGAAATCTTTTTACTCTGGTACTTCTTACTGTGGTTTAATCTAGTTTTATAACATGGCAATTGCTGAAGTATTCAAGTATCTTGAAACCCCTTTCCCTCTGGATTTTTTTCCTATTGTTTGAAATAATATAAATACCTACCTGTATGAAATAAAATAACATACCTACTGATGTTACTTGCAAGACTGATCTTATTTTTTTTTCAATAATATTGCTTATCTTTGGTTTGGCTTACAAGAATTAAAATTGCCCATGCTTCAGCCTAATTTTTAATCAGGAAATGTAAAATGATAGAGCTAAGTTGATCCTGAATAGAATAATTGGTACCTTGAGGTACCTAGTTTCTTAACAAGAAGCTGTTTTTTTCTTCTAAAATTGATTTTTTGAAAAAAGGCAATTATATATTTTGGGGGGGGGGAATGGAACATGAATTCTATCTCACCAAGTGACAGATGTCAGAAATTATTTACAAGTTAGACCGCTTGTTAACAGTTAGGAGCCTCATAACACTGATGAAAATGGTCATTTTTGTAGTTTTCTTGTAAATATCTGTAAAATTCCTGAATACAAGGCAGGACAAAAAATATAAATGATACAGGTTTTATGACAATTAAATCTAAGGGTGCTAAATACCAAGGCAGCTTGTATCTCTCTTCCCATTTTTAGTGTATTTTCACACAAAATTTATAAATGGATTTATGTGTACCTGGTCTAATATTTTTGACTGAAAGGGTGATTTTCTTAGTGTGTGAAAAATCATAACACGGGGTTTGTGGTAAGTAGTTGTGTTGTCTTTCACTCATGACGCAGTGACTAAAGGGTGACATGTGAGTTCATGTGACTGTTGTTAATGATAATTACTGTGCAGTAAGTAAGCCTGTTACCGTGCTTGTCTCTTATTTTGCAGTTCTCATGCACAGTATCAGGTGCTCAGGTTTCAAGGAGAGTTCAGCAAAGTGTCCCCCTCCCCTGCCTCCCCTTACCTGACTGCCAGAAGCAGTGATACTTCCAATATTTGCTGAAATTACTTTCCTTTGTGGGAGGATATAACAAAAATAAATTGGTGGGGCTGGGAGGGTTTGTATGTGTGGGTCATGCAAAGTTTACATATGACTGTATTTGTGTTATTGGGCAGACTTTATAGACTTTTTGGGAAAGGGCACCGAGTCACCCACAAGGCATTTTTTCTGGAAGGTCTTTTTGCTGAGCTATAGGAAACTCCAGATTTTCAAATGTCAGCTGTTAAAGAAGGGTTTTCTCAGGCTTCTAAATACTGGGTTGTGTGTATCAATTTCAGGTTTATAGAAGAAAGGAAAATGGCTCAAGAAACCAACCGTAGCCAAGTGCCTATGCTGTGTTCCACTGGCTGCGGGTTTTACGGGAACCCTCGCACGAACGGCATGTGCTCAGTGTGCTACAAAGAACACCTCCAAAGGCAGAACAGCAATGGTAGAATTAGCCCTCCTGGTAAGTGACACCAACGTGTGTGTGTGTGTGAGCAGCTCAAACTGCCACAGTGGCCAGCAGCTTCCTGATCAGGGCCAAATACTGAGTGTTGGAGCATTAGTGCACACCATTTCATTAAAGCATCTTGCCTTATGGAATGAGCTTGGATGAAATGCTCATAATGTAATTGTGCTGCCACTGATCTGCTCAGAAGTAAACTCTGGCTAATACCTTTTGTATTCGAGTGCTTCCAATTTGAAGATGTAAAAACGCAGAAAAAACACGATACCAACAAATTTTCCCTGAAATTACTGACGGTTGAGATAAGATTGCACTTGGGGAATGTTTATGAAAAGCATTTAAAGTAGAGGTGTTTCATCTCTGCAGCCTCGTGCTGAAGGATGAACCTGTAAACACTTGATAGTTTCTCCTTAGCTTCAGATACTTTTTGTACTTTTTGGCCCAGTGCCCCATGTGCTGTCGTCTTTCCTACAACTTGACCTTTTAAAATGAAGCAATAGCATCTGTTGAAATCTGGGCACCAAGGCTCTACACCTTCAAGATGGATCTGAAGCTGTCATTAGGATGCTACACTAGTGTTTCTCACAGGTCCATCTTGGTTTTTTAAACAAACCCCAAGCCTCTCATGTCAGAGTACTGCAGTTTATACTGAGAAAGCTGTTTGTAGATGCTTTAATTAGCAAAAAATAGTAACTATTTTAAATGTCTGGCTTCAGAATTTTCTGCAGTGTAAGTTCTGGGGGCCTGGGGCTGGCATGAGATCGAAATATGGCCAAACATAATTATGGTTTTGTAAAATTACGTTTCATTACAGTATAGGCAGAGATTCAGTTACTTTCCTGACTGTTGTCCTAGGGGTGGGACAGTTGCAGGGTCTCATGTTGTGATCCCAGGACTAGTGTAACACGTTTTGCATGGGTGTGTCTTGCAGCAGCCTCTGTCAGTAGTATCACCGAGTCCTTACCGGTCCAGTGCACAGAGGGCAGTGCCCAGGAAACCCAGTCCACTTTAGATTCTACATCGACTCCATCTATGCAGCCAAGGTAAGATGGTTCAGTCTGCTCTGGGTCTTTACAAGAAAATCTGTACCAAAATGATCAAATGAAGTGTACTGATAATGCATCATTAAATATTGGAACCAGGATTAGAAAAAAGTGTAAGATTTCCGTGCTGACTTTAAAGCATAGGATCTCAGGGTGAATGCTAGCAGACCTCTGAGCTTCATCTGGCATTCAGATGGAAATTGGTCTTTAGAATTTAGCCTCAAATAGAAGTTGCCAGCTTCTGTTCTACAGAGATCTGGCTGGCTGGTCTTCTGACTCCACAGCTTGAAGTTGAATATTTACCAAAGGAGAGCTCTTTTCATCTTAGAAATTCAAGGATTTTGTAAAATGGCAGAGAGCTGTTTACTAGAGCTCTCATAAATAAATGTATGATAACGTGTTAACAAGCCAGTTGCTTTGCAAAGAGTGGAGAGTACATGAACAGAGGAAAGATATCTGAGTCTTGGTACAAGTTGTGCTACTGAACTGGTCTCTTATTAAACAAGTAATTTCCATCTGGATTATTCAAGGATACATTATGTCCTCTTGTAAATCACTCAGGCTTACTAAGTGTTCTCCATTTGTAAAAGCTAAATATTTGTTTATATTTAGTGGCTCCATTTCAGTTTAGAATGACACAACCAACAGCAACTTAAGTGCTTTGGAAATCTTTTGAGTGAGAAGTGTTAGTGTGTTATGTACTATGGAAGCTAACTTGCAATAATACTCATTTCAATTTTTCTTTAAAAAGCTGAATGTAGTAAAACACAGGCCGAGGGTGATTTCATCAGTTACTGCTGGCTGATTCTGCTCAGACTGTGTTTTCTGCTCCTTAGCTTTTTATAGGAGGTGTTATCTCATGCTTGGATCCTGCATATGAACTGAGAGCTGGGTGCCATGCTTGATGCTATATTTAGTCCTTCCATTCTGAGGTTTCTAGTTGGGGTAGAAAATACATATCTTACCCTGAAACAACTCTTCTGCTATGTGTAAAAAAAAAAAAGATCATCCAGGTCAATGCACAGATGTGAACCAATTACAGTGCCTTGCCTTTGTTCTCTCACAACTTCTATAAAACAGTGAAAGAATCAAAGTACCTCACTGATCATTGGCTTCATTACAGGCTGCAGGAGAAATGAGTGGATGATTGCTCTTGGACTTGCACTTCAAAAAAATCAGTGTCACTTGCTTGTTTTTTTTTTTCCAAAATTAAAAAGCAGGAATTCAACTTCAGTCTTTGGAAATACCTCAGACTTATGATACTCTGAGGACAGATACATTAAATTGACAATGCCCTTTTGTAGGTGGCCAGATGTGCAGTTCAAGACCTACAGGCAGTTCTTGACAATTAAAATTGCAGCTCCAGTTTTCTGGTTATGCCATGGGCTGCTGGATAGTCTGTTTTTTGACTTCAGAGTGAATCCCTAAATGGCAAGGAAGAAACAAATAATTCAAATGAGATAGTGCCACCTCTTTCTTGGGACTTCAGCTCTGTCTTGGTCCATAGGAGAGCTGCTGGATGAGCAGCTTGGCTGGGAGTGACCACTACTATTGAATTGTTCTCTCTCAGCTATTCAGGGTGTGAGTGTTCACCATGATGTGATTTAGCAGTATGGTTGAAGGGTTGGGAAGTTTGGCCAGCACCACTTTACACTGTGAAAATTGTAAGAGGTTCTGTGTGCAGCTGCAGCTGGTTCACTACTGGAAACACTGACATGCTGCAATTTGCTCCTTTGTATCACCAGAGCACCAAAAGTGGCTCCTCTACAATTATCTTGCTGACTTGTGTTATAAAGATCCTTGCATATTGAATGTTGCATTGTTGCTTCTGTGTGGAATGATGGTATGCCAAACTACCCAAAATATTTTCCCCTTTTTGTAGTTGAACTGTTTTACGGCATTCAAGATGAATGCAAAAGAAAGTTTACCTTTTGTGTCAGTTCAGTTTGTTGATGTTTTTAAATGGTTACAGAAACAACTTCAGAGTGAAAAGTTCTGGCATACTTTTTCATCAAGAGGTACCATAATGTATCTTTTTCAGGAAAAGACTGTGGAAATGCCTCATAAAAATCATAACTTTCTTCTTTTGCCCCTCAGCCCTGTGTCAAGTCAGTCACTTTTAACAGAATCCGTAGCATCATCCCAACCGGATAGTACGGCTGTGGACAAAACAGTACCAGAGACAGAAGAGTTGCAAGGTTGGTGCCTAGTTTTCAGAGACAGAACTTGTGAATAATGTTTTTTAAACTTTGCCTGTTCTTAATACACTCCTGTTCAAGAGATGGCTGATTCTCAAACCCAGATATTCTGTGAAATCAGAAGGCAAAATAAGGATGAACTTTCTTTTCTCAAAAGGCAAGTCAGGCTGCAAACTTTTGTGTTTAACTGATGATGTCAGTACTGCCATAACAAGTGTTAATTGGTGTTGGAAATGCACATTGTAAACCAGCGTCCTGTTCTGTCTCTATGCTATGGCTATTACTTGTAAGTAGAGTTTTGATATCTGTTACTTCTCAGTCATCATTTGCAGCAGATACCACAGGTTTACGAGCATATTTGTGATAGAGGGTGTTATGACATAGCCATTGCAGGAACAGTGTTAGTATATTTGAATAAACAGGAAACACCTATAAAAGAACCTTTCACCTATGAGCTGTACTGGTGTAATATGTTGACCTACTGAAATTCACTATAAAATACAAAATTACTAAACACAGACTTGCTTGAAGAAAAATATCTGAGTGGGTTATTTTCACTATATTGGCCTGAAAACCTTATTGCTGAAACAATGTAAAGTTTCTTTTCTCTTTGTTTTTTTTTTTATTTATTTCTATGTGCAGGCTTTCAGAGCTTAAGGCTAAAAAGTTTTTAATAGTATTTCTTAGGAAATGCAAAAATGCCAAATAGTATACAAAATGTGCTCAGATTTATAACCTGTAGACATTAGAAAAGGTATTTAAAGGTAAGTCAGTAAGTATTCTGCCTTCACTTCTGCTGACACAGTTTAGACTTTAGTAGGTAGTTATTTTTCTGTAGATTAGTCTAAACATAGAAATTTGGGTTGTTCACAGATACAACTTGTAATTCCACTTAAAGATGCCAAATATTACTTCTTTTGTTGTGCCTCTGGTATCAAAGTTCTCCTTCTCAGATGCCTTTTTAAACCTGACCTGTCCCTTGTTGTAGGGTGGAATATGAGTTATTATTCAGCTACTGTGCTGAGCGAGGCCATCTCCTTAGTTACACAAACTTGGGAGAAAACATTTTAATGCTAACAGCATTTTTATTAACCTTTGAGATGTCACTTGTTAGAAACATGTTTATTCTTGAAAAGATATATTCAAGAGATACACTCTACCTGCTAGGAAGTTGGTGGTCTGTGGCTGAGAGCTCTTGTCTCAGTTTTGGCAGTGCATCTACTGCTTTTCAGTGGGAGCCAGAGGGAGTCCTTTACTTTAAAATATCTTTTGACCCTTGTGCTGTGAGCTGACTTGGGCCTGTGAAAAGACTTTTCCCAGCAAGTTCTCAGAGGCAAGTATCTCTCTTCTTACACATTTGGATAAATTTGTGCTCCTTCTAATTCTCTACCTCTCAAGCTTATTCTGCTTATGAGAGGATAAGAGGTTTCTCAACTAGAAGCTTTGAACTTAGGGGTGTATCTGCATTTTACAGTGTTTTTCAGCCTCTGTCAGGTGTTTAGATTACTCAGCTGTGTCCTCTGTCCTTTTCTTTGTACCCTGGTTTCTAAACTAAGAACACCACCACCATGTAGTTGCAGTTCTAAATTACAATCCCTATTTATAACTCTGTGGCAGGGTCAGCCTTATTTCCTTAAGAGTTCCTTCTGTGTTGTCCTTTAACTGAAAATCGTAGGAAATGTAGTGTTTCCAGTTTTAAAGTATTTTGATTTGAAAATGTAAGTTTGGAAAGAAAGCAACTTAAAATGGATGCTGAGAGGATTTCATTGAATTGCTGTCACAGTTGTGCATCCTAAAGTTTCTTTGTTTGTTTGTTTTTGGAATTTGAACTTTAGGCTGCTGACAAGAATGTAATACAAATATGTGAATCAAAGTGGTTTTTTTAGTATTGCCTAAGTTTCCAGCATTTCAAAAAGGTAAAGTCACAGCAATGTGGTAGCTGGTTCCAGACTGAAGAGTGTCTAATGCTACTTTGGTTGAGGTAGGGGAGCAAAAGGAGAAATTATGTCTGCTCTGATGATTTGTTCAGTGTTTATTTGGGTAAAATCTTACCTTGTGGGAATGTCTGTTCTGGGGCAAATTGTTCAGTGCTACTGTTCTAAGTTCATGTATTGTATTTAGCTGAGGTCCCCTTAACTTGCCATGTAACAAAAATTAGCAGGCTATATTAACACTGAATGAAAGATTGGGTGAATAATTAAGCTTTCTTAGATTACTGTTATTACTTTTCTAAGGCAGACAGATAAATGGGACTTGAACTGCTTTCACACAGCCTTTGCTGTTTGCAGACAAGCTAAAACTACAAAGGGATGAAATTGCCAAAGAGCAGTTCAGATTTGTCTTTTTTGGGTTTATTCACTGCAAAAGAAATAGAGGAAAACTCTTTCAAGTCTAGACTTTACAGTTGGTGTTTGTAAGCCCAGATGCTCTCAGATAAGGACTAACAGAATTTTTTTTAACTTTAACGTTCTTAAATACCATGAACATGCCATTAAGGATGATCTAAAATGAAACTCATTAAGTACAGTCCAGCTTTTCTAGTAGCTTTCTTCTATTCTGAGCATCTCTTCAACTCATTTTAATTGCCTCCTGGGCTGTTGTGCCTTTTGCTCAACGTGATGGCCCTGTTAGGATTAGCCAGTCAGGATTCCTGATTTGTTAGCCAGAGGATTAACAAGGCTGCCTCCAGGCAAGCCTGCAAGCAGGTGAAGAGGCTCTTCACTTTCCTAGGATTAATGAGTTAACGCCAGTCAGATTAGGATTCATGCTTTGTGTTTCAGGGAGGTTTTTAAAGGTGAATGAAACTTGTCATGGAAGGCAGGAGCACTCCACCACATACTTCATGGAGCTCCTACAGCTGAAGAACATGGGGCTAAAAGTTTAAATTGAGTAATGGATGGGCTCTCAGCGACTTTGAGGCCAAAAACTTCTGAGAACTAAAACAGCCTCTCTGATTTTCAGACTCATTGTGATTGGAGATGAGTACGTATTATTGGCATTGCAAAATGCCATCACTCTTGTCACATGGTGTGGTTACTATTTGAAAAGCCAAAGTACAAACTAAGGTTTGATGAACTGTCTAAAAGGTATGTGGCTGTTCTGAATGAAGTCACCTGATTTTGTGCTTATCTGAGTTTTTGCGAGGTAAAAGAGTTGCAGTTGTTGATGATCAAGTTTAAAAAACTTGGTATTAAAACAATTAAGTTGCTGCAGAATTTTATGTGGAGGTAACCTGGACCTAAGGTCAATGTAGTTGAAATAATGGCTTCAACTTCTGTGGGCCTTACCAAGGTTGGTTCAGTAGACATTGCTGGAAAAGAATTGATGGATACTTCTCACTTTTGTGGTAGTACCAGGACTCAGGGGGAGAGTGTGTCTATGATACAAGCATAGAACATAGTGCAGGGTATCCTGAAATACTGGGTGAATATTCCATTTAAGAGAGGAAACATTCAACAGACAGATGTAAAACTCAGTTCTGTAACTGAGTGTGCTCTTACTTGATTTGCCTCTTCCTAACATTGGAACAGTGTATTTTAGGCTGACTACTTCAGTTTAAAATGTTAGGAAGTAGTGATTTTCTGCTTAGGATTAACTTCACATTTCACACCTCTGGAGAAACGGGGATTCTTCTTCCTAGGCCTAGTGAGATGCCCTTAAGAAGTAAATGTACGTGTTCATGCTCTTCCTGTAGGACCCTTTTCTTTTAAAGTGTCTGCTCAGTTATGCAGGGGTGATAAATGTAAAACATACAGAGCTGAAACAGGTGAGGTGTTGGGTGTCTTGCTGCACACAGTTCGGTTGTGCCTGCAGGGGTGCAGAGGCTGGAGTGCACTTGTGGGTGCTGTTTTTGTGGTCAGTCAGAGCACAGGCAGACAGTGCACAGGTCAGTCAGACTGAAGCTCAAGCAGAGTTGGCACAAGCAAAGCAGAAGGAAAAGCTGCTGCCTTGAGGAGGAAATCCAGGCTCTGCTTGTTTTGATCAGCTAGGAGCATGTTCTGTAAATCAGGGAACTTCTAGCGACCAGCCCAGCTTGTCAGCTCCAGAAGAATCAGTGTGTGTTCGTGCCTTACTCCTTTTTGCTTGGTTGGCAGCTTGTAGTGCTGCCAGTGCTTCTGTTCTTCAGCTACAGGCAGGGCTGGGGAAAGGGAGAACTTCACTTCAGCAGGCAGCAGCATCCTGGAATCCAGACAAAGTCCATCCAGCAGCTGGGAGTGGCTGCAACATATTCCCTGCAAACTCCAAGCTGGGCAGTATTGCTTTTTACCTGGCTTTGTTCTGTTGTGGTCATCACATGCAGCTTATGGACTGTCTACTGGCACTTGGTCATTTAAAGGTGGCTTAGTGGTTGGGATATTTGTGATTATCATAGAGGATTTTGGTTCAAATCTCTGGTTTCTATTCAAAAGCAAATTGAGACCTAAAATTTATGGTTACTACAGTAGATACAAAGTGACTCGTGGCACAGTAGAAGAATCTTCCCACTCAGTCCTACACTGAGCAACAGCTCTTAAATATTTTTAAACCTTTTTAATGTAGAGCCATACACACAAAGAAAATGTAAGTAAGGATGTATGAGAGCCTTGTTACGCAGGGAAGATTGCCAGTTTTTCCTAAATTTAGCTAATAGTTACAGAGGCTTTTAGTGAAATTTATGTTGAGGAAACTGGATTTTGCTACAACAGGAAATGCAGCCTTGAGAATGTAAGCTCATGGCATGAAGCTGTCTTAATGAATTAATAAACACTTCAGTGTCTGTGTGGTACAAAACTGCAGAAGTTCATTTGAGTAAGTCTTACCCCTTTTGGTACTTCTCTCACCTCTTTTAGCCCTTGCTGCTTTTGATTCTTACCTTGCAAACCTTTTGATATTATGTCCGCTCAGAAATGTGCCCTCTAACCTCCATTTAAAGCCATTGAACCCTTTTTTGCAAGCTATCAATTGTTACAAATTTTAGGGCAAAGAAAAGCTCTGCTTGTAACATAGCTGGTGATTTTGAAGGATTTAATAAACCATGTACAATGGTACCTTTGCTAGACTAACCTGTGGAATATACTGTCCCCTCAGGCAAAGTCTTTGCTGGTGTTCAGGTATCTTGCTACCCATTGATGTTGCTTAGTACAGACTACAATGTTTTGATGCATAGCAAAAGTGATGAGTGCCCTTTCCTTTCAAAAAAATACGATCAGAACAGCAGTACATGAAAAACCCCACTGGATTTGTCATGCAGAAGAGCTGTCGACAGGCGTGGGACTGGCACAGAACTGCATCTGACAGTCTGTGACAAACAAAAGTCCAGCTGCACAGAGATGCCTGCAGCTTTTTCCCTAGAAATGTCTGAGCTTGCTGTTGTATTCCCTTCCTTCCAGCACTGGTTCTAGCTCTCCTCCCAGCTGGAGCTTGCTTTTATTCTTTGCTGCAAATACTTCTAATTTCTGTGTATCTTACTCACTGGAGACTTGTCCTGCTGTGGTGTAGCTATGTCTGGTAGGCAGAGGTTGGCTCTTAGCCTTTCTTGAAATGAAGTTGGGGTTTTTTTTTTTGTTTCTATTTCTGTTTTGTAATGTAAGGAATGTGCAAATACTTGAGGAAAAATAGCCAACTTCTATTTTTACCTGAGTCAGGCAAATACTACCATTACTTGTTTGTACTCTCCCACACAAGCTATATAACCTGTTTCTTTTAGATGAGAGAACACTAAAGTAAGCTGAAAGTTGCCTTAGCAAACACTTGAGTGTTGGATTTTCTTCCCAGATCTTACAGTGCTGAGTCTTACTGTTAAATCTAATCTTTATTACTCTGTTTTTAATGGTATTTTTGTATTGTGAATGTCAAGAATTTGGTGAGTTCTCTCCTTAAATTATATTGAAAGTCTAGAAGGAGTTCCAGTCACTGCTGAGAAACCAATACACATCAGACATGGAAGCTGCAGCAAAATGGCCACATGTACAACATGGGCTTTAGATTATTGTAGGACTTAAAAGCAAAGGGGAGAGACAGACTTTTTTTCTCCACTGTTCTTACTAACTTTTTTAATGTCAGCTTCAGTGTCAGAGAATGCAGAGCCTACAGCTGAAGAACAGGACAAGTCACTTGACAAACCAAAACAGAAAAAGAATCGTTGTTTCATGTGCAGAAAGAAGGTTGGACTTACTGGTAAGAAATACTGATTTCAGTTTTCTTAGGCTTGTGTGGGCTTTGGACCTTTGAAATGTTATCTTAAAGGGAAAATGGGCCATGGGCATCTTGATGTTGAATTGAAATAACAATCAAAGGTGCTTTCAGCTGACTCTTCCTAGATCAGTCATTTGTGTATCATTTTGTTTTTCAGCCTCCTGTCTATAAGTGAAGTTCATAATTCCAAATACTTTCCTATGGAAGTCTGCTTAACTGAGGAATTGGGTGGTAGTTTCTTGCTGTTCATTAGCCAGCGTTGTAGTGAAAGGGCCTGAGGACTTGAGTTCTGCAGGGTGAAGATTCATAAACAGAGAAGAAGATGAGGAGTTCTCTAGGAATATGTTCTGTGCTAGAGTATCATGCAGAAAGAAGGAATGGTCAAGTCACATCTTCCTGTAATCACTTAAAAATGTGTTATTTGTGATTCTTATGCTTTCTGCAGCAGAGGCTCTTTGACTGATTGACACTGGTGACTGAGATTTATTGCTAGTGAGTGAACACATTCAGGATTTAAAACAAACCAGTGTAATTAAGAATGTTGAAATGTCTAAGCTGCTGTTTCTGTCCACAGGGTTCGAGTGTCGGTGTGGGAACGTTTACTGTGGAATGCACCGTTACTCAGACGTACACAGTTGCTCTTACAATTACAAAGCTGATGCTGCTGAGAAAATCAGAAAAGAGAATCCTGTAGTTGTCGGGGAAAAGATCCAGAAGATCTGAACTGCTGCTTCTGCTGGAATACAAAATCTTCTGACCATCTGCAGATTAAATTGACTTGAGCTTTTTTCCTTAGTCATCAGGAACGTAGAGCAGTGTATCTTGCCTAGACCTTTTAATCATGCATGTCATCAGATGAATAGATTTTTTTGTTTTTGTTTTTTTTTTGTTTTGAAAATGACTCTGAACATTATTTTCATTGCAGTTTTCTGTGGCTGAAGACTTAAGTAAACTTTACAAGTATTATCCTTTAAGATCATTTTAATTTTAGTTGAATGCAGAGGGCTTTTATAACAAATGTGGAGAAAATATTGGAGGGCTGTGCTTTTCCAGGATAAAACATGCATGCGTTAACTTTGCAGTTTATTTTCTTGTTGTATATAGCTTTTCTCTGCAGCACAATTTCCTTTTTTTTTTTTTTTTTTGATAATGCCTTGTATGGCACAACTAGTTATCAGTAACTGAATGTATTTTAATCATTATGGCTGCTTCTGGTTTTTTTTCCCATTAACGAGAGGTTATACATGTTCGCATATTAGCTTGTTTGCACCCTCTACCTATTTATGTATGAATCATTTGTAATGAGAGTGTGTGCTGAGATTGTGTGGGGTTTTTGTTGTTTTCTTTTTTTTTATTTGGGGTTTGTTTTTGTGTGTGTGGGGGGAAGGCTGTATGCACTTCACTGACTGCAGTTTTCATTGGGATTACATCCATCAGTTTGTCTGTACACAAATATGAAGAATGATCTGAAGTACCTGTGCTGTATTTATGTTTATCCACGTCTTAACTTTGATTAAATAAAATTTAAAAAAATCTGAGCCCCTGTGGCTGTCACTGGCATATGTAATTTGGATTTCTTTTGCTTTATTTTGACAGACCCCTTAAGGTGTATTTATTCACAGTGACCGTGTGTATCCCAGTGCCAGCTAAATTCTGATGGTTTTTTCTCTTTTCACCTGTAACTACCAGAGACGTTACAGTTTCCAGACCTTGTGTGTTGATTCCACCCAGGGAGTTCTCCATGCTTCCCATGCAGCACATCACTCACGTGCAGGAGTTTGGGTCATTTGTGAGTGTTCTTCAGGTGGGGCAGACCTGCAGGGAAACAGATGTGACCAGTGAGGAGGCTGTGGAGCCACGTGTTTGACTCTGGTTCCAGGAACAGTGCTGGGAGGTTTGGGATCCACTATCTGACAGCTCTGCAGGAGGAATTGTTCCTTGATTGTCCTGTCAGGGTCCCCAGTAAGCCTCTTTCATCAAGGCTGCCTGTCTGGGGATCACAGTCTGTGCCTCAACCCTTCAACCCCTCTGGTCAATGCCATAACTTATGTAGTGTTGTGGAAACTTCAGCCAGTGCTGCTTGTCACCAAACCCAACAGTACATGAATAAAGTAGCACCAGCTCCTCTCCAGATGGTCCTGATCTGCAGTTGACATTTCACTGGGTGGCTTGCTGCTGCTTTAGAGCATTTGTGAAACAAATGTGATTGTGTGCCTTTATTAAAACATTAAATTTTTAATCAGAGCTGGCTCCATTCTTTAAAATTCAGAATGCTCTTTAAAAGCTATGGCTGGCAATTAGTAGATAAAGCACTACATTTAGGATATAATCTGTGCAGCAGGAGGAGCTTTCTCTGGTAGTTACAGAAAGTAATCTGCAAGACCCAATAATTAATGAAGTAGCTTGTGCTTGCAAAGGTGGCCTAACCACAATCTACAAAGCACATGGGGTTTATAGTAAAGCAAGGAAGGAATAAATAACTCTTACTGGCATGTTTCAGTAATGTTCTGCATTATTACGGGTCACAAAGGTCCTGTATTTCCTCAGAAAATTTGCTAAACTTCCTCTGACACAGCACAGAGCATGGAAGAGCAGCAGTGTCACCTTTGGTGGGTGTGTTTGCTTTCCTCTTGGCTGCTACTTCCCTGTTCTCTAATCCTGCTCCCTTTGACTCTTCCCTGTTTCTGGTCCATCTTTTCCTAAGCAAGTCATTTGCTTTTTCCTATGTGCCCTCCTGACCAATCTGCCTTTCACCTGACAATGATGCTTCTGGGCCAGGCAGAGAGGAAATGCCATAGATTTCACAGTGAGTGGAAAACCTGTTGTTTGTATTTTCTGGTGTCTGAAAGAAGAAAAGGTGCAAGAAAAGTATTCACATACTCCTTTATCAGCACCTCTTATGAAACAACAGCTCTTCTGGCTCTCATTTACATGATAGAATCCTCACCTGGCAGTGGCCACAGCAAGGCAGACCCACTTTGGGTGGTTCTGCTTCCACACCTGTCCTCCAAGCAATCTAATAAACCTCTTTTGGCCTGGCTTGTGCAGGGATCTCAGAGTTACTGTGGAAAGAGTTGGACCTGTTGTATAAGCTTACCTTTAGACTGGAACTGCACCTCTCCATGACACTGGAGAATTGCGTGTCATGTTTGTTTGCCTTGGCAGTGGCTCTGCATTATCCTGGTGGTTGATCTGCTCATCAATCTGTATTTTGTGTCATCAGCTTGAGGTTAGCAGATTAACATTTTAATTAACACCAGCACGTTGACAGCACTACAAAACACTTGAGTAAATCTGTCTACTTGGACACTGTATTGGAGCAAGGTTTCAGTGTGGTTTTGTTTCAGCTTTGGAATGAGCAGGTTCTATAACCCAGATCCTATAATTAGGCAACAAAACATCGTCAATGTGTTTAAAACATTTCCAACAGTAGGTGGGAATTTTACAGGAAATTTTCAACAAGTTTGTGCTAGGCATTGTGTTGTTTAAATAAGACCCCTTTTCAAAAGCACCTTGTGAGCTTGTGTCTCAACTAGTGAGTGGCTGTCACAGATGATGCTGTTATGTCATTTTGCGGTGAATCTCTGGCTGTGCAATTTACTGCAGCTCTGAAAAAAAAAATTCTTTGGGCAGTCATGAGCATCTAACTTTTTACTGGAAAGAGATGGTCTTTGCTATTTAGTTCTAATTGCAAGGGTGTTCCTGCATTGGCTTCTACTTCTGAAGATGGGCGAGTTTTCTCCTGCAGGTGTGAGAAAGCTGGGACTGGGAGCAGACGGACCAGCCTCCCTCTTTATGGCTGGCTGTACATATATATCTGGATTTAAGCTGCTGGAACTATCTGGAAAAAAATGGAAGGACTTGGTGAGGTGTAGTGTTGCAAAACCAAAAAACACACAAAGTTCAGTTTCAGGTGTGAATTGTGCAACTTCCCGAGGGGTGCTGAGTTGCTGCTGGGAGAATCAGTGTGGCCATAATGCTGTCACCAGGGCCCTGGCACGTAAATGACCCCTCAGAGGGTAAATGAGGGGAGTTGCCTCTGGTCTCAGGGCTGTGGGATCCTGCACCCACAGCGAGGTCCCTGTTACAGGAAGGCTTCAGTTTCCTGTGAGGGTTTGTGGAATCATGGAAGTGTTAAGGTTGGAAAATACCCCCAAGATCATCAAGCCCAAGTGCTCACTCAGGGCTCCTAAGTCCACCCCTAAATGAAGTGCCACATCTTGCAAATACCTGCAAGAAAGGGAACTTGGAGCAGGAAGACCCCATTTCTGCAGGGTGGCTGCCTTGCTGGGAGCAGTGAAGAGCTGCTGAGTCAGGCGAAAACCTCTGGCACTGATTAACCACAGCCCGGGTCCGGGCAGAGGGGCGGGATGGCGACAAAGGCAGCGATTGGTTTGTGCTGCAGGACAGAGGGTGGGATTTGATGCTTCTCTGCCCTGGGTTACAGCACGTGGGGAGGATCCTCCTCGGGAGGCACCCAGCACCTGGGAGGTGGGGGCTGTCTGTAGGCAGGGACTGCTCGGGGTGCAGCATGTCCTTCATCCAGGTAGACAAGGACTCGGATTTTCCTCTCCAAAATCTCCCCTATGGGGTTTTCTCCACAAAGGAGGAGGTGAGTAACAGCAAACTTTGCTCCTGCAGTGTTGTAATTGTTCCAGGGCTATCAGAGAGCAGAATTTCCCAGCATCGTGGGATAAAGGAAACTTTCCAGCCTGAGACACTCATGGGCTTCCTGACTCAATGGCAGAGCTGGAGCTGCCACATCATCTTTCCTTAGCGTGGTTATTTTGATGGCAGCTTCTTTAAAACTGCACAAAAGAGATCAGAAGTGTTAATACTGATGAGAAGTACTTTGGCTAGTATGTCCAGTAGTTCTGGTGTGGTTTTGACTATTTTTGTGACATCATTAAACCTGAATTTGATCTTTTCACTCCCTACGTAGATGCATTTCACACTCTGCCTTTTTTTTTTTAACTCAATCCCTCATTTTCTGTGACTGTAATCACACCCTAAGCAGCCATGTTAACTATTGCTCTCGGTGAGTTTTGTTGGTGGATGCCAAAGCATTAAACCAGGGCACCAAATGTGTGTTTTACCTGTTTTTGCAGCTGACCCCTAGTGTTTTATTGGGCCTGTGTTCATGCAATGCTGCATTAAATGTGTGCAAATGTGTCATGTTTAAAGCTGTGCCCAAAGGCTGCAGGTTGAGCCAGCTCCAGGCCTTCTGTTTTATGGTCACATAAGAAAACATGGCTCAACCCTTCTGCCTAGGAGGTAGCTCCCAATTCCTAATTTTCATGAGAACTGAGCCCAGCTGGGCTGACCCTCAAACCTTCAAGTGCCTGATGGGATGGAGCTCCAGAGATGTGCCCTCCTGGAGAAAGTGGAAGAAGCCAAGGGCCACATCTCAGAAGAAGTGGAGGATTTATTTGCCATTGCTCGTGGAAACTTCATGGTTATCTCCTGGTTTCTGCTGCTTATCTGTGCAGGTTTTAAAAAAAATATTAAATCAGAAGATTGTGTTTTGTGATGTCATATTTTCCAAAGATAAAACTGAGATGCATTTAATCTTCTCCTAGATGTGTGTGCTGTTATCTAGCAAGATTGGATTATTTTTCTGCCTTCCTCAGTAACTGTTCTCTGAAGAGAACATCTTCACTCAAACCCTGTGAAAAGACAGGCCAGACTTACAGAAATTATTCAGGAAAATAATGTTCTAAAAGTACTACAATGTTTTAACGGTTTCAGGCTAAAACAATTGATGTCATCCCTGACTATCCCAGTTACAAATTAACCTGACACGACCTTTAGTTTTTTTCTTCAGGAATGTTTGCTGAATAAATACTTACTACCTCATTTGGAATCCTGTTTATAAATTAAAGGTTAAAAAATAGGCTTAATAGCATGGATCTTTGTAGGTGGTTATTTTGGTGAGCTGCTTTTCAGGACGACTATAATGGTTTGTCTCTGTTTTCCCTGAAGACACAAATAATGGAGGCTGTGGTGTTCTCCTGCCCCGCGCAGCTGCCCTGGGCCTGGCGGTGCTGCTGCCCTGCCAGCACCGCCGGCTCCACACGCATCCCCGGGGATGAACGGGAGCTTTGTCTCTCGGGCTGCATCTGCCAGGGCTGCAGCCACAGCCCCGTGTGCCTGGGTGCTGCTCCTGCAGGGAGCATCCAGCAGGGATCTGGGCTGCCCTTGGCATGCTGGGCCTGGGCTCCTCGCGGGCTGTGAGGGTGGGCGATGTTGGGCAGCCCCGTCTGATGTGGCACAGGAACCGTGTGCCTGGGCAGGGTGTGCTGCCTTCTGATAGCATCAGAGGAGCCCAGAGCACCCTCAGTCCACTGGGGAGGAGCTGGGGTGCAGAAATGCCTGTTTCTCCAACGACATGCCTACAGGGATGGGATCCATCCTGCCCGTAGCCTGGCTATGCTTCAGGTCCCTGCATGTAGAAGGAGCAATAGCAGATTCCAGATGTATGGTCTTATTCTGCAATGCTTGTCATTAACGAGGGGTGGGTAAATACTTCTTGGGGGAAAGAAGTCAGGGAGAGACCTCTGCTTGTTGTGCTATCCTTTCCCCAAAACGTGAGGACGAGGCTCTTTTCCACCCCTCAGGGTCTATAGGGAGCCTGCAGTGATGCTCTGCCCATAGGTCTTAACAGTTTTCAGCAGCCAGGGTCAAGTCATAGACTGGCTCTGGATGATTCATTGCTCTGATATCAGACCCTTGTCCCAGATATTTAAAGTCTCAGTGGTCACAGTCTTCTGCCATGCCCTCTTTGGGGGATTTTTGATTACAAGCATAAACTCTTCTCTTCCTTCCTTCTTTTGGGCTTTGCAGCCTCGGCACAGGCTCGGGGTAGCAATTGGAGACCAGATTTTGGATCTCAGCGTCATCAAACATCTTTTCAATGGGCCAGTTCTTGCCAAACATCAGCATGTCTTTGACCAGGTATTTATGAGTCTGTTGTTCTCATTTCCACACACATTTTAGAAATATTCCATAAGGGACTTCAGCAACTTGTGGTGAGATAATGAACCTGAACTGGAAATACATTGTCAGGCAGGTTCTGCTACAGGGAAAACCATCACAGGTGTGATAGCAAGAACAGCAGGGGCTTTGGGGGTCCAAAGGTCATTTTCCATGAAAGTGTCATCAGCCTTTGGCAATGCAGGTGTCTGACATAAAGCCTAAATATTAATTCACTCCTGTTTGTGCCTTCAGCACTCCATTGATTAGTGACAGAGAGGTTGTGTTAAGGGTAAAGGTAAATACAAATGACCTCTGACTACAGCTGGTTGAGGTATCAAAGCCACTAAGGCCTGCAGTGGGGTGTTAGGGTGCAAACATGCAGCAGGTCGTGCTGCAGAGCAGTTGTGGTGTGTGGATGGGGTGCAGGCAGTGATGGGCAGTGGGACGGGCGATCTGGGTGGCCACGGCCACACGACCCCGGCCACGGGCATCCAACACCAGCTTGGAGCGTGGGACACCTCGTGTGAGGGATAAGCAACATGTGCTCTTTTCTCTGCCCCCTCCTCCCCGTGTGGTGTCAGCCCACCCTAAACGCCTTCATGGGGCTGGGCCGGCCGGCGTGGAGTGAGGCCAGGGCGTTCCTGCAGCGGCTGCTGGCAGCTGGAGAGCCCACCCTGAGGGACAACGCCGAGCTGCGGAGACGGTGAGGGAGCAGAGGGTGGCTGCAGCCACAGGGAGGTGTCAGCTGTGCCCTGTGTCACCTGAGGGACAGGGCACCTAAATCGACAGTCTGACCTGGCCACCTGCCTCCCACGTGGGCATTAACTGGGGTTTGTGCACATCGAGTGCTTCCTTCTCTTAATTATGTAAAGATTAATCTCTGATTAATCCTGTGAGTGCCCGCAGATCCGGGGTGTCACCCTCCGCCTGGAAACACCAAACTCTGCCCTGGGGTGTGTCTGGGCTTGCTGCCTCTCTCTGGAGGCTGAGTGGGGCTGCCCAGGCAGGTGTGGGCTGGGCTGGGCTGGTCCTCTGACCATGGCCCCTTCAGCAAGGCTTTCCATGGATTTGTGGCTTCAAGGGTCTCCACCTCTCCCACCTCCCTCAGTGCCTCCCTCCCTGCCTGTCACACCTGGAGCAGGTGTGGAGAGACACCCCCAGTTTGTTCTCAGCAACCACCTGACTTTGCTGAAACTGAGTGTGGTCACAAACTGGCTTCAGGTTTGGGGCAGTGCAGTGGTATAGGAGCAGGAGGGAGTGCTCTGTTCCACGCTGTGCTGATGGAAAACGTGTGTGTCCATTAATGCCACACCTCTTGTTTGTCCAGAGGGAAGTTTTAAACTCCACAAGTGCCATGACCAGCAGTGAGCAGGAGTCATTCCTCCCTGTCCTGCCTGCTCCCATGTGCAGGAGAGGGGTTAAACTACTGCTTGACATGCAGATCTTCCCTGAGCAGGGCCAGCAGCTCAAATCAACCACCCCAAGGGCCACATCCCATTAACTCATCCTTCCCACGCAGCAGAGGCAGTGGCAACCTGGCCATGGGCACTGGGGGGTTCTCTGCACCCCTTGGGATTCCAGCCAGCCCCAGATGTGCCCCCTTCCCACTCACACCCTGACAGATGCTGCTTTTGCTGTAACCATCCCAGTAACAGCAGCTTCTGCAGTCACCAGTTTCTCTGCAAGGTTTTTTTTTTTTTGCTGCAAACTAAATTAGGGAAGGAGCTGGGAGAGCAAGTCAGCCTCTTCCATCCTTCTTAGGGGTGGGAGCAGCAAGTTTCCCAAGATCTGAAGGCATCATTTTTCATTTCAGAGCATTTGTACCTCAAGCTTCTGCGACGATGCACCTGCCTGCCCACATCGGTGAGTGCCCCGCAGCCAGGGCTCCCAGCACTGCCCTTTGCTCCTGCACAGAGCAGCTGCTTTATTTCCAGCATGCTCAGACAGACAGATCATAGCTGTGACAGGGAATGGGTTTTGCAGCAGCCAGAAGTAGATTATTGTACATAATGAAAGGTAGGTGCTGTCTGTGGCACAAGAATGAAAGCCTGGGGAAGCTCAATAGCAGCCAGAACACTCCAGGATGCGATTTCCACTAAATCAGGAGTGTCTGGTGGTACATAACTCCTGTCATCACATTGGCATCACCAAGGGCCTTTGTGACTAGAGCCAGGCAAGAAACACTTGTTCAGTTTCCAACAATTTCCCCTTTTGCCATCAGAAAATAATTCAAGTCTTGCAAAGTTTTTCAAGGCAGATACTCTGGCACAGCCTCATAAACAGCCTATTTCCTGGGAGTTTCCACTCCCAGACCATTACTCTGCATCCCAGATCTTACCTCTGCTCCCCTGAGGCCATGCACTACTTTGGAATTAGTATATTAATTAGAGATATAAGCATTTCCTGTTTTTAACAGGAGTTTGTATTTGGACCCAAACCAATTTGATCAAAGTCGCTCGAGGGCATGACCTTCATAGCAGCAGAGACGTGAACTTGCCCATTCCCCATCCAAGCTTTGTTCCCAGACGGCTTTTGGCTTCCACGGGGCACAGCCCTGGTTTGGGACAAAGTCTAGCCTGTCCCAAAGGAACCATGAGGAGTTCCCATGGGTGTGATACCTTCCCGAAAATAGTTCCAGGCTGGATAAGTCTTGTCGGGAATTGCTGGCTCCTGGCTCTCGTGAGTGCTGGGCAGGGAGCGCGGCCCTGCTGTGACGGAGCTGCAGCACACAGACCAAGGGCTTTAGGATTCCCCAGCGCTGCCGTGCAGCTCTGTCCCGTGTGTGGGTCATGCTCGTCCTGAGTGGCTGGAGCCTCCTCTGGGAGGCTGGAACTGCAGGGAGAACTTCCTGCTGGGTCTCCTGGAGCCGCAGGATAACTCACCGAGCTCACTAAGCAATATAATCCAAGTGCACCGTCCCAGTTGGAGTTTTCCCTCCGTTCCCTCCGGTTTCCCGTGGATGCGGAGAGCGGGCGCTGTTTGCAGGGATGGCAGCAGAGGGCAGCAGCTGTCCTGAGTATCGGCCCAGTCCCGGAGCTGGGAGGAAAAACAGCGGGAATTGCCTTGTCTCTGGAAGGGGGGCTACTGCTTTATGTCCTGCACTTTCTCTCTCTACTGGAGTCTTTAAAAAAAAAATAAAATTGTTATATGCATAATTTATAGGTGAACTGTTAATCACCCCTTTATGCTATTAATGACATCCCCCGAGCACTCTCCCTGTCTCCTTTCCTGCTCTTTTCATTGCCAGCAGCGTATGATGTGCTTTAGCCCCCGCAGATGAGGGACTTTCCTGCCACTGATCCCTTTTTTATGGCTTTTTCCCTCATGCAGGAGATTACACTGACTTCTATTCTTCACACCAACATGCCACAAATGTTGGCATCATGTTCAGGGGGAAGGAGAACGCGCTGATGCCGAACTGGTGGGTAGCTTGTTTTTTTTTCTGGTGTAGCATTATTTTTCAGGCTTATCTGTATGCATATATGATGTTTTAAAGGTTTCAGTCGTTTTTCAGGATCACATTGCTTTCGTTTCACAGCAGATGAGAGTCAGTGTTGTCCAGAGTTCAATACCAGAACCGAAATCCACAAGTCCCCAGCCTCAGCTGAGTCTGCACTGCCCTTCATTGCTGCAGTTACTGTGCAGCCCCCCACTCCAAAGACAGATTTACCTAATTAATTGGGTTTTGCTGAGTGACAAGAAAGCAAGGTTTAAGGTCCAAGGAATTAACTGGAGCAGTGGCACAGAAGTGCATTAAGACTGCAAAATGGCTTTGGATCACTCATGTCCTTATATCAGAGCAAGGTGCTGATGTCCATGCCCATCTGTGCAGAGCTCTCTCTCCTCAGAAGAGAGGCAGCTTCCACCCCAGAAGGCTGCTCTGGCACAGAGCTCACTGTGGTGCTCTTTCTCAAGGCTGCACTTACCTGTTGGTTACCACGGCCGGGCCTCGTCCGTTGTGGTGTCGGGGACGCCCATCCGGAGACCTGTGGGACAAATGAAACCTGACAATGGTGAGTCCACGGCAGGATTTTAATGTGGATTCTTACTCGTTTTATTTTTTAATCTTACTCCACATCGTAGAGTAGTGGAGTGGAAGGGTCTGGGATGCCTCATCTAAAGCCCAAACTGGGGTCAGGGCAAGAGAAAGCCCTGGTTTAAGTCCATCTTGTGTTTCCATGCCAGGCAGCACCAGCTGCTTTGTTTCCTTTGGACATTTCTCCTATTTTCCTAACTGCCTCCCTGATGTAAAATGCTCTTGCTTCCACCCACAGATAAACCTCCAGTGTTTGGTGCTTGTAAACGTCTGGATATAGAGTTAGAAATGGTGAGATGCTTTTTATTTTCTTTCCTTACCACTTGAAAAATGCTAAAATAGAAACAGGGATGAAAGGATGGGTTTGGCTTCCCATAAGGTCCACTCCTGTGTTCCCCTTTAGATGAGGAGCAGGGTGCATGAGCTCATGGGGAAGTTTGCTCATACAGCTTTCAAGCTGGAAGAAGCTCACCTGGCCAGAGCTGAGCACCAGTGGAGCAGTCTGGCAGCAGAATTCTTTTCCTCAGGCACCACAGCCTGTTACCTGGTTAGCAGTTACCTCTGCACTGCAGCCAGGATCTTCCAGTGGACACTGGGGGTTTTGGAAGTACAACCTGTCTGCACCTCGGGGTAGAGCATAGGAAGCCCTGAGTTCTTGGGAGTGGGAATCAAACTCCTCATTTCAACTGGAAAGTTGAAGCCTGTGCTGCAGGTGTTCTAGAAAGACATGCTTGGAAGGCACATCATCTTTGGCTTAGTGTGGTCCAGAAGGGAGAGTTTTATGGGATTGTTCACTAAGATTTATATCATTTTAATGACTTATATAATTTTTGTGTGATTTATTCCCGTCTTTCCCCTTTAAAAGATTAAAAAGTGGAAGAAGTGCAATACTGATGGAATTGGTTCTAAAAATGAAATGAAAGTCTTTAATGCTGTGTGCTTTGCAAATCAGTGCTCCAAAGGGGGACGCAGTCCCATATAGTGGGGTACCCGTGGTGCTGCCATAGCTCTGCTTTGCAGCCTCAGTTCCTCTGCTGGCTGCTGTGAGAGCAGAAGGAAAAACTTCCATATTGTTGACAGAAAGAGACAACTGAGATTCCCTATGGAATGCTCTGCCATGTGCAGGCTGTAGATTTCCCACGGGAGCGAGTGCAGGCACCCAGTTCGTGGCCTGCTTTCCTTAGTGGGCACATTTCTCCACCTGCCTGATCTTCCCCACTGTCACATCAGGCTCCAGCCACATTCAGTATCCCCTGGGATGGCTTGAAACTCTTTCCTGTTCCCTGCCTGCAGCAAACAGTCCCTTCAGTGGACAAACCTGTTCTGCATCCGGACTGTAATAAGGAGGGACCATTTTTCCTCCTGCATTTTGACAACATCGTGCCCTTGTTTAACACCTGTCTCTTAGCAACACAGTGCTCTAAAGTAATTCAAGTCTGCCAGCTTCATGGAGGGGAAGAAAGGGGGAGTAGGCCATGAGTTTTGTCTAAATGTGTATGAGAAATGGTGCCAAACTCATCCTGTCCAGCCTCTGCTGCTGCTGTGTGTAACCCTCTGTGCAGTACAGACTTTTAGCTTCAAAACCATAATCAACATGCTGCTTTTCAATTTCAGGCATTCTTTGTAGGTCCTGGAAACAAGTATGGGGAGCCAATTCCCATCAGCAGAGCCCAGGAGCACATCTTTGGGATGGTCCTGATGAACGACTGGAGCGGTACCCGGCGCTGTGGGAATCTGCCTGGAGAGGGGGTCACAGCACCATGGGAAAGCCTAGACAGGGACAGATTACATATTTTAGTAGTAGGATAGTGATCTCTGAAGCCACTGGGTACTGTTGAAATGGATGAAAATGAAGTGTTGCCAGTGTTTTTCAGTGTCTGTGTAAATCCATCTCCGATCAGTCAGTAGAACCAGAAATTGCTGCCTAATGAAGATTTATTTACTTATGAAAGAGCTCATATCAGTCTAGTTTCTTCTGGACAGGCATGGAGCAGTCCTCAGAATGGTGATTCCAAGGATGGGGATTGATTTCAGTGTCAGGAGAAGGAAAAGGATTTGGCAATCACAAATCCCTCAGTCTCTACAAAGATTTAACTTGTTGAAATTTGCCCTATGACTGGCAATGACCATTAGCTGAGAGTAAAAGCATTAATTAAACTGGGGATAAAAACACTGGTTATACAGGGATGGCCTGATTTGTTTTCTTGTTGGTGATTTACCTTCCTAATCTAGCTGGCCTAAGAAAATTGGATTGAAAGTTTGAAATGGATGGATTTAAATTAGGATTTGGGCACAATGGCTAGAAAAGGGTGGGGATAACATTTTCAATTCATGTTACTCTTTTACAGGTCTGATGTGTATGTAATTCCTAGGATGTGTTTAACTGCATTGCTTTGTATTTTCTCTTCCCAGCCCGTGACATCCAGAAATGGGAATATGTTCCTCTGGGTCCTTTCCTGAGCAAGAGCCTTGGCACAACCATCTCGCCGTGGGTTGTTACAATGGATGCTCTCATGCCATTTGTGTTGCCAAACCCTGTCCAGGTTAGCCAGAGAAAGGGTTGAAATAAAGGAAAAGCGGTGCTAGAAAAATGTCAGCAGAGCTGGAAGATCCCATCAGTAGAAATCACTGAGCTGCATCAATGCAAAGGATTTGTCTTCATGGAGCTTACAGCTGTGATTCTGCTTCCCAGCAGAGGAAGACACACAGGGCCCTCTGCATGAGAAAAGTTATCTCCATTAAAACACCTGGAAAAAAAACTAATCAGGGAGCTTCTTCTGGGTCTTTGGTAGCACTTGGCATCCAGCAAGTGGTGGAGAGAGGGTGGGCTCAGCCAAAACATTTTGTTCAAGCATTTCCTGTTGTCTACATTATGTAGGTGGTCAGTTAAAACTGGAAAAGATGACAGAGAGCCTTGCAGAGACCTCACCATCCTCTCTGTGCAGGCACAGAGCAAGGTGTGCTGGCACTTTATTTGTTTTGGATTAACATCCACACTGAAATGTTGGAAATGGCTTTTGGAAACCTTGTGCAGAAAAAAGGAATCAGATTATACGGATATCATAGCTCTTCAGGAAGATCTGTAAAACTGGGTGCATGAGACCAAGCAAAGAGATAAGAAGTAAGAACAGTGAACTGGATGGGTTGTGTAGCACAGCCTGGGTACACAGAAAGTCACTGGAATGTCTTGTGGAATTTTTCCTTTCTTTGTGTTTAGACTATGATGCCTTTTATATGCTTTTAGGATCCTAAGCCACTGCCCTACCTTCAGGATAAAGAGCCCTACACTTTCGACATCAAGCTCTTTGTTGCTATTAAAGGTATGGCAAAGCTCAGGGGATTGCAAAGCTGAATTTGCCAATTAAATATTGTGGAACTGCCACATCTTTCAGACGCTTTGCTCTTGGCTCCACAGTACTTTTCCCTCTTTGCCCAGATTGCCTCTGTCAGAGGAAGAGACACAACTCCTCCTGCTCCCCCTTGGCTGTGCAGCCATGTGCCAAGGAGGGAGTGCCTCCCAGAGGGTCAGCTCCAGTGAGGGGGTCCCTGTGGGGTCTCCTTGCACAGGCAGGGGTCACTGGGGAAAGGGCAGATGTGTGTGGGATCCAGATGTTAACCCAGCCCAGCTCCCAGCTCATGGCCCTGCCGACTGCCAGGCCTGGGTGTTGCTCCCATAGGAGAGCAGGGAGTAGGAAATGGGCAGCTCAGTGCTGCTCCAATGCTACCCACACAGTTGTTTCCTATGAAATCCTGGTCTTCCTAGCAATAGAAAATGTTATTACTGGTTTCTCACTAGGGATTACAATGATAAAAGAAGTCTCCATCCATCTGTAAAATCAAAAGACTCCAACATCATTCATCCAACACAAGCAAATTGCTTCTCTCTTTATTTTCTGCAGGAGAAGGAATGAACACGCCAACTACTATATGCAGATCCAATTTCAAGGTAAGACTCCAGTATCTTTTGTTTATTTGCAATCTTGCTGATGCCATCAGCTCCAGCCCTAGGCAATTTCAAACACTGTTTTTTGCATTAGACTCGTAGAATACAATCACAAAATCAGTGAGGTTGGAAAAGACCTCCAGGATCATTGAGTCCAATGTTAACCCAGCATGGCCAAGTCCACCCCTGTCCCCCACATCCACACACCTTTTGAACACTTGCAGGGATGGTGATTCCAGCACCTCTCTGGGCAGCCTGTTCCAGTGCAGCTGAAGATCAGACTGGTGTGTGTCTGTGTAGGAGACAGAGGGGAAAGTTTGGAAGGTGGTGATGGCTTCCCCCTGTGAGATGGAAATGCCTGAACACTCCAGCACTGGAGAAGGGAGCACCTCTTTCCTCTGCTCGGTTTGGGGTGCTCAGAGCATCCTAAGTTGTGTGTCCACTGGGCAGGGAGCTGTGAGACTCACAGGAAGAGGGAATTGCCTCTTGCTATGCTGGGTGCAACACAGCCCTGCAGTCACAGCTCTCATTTAGATGCCACTCACTGCTGCCAGCCCAGGTCGGCCCCAGCCCCTCTGTGGGCAGCGTGGTGGCTCTGCCTCCACCCCTGATTGAAGCCAGGAGATTTATGTGCCAGCTGCAGCAATTCTCAATCAATTTCATATTCACATTTGGCTCTTTGCATAGTGATTACCTTAATCAGTAAATCAGTAGTCAGCAAATCAGTAATAAGCAGATTTTTCTATAAAGCCATTAAAATACTGGGTGTAATCATGGAGCCTGGGTCAGCAGTACTGGTCTTAGAGAGGAAGAAGAGGAAAAATGACATCCAGCTGAAAGAAGAGAAATTGTAAGAGACTAAATTGCCTGTTAAATTATATGTTTTATAAATGCCATAAGCCAGGCCACATAACTACATTCTGCATAGGCTAACAGCCCACCAGAGAGGTTTGTCCTTCATTGCTTTGGCCTCTTCTTTTCCCAGCACATGTACTGGACCATGAAACAGCAGCTGGCTCATCACTCCATCAACGGGTGCAACCTCAGGCCTGGAGACCTCCTGGCCTCTGGCACCATCAGTGGACCTGTAAGTGTTTAAATGATGACAGTCACTGGTCAGAGACTCAGAACTGACTGAGCAGGGCTTGGTCTAAGCCCTGTCTGATCTGAACACCATGTAGCTGTCTCCAGTTCTTTCCCAGGCACTCCAGGCTGCTGCTTTGGTAGCCTCACAGTCACACTGAGAATTGGTTTGGTTTGGGTCAGGTTTTTGTTTGGCTGGTTTTTTATGTTCTTGCATTTTGGTTTTTTTTTTTATCTCTCCTGTACTTCTTTCCCTAAGAACTATTTTACAACAGATCTAAATTAATTTCTGTGTGGAAGCAGCCACACAGCCCATTTACCCTCTGTGGAGTGCAGCCTTTTATTTCTGAAAAGAATGTAAAAGGTGTCTGGGTATAACTTTTAGTTTCTCCAATGAGGTTGGAGCCAACTTCACAAGCTGTTACTCCCCTTGAGCTGCCATGGGGGCAGTTGCTGCAATGTATGAGCAACTCTCACTTTCTGAACCACCAGATACAAATCCTGTACCTGCTGTCTCAAGGACAGCCTCAGGTAAGCTGTTTCCAAGCTGGGATGTCTGTACTTCCCTTTTGAGCATTTCTGAGGTGCTTTTTGAATTTTCAAACTATTGTGCTGCAGAATGACATTACAGACTCACAAGCATTCACCAGCTTTGCTCTTCTAAAGAACGAAGTGTAATTAAAAGTCTGAAACATGACTACAGAAAAGCACTGGATTTGTAGAAGTCTCCTCCATTTGTTTCCATTCTTGCTGTGGCAGAGCCAAACTGCTTTTACAGGGCTGAGCACTGTGTTAAACACACCAGGTAACAGCTGTAAGCATCACTGCTGATAGCCAGCAAGCAATTAAAATGCAGAGGCAGGAAAAGAACCCAGTGTATCAATGAATTAAATCTACAGCAGAACTGTGATCTGTAGAGGTGGCGTACTTGTGTGTCTGCTCCCAGCAGCAAGAAGCTGATCAGCAGGAAAGATACTAAAAAATTGTTTGTTTGTTTATGAACTCTTGCTGCAGGAGCCCGAGAGCTTTGGCTCCATGCTGGAGCTGTCCTGGAATGGAACAAAAGAAATCCCTCTTGGCAGTGGGCAGTCCCGTAAATTCCTGCAGGATGGAGATGAAATCATTTTGACAGGTAATGGCTGGATAACTGCTCTCCCACTGCACCAAGGGCACGTTTCCAGAGATGGATCCCAGCAGGGCAAGCACCTGGTGTGGAGCTGGGCTGTTCTGTACATCCCTGCCATGCAAGCACAGTTGTTTCCATCCTACCTGCCAGGAGGCTAAAGCAGGTGGATGGAAATTTCCCAGCCATAAATGCTTTCTAGATTAGAGTATTTGCTTTGCTAAGTCATTAATGCTCTTGCTCTGCCAGTGTGTGAGCACCAAGGGGATGATGGAGGTAGGTTTGCATATATGGGTGAAAATGCCTAGAAATGGAATAGAAATAGAAGCAGTTGATGTATTCTTTCCACCACAGTCCAAGTTTGCATGTGGAGCAAATACTTGGCAAATGCTGAAAAAAGTTATTTTGCAAACAATATTTCATTTGTTAACCTAGGCATATTCAAAGAAGTGTGTTGCAAATCAAATATGAGCAGCATGAAGCCTGTTAGAACAGCTGAGCAGCTCCCCTCTGAAAAGAGCTCTGCTTGAGAGCTGTTTCATGCTGAGACACAGTTTTAGTTTTAATCTTGATAATCTAAGTATTTATGAATTAAAATCTACCATGGTGTTTTGTGATCTAAATCTCACTCCTTTTTAAGCCAAAGCCTGGTGCAAAACAAATCTATTTTTTCCTTTTCTCTCAGCTTGTCAACCCCTTTGTGGCTTTGAGGTGGCAAATACTTGGCAAGAACAGCCATGAGAAACTTTTGGTTCAAGCCTGCAATGCCTTTGCTATGTCGCCCGCTGGGTTTCTAGGGAACGTCCTGTGGGATGTTGTGCATCATCAGCTGAGCCCCAGCCAGTGCCACACCTGGCTCTGAGCAGCTCCATCCTGCTGATGTGATCAGAGAGAGTCTGCCCAGGAACAAATGGCTGGAGCAGTGGGAAAACAGTTCACAGTTGTGACTGAGGGCAGAGAAAATGTGAGTGACAAACACCTGGGCAGCAGCCTCAAGGTGTGATGCTCCCATGTGCCTACGTACCTGGCCAGCTTAACCCAACCAGCACTTCTGAGGTTTTTGACAAAACAGTTTAAAATTATAAATTTATTTTCAGAAAATTGCTTAACAAAAGCCAAGAACTTTTCTGTGATAAAAAAAAAGTACATATTCCAGTGCCCCAGTGATGGCTCTGCAAATGGTCTTGGTGGTGCTGCAGCCAGAGCCCCAGTGGCTCCTGCCTGGCAGCCCCTGCAACAGCCTTGAAAATGGTGTCTCTGTGAGGTGCTGCCAGTTTGACAGAGGAAGATGCTGAGGCAACTGGAGAGAGCCTCAGATGATGAACCCAAGGAGTCCCCAATGCCTCTGACATCCTTCAGCCTCCCAACAGCCCAGTGACCGCTCATGCTGCAAATGTGGAGGCATCTGACACTGCTCTCTACAGGCTGCCAGTGTATGCAGTGCAGGGACACTCCCCCAGCAATTCAAAGTGCCACACTGCCCTCCAGAGTTGCCAATCTCCCTCCAGTAACCACCCAGGAGCCCTAAATTAGGGTACAGTTAGGTATGAAGAGCATCCCTTAGGAGTTACATCAGTGTTGGCAGGGAGCACCTTGCAGGCTGGGAGCTGCTGGCATGGGTGGCCAGCTCAGGGACAAATGGGACTGGCCCATGAACCACAATGTTCTTCATGCCCAGAACAAACTATATTAATTAATTAAATACTATGAATCCTGAATGTCTTTAATCTTTAAAGATGGCATGATGGCATTGCTGCCAACCTGGGTGGAGGCACTGAAGCCTCAACGGGACAGGCCCCTGTTAATGGATCTGCTGGGCTCTTTCACACCAGCACAGTCTGTGGCTCTGGGGGTCAGGGCATTGCAAAGAGCCAGGTGCTGCTGGGGCTGTCTGCTGGGACAGTGTGGGATCTACTCCTGTTTAGTGATGGATGGCAGGCCCAGTGCCTTACAGCACCCTTGAGGCAGGGCTAGTGCTATTCCAGCCTCTCCCAAGCTCTTTCCAAGTGCTCAACCCATCATTTCTAGTTTCCTGTTTCAACTTTGTATTCTTACTCCCCACGTGGGACCTATTTCAGAGACCTAACGTGTAAAATGAGAGAAATACATTTCTCCCAAGAAGTGCATCTCAGGGAGGGAGCATTGCAGGGGAAGGGCTGCTGGTGTTGGCAGCTGACTGCAAAACCCCCTCAGCAGCTCCTTGGCACACACACACACATCAGGCCAGGGCTGCTGGCAGTACAGGGCTCACTTTGTTCTGTGTGCTGCTCCTTGATGCTGCTCTGAATCGTGCCTGACAGCAGGGATAACCAAACTGGGCTGAAATAATCAGCTGCTGCTCAAAGGAAAGCTGGCAGTGAAGCCCAATGGGACAAAGGGAAGCCGAGCTGAGCCTTACAGTGCCTTACTCCAGTACTGCTTATGGGTGAGGATTACCTGGCAGATACCAGAATGGTGTCTGTGGCTTTACACAAGCCCTTATAGACACCACTGTCCTTGGAAAACTTCATTTCAGCCTGGCTGTGAAAGCTGCACTGTGGGTAGGAGCTGGCAGGGTCTGTCCTCGTGCTGCAATAGCTTTAGGTGCCCTGCAGCCTGAGCCCACCCTTCCTCTTCCTCAGAGGAGGTAACCACTGACCTGTGCTAAGATAGGAATTTGAATTAGGGTCTGTTTTGTTGAGGTCCTTCTCAGCTTCTTGAGGGCAGCTGTTTTATATCACATGCAGGTGATGTATTCCATTAGGAAAATCCATCTCTAACTATGAAATCAGTCCTTAAAATGCAGAATATATCACTTGTGTCCTTCCCTTGATCAGCTGCTGTAGCAGAAAGCTACAGTAAGTCTCCTCAGCTGTTCCTTCCCAGAATAGGCTTCCCAGATGGGGAAGTGTCCCCTCCTGGCTGTGTCCCCTCCCCTGCATTGCCTGCAGCTTTGCTGGTGGATGCTGTTTGTGGAGCTCAGCTGGCCCATGGCAGCAAGAGGAGCTGCAGCATCTCCATCCCAATGTCATCTCCTCCATCATGCAGGAGCAGGGAGGGGTGGAGCTGTCCCACAGTTAGAGATGCTGTCACAGCCCCATGAGATCTGCTGCTGCCAGTGGAGCTTCCACGCCTTCTTATGTAACAGAGGATAATGAGAGCTTTGAGTCAGATGCTGAGTTTCTCATGGAACCAAACCACTTGGTTTTAGCAAGTGGAACAGTTTCTGCAAGGTCCTGCTCTTTGAGGAGGTGTAATGATCACCTTTCTGGCTGTCAGCATCCCCATATCCCAAGAGCAGTGGTAATGCTGCAGAAAGAGAATCCAAATTTACTTGATTAATTGCAGGGCTGGGCCAGGCAGTGAATCAGTTTGCCAGGTAGATTGATGGTGCTGCAGGTTAGGTTTGAAAACAGAAATATTGCTTGCACATCCTGTTTGTTCTTTGATCAATTCACTGAACTTGCATATTGCTGTGTTTAACATTTTGTGCTTCTTCTTTCCTTACATTCCTGGGCTCCTTGTACTCTTCCAAGTGGTCTTTTTTCACCCCTCTTTGCATTTCTGAAATGTTTTCATTTGGTTTTGGTCTCTTTGTGCCTTTTTTCACTTTTATTCCTGGTGAGATCCTTACAGAACAAGCTGTCTGTTGTTTTCTGTCCCTAGGTTACTGCCAGGGCAACGGCTTCCGCGTGGGATTTGGCCAATGCTCAGGAAAAATCCTTCCAGCCCTGTCAAATCCATGATGACTGGAATAATGTGACATCCAAGGAGGAACCCTCCTCCCACCTCTACCAGTCATTCTGCTTTATTCAGATTTATTATTTTTATATGAGTGATTGGAATCTTATTGTTTTTAATCATCAATAAATATCTTAAAGTTGTATGTGGCTCTCTGGTGTGATAAGAAAAGGATTTCAGTGCTAGCTTAAAATTCTCAGAATATGAATATGATGATTGAAATGGAAAGTCAGATTCTTAACACTTCTACTGTATTAATGTTTTTTTCATAATTATAAAAAGAGGCTTTCAAGTAAGCTTAAATATTCAGAGTACTAGGCTGATGATAACAGCTGAGGTTCCATGCTGACTTCCTTTTTCCAAAGTATTAATATGCTGGAGGTGAAATCCTGAAGGCGAGTTGCATATGGATGTTAAAACTTGTAGACCTTCCTGAGTAAGAGTTACATGGCTGTGCCCTGAAATAATTTGCAATGAAGCAATTAGGAAATGTGATAATTGGCACAACTGAAGGCAACAAGCAGGATGCCCCTGCTCCTCCTCCCCTTACAGAACCAAAGGCAACTCTCCTGCCCCAGGAAGAGATTGATTCCAGCCCAGAGGTGGGAGCCTGTGTTGGGGCACCCCTCCAAAGAGCATGGAGACACCTCGTGCCTCCTGTCCTGCTTTAGAGAAAGGAATTCCCCATTTCTCTCTCCCCCTGTTCACCAGCTTCCCCAGGGTCAAGGACAGAGGGGGAATTTCATCTCTGGAGTGATCTCCAGGCCCTCACTGGTGGCAGTCACACCCTGGCACCCAACAGGGGCTGTGGTAAGAGGACACCAAGGAGGCCAACCCTCTTCCTGCACCCTAAAAGGCATCTCATGCCATGGCATCCCCTTGCAGCAGCCAGTAAACAAAGCCACATGCCACTTTTCTCAAGTGTAAAGGGCACCTGCTGTCTCCTGCTGGCCTACAAATCAATTTAACTCCATGGCCAAGTGCCAAATCACATCAATTAGAGGATATTACTGACTGAAGGAGCTCTGGAGACCAGATAATGAACTCTGGTACAGTGCAAGAGGAACTTGTTAAATATTTGCTTGGTCCTCAAAGAGAAGAACCTGATGAGGCTGCTGGCTCTGTGTGGTGATAGCAGAATGAGCACAGGCTGCTGCTTTTCCAGGCTGTCCCATTGCTGCTCCTGAGGTCTACCAGGCAGTTCTGCTGATGTGGGCCATGAAGTGTTTGATGTCATCCTGGGGAGCACCTGGGGCTGATTGGGAATGGGAACCTTATGGCCATGCAGAAGAGAAAAAGGAATTTGAAATTAAAATCAAAGAAAAAATGTGTCAGTGCAGATAAATCACTGCTAATGGGGCATGTGCACTGAAGTGGGCTCTCTTTCAGTGTGCAACAGTAATAGTCCTTTAAAGAATGATACTTGGAGGATCATCCCCAAATCAAGAATGACCTGGCCAGGAAAACATTAGCTCAGTGCTGTTTATCAAGGAAAAGCTATTTTGCCTTCAGGCTCTCAGAGCTGAACTAATAGGCATATATTTATTTAATGTACTCTGACTGGGTCATCAATTTATAGATGCTCTGTGCACTCTTTTGACCTCAAAGGACAATTGTCAGTTGACACCTTCCCTCTTGGATTTAGAAATAACCCATCCTGTTCCTCTGGGCACAGCCTGGTGTTGCTCCTGGCAGCAGCAGGAGGACACACAAAGCATTTATCCAGGTGAGAAATTTCTCTGCAGAAGCAGCACCCACAGTGCACCCTGGCATAGCTGATGTTCTGGGAATGCAAAGTGTGAGGAGAGGGGTGCACCCCTACAGAGAGACAGGAGCTGATCTCAGGGCAATATGTCATGAACCATCAGCTGTGACCTTGATGCAAGACGCTGTGCAGCCAAGCAGGAGCGTGGTGTCAAGGCTTTCTGGGTACAGGAATTCTGAGGGCAACTCTAAGTCCATGGTGCTCTTCCTGAACTTTGGGCAAGGCAAAGGCAAGTCCTGCACATGGGCAAGGGGTTCCTCTCCCAAAGAGCCACCTGGATGCTGCAATTCCTGCCAGCAGATGGAAACTGGGCTCACTGCCTGGTCAGGCAGAGTCAGTGGTGCTGAGAGCCCAAAACCCGGCAGGATGGGGCACCCAGCCACAGATTCTTCCACGCTGACTCCCACCCCAGAGCCCCAGAGCCAAGCTGCCAGCCCCAGCCCCAGCCCTGAGGGAGGAGGGTGGCTTTGCCCTGCAGTGGCCACTGTACCTGCCAGGGCCACCACCCCCAGTGCCTGGCCAAGCACCCCTGCACCACACTGGGGATGGGTGGGAGGTGGGAAGGTCCCACTGTGGCCCCAAGGTGACTGAGCTGAGCTTCACTAGTCCGGGGACATCTGGAGAAGTCCCAAATTCCCAGAAGGTGGAGAATTTCTGGGAAGGACCTAGGGCACAGCAGGTTTCAGAGGTGAGCTGGACAAAGCCCAAAACCTCTCTCAGGACAGAGCTCAGAGTCATCTGCTGCCTGCTGCATGGATGGGGGCCAAAACACCAGGAGGTGATAAAACAAGGAGACAAACTTTTTGTGTGCCCAAGGCCGCTTTCTTTACATCCCCAGAAGAAGACAGTGGGCTCTGTTTGGGTGGGCCCATGGCCAAACCACCCTCAGCCAACACAGCGAGCCTGGAGCCACCAGCACTGCTGACTCCCATCCCTGCTGGGCTGCCCTGTGTCAAGGGGAGAATGAAGGTTCATCTGTGCTGCAAAGTGCAGTGCTGCCCTCAGAATAGCTTTGGCTTGGGACCAGCAGCACCCACTGCCTGTGGAAGAAAGCAGCTCTGACCCAAGTTTAGGGAAACACACAGGTGTGCTGGGCACCTCCTGCTTGCTCCACCTCCCCGGGGCAGCTGGGACCACTTTGCACCTTTGTCCTTGAGTTGAAGGTCATGGAGCTCTCTTCTGCTTTTGGGGGAGGCTGAGCAGGGTGAAAAGATAAGGTTCTTGGAGCAAGAGGGTGCTTCAGCCTGGGTTCTCTCAGTTCACTAGGCTGACTGGGTGCCTAAAAAAAGTTTATTTTTGAAGTGCTAGTTTCAACCGAGTTGAACCCCTCTACAAAAAGCCTCCCATCTACTTCTAGAAGCTTTTGTTGCAGTTAGGTTTGAGCATGATTCTCTCTGCTTCTAGAGATTATGAATTTTCATTTGATTTCAATCTGTTTTGCTTGTAGTCCGGCTTCCAAAAAAAAAAAGCAGAAAAAAACCCCAAACAAACCCAGAGCTCCTTTTCCTCTGCCCTGCTATAGCAGCAGGTTTGTGGGTTTGTGACCTGGGCATAGAACAAGAAAATCCTTCTTGGATCTTCAGAAGCCTGGAGGAAAAAGAAAACCTTTCTGCTGTGTCAGCCACCTGAGAGGCCTCATTAGGGTCATGCAACGCTGTGTGGGAAGAAGGACCCTGCATTCCTGACCAGAGGACATGGAAATGTGTGTCTGAGTAGAAACTACAGCTCCTGCTGGACTGGAGTGTCCTTCTTGCTGCCTGGTGTTTCACACTCAACAGGAGTCAGGAGTTGTGATGCTGGGGGTGAGTAGTGCTGGGTGTTGGATGGGAGGTCCTGGAGGGGTGCAGGAGCTGCTTCTGGGTTGTGCTGCTGTGTCATGGGGTGGCTGTAGAGCCAAGGAGTCATCTTGCCTGGGAATATTCCACCTGGTCTTGTTATTTTGCTGGTAAGGGATCTGAGGGTGGCCTCTGTTGGATACTTTGAGGTGCATTTTCTTACAGATCAAGTATCGTCTGGGTGGTGTGTAACGAAAAAGCTGGGTGTAATTTATAATGGTGCTGGTGGTGTAATTAAGTGTCAAAAGAAAAGCATGGAATAAAACCCCAAAGCAGATTTCAGAATTTAAAGGAACCAATGTCTTTTTGGTGTGAGATGCAGGGACTCTTCACCTGAAGTATTTTTCTGCAGAGATTCTAATTAGAAATGGATGCAATATAGTGGAAAAAAATTAGTTTTGATCAAAGCATTTGGGTTAGCAATGTTCATAATTCTTTCATTAACCAGGCAGTAATAACTAAAAGTAAAACACTTTCTCAGTAGCTGTTCAGGGTTGAGGCAGTGACTTTGTGAAGAGGGACAGAGCTGGTAGGTGATATTCCCATGATTTTTGGCTCTAAGCAGTGAGGCAGGAGACCATTTCTCAGGTTTGATTGCTGCTTCTCTTCAGAATGCCCACACAGTTGCTGCTTAGTGAGGAAGAAGGAGATCATTTCTGGGATTTTAAAATTGATTGAAGGCTTTGGAAGTACGTGAGGAACATGCTGAAGGACTGGCACCGTGCTGCTCCATACAAATCTGCTGTGAGCTGTTCTTCCTTCTCATCTTCCCTCATTCCCAAGAACTTCTGCACCTAACCTCTTTCTCTGTTGCTGTTGTGTTTGGTTTTCCATGTAGTTTTAGTTACAGACCTGTGCTTTCTGACTTTTACTGTTTGCTCCATATTATTTGCCTCACAGGCAGCTGAAACCAAGCTGGGGTTAACACAGTCAGTGCATGTCCAGGGGAAATGCTGCAGGAGCAGAGGTCCCTGGTGCAGCTGAGCACCCCTTGGCTCAGCCTGCAGGATCCACACCTTTCTCCATAAATTCTGAGGGGCTGGTTGGGACCTGCAAGCACAGGGAGGGTTTCTTGTGCCACTCCTCTCTGTGCTCAGTGATGTGCTCAGGGCTCAGCACTTGCAGCCAGCACCTCCACTGCCCTGCAGAGCACTGGCTGTCCTGGGACCCTGTTCAGGGGGAACTCTGCTGCAGGGACTGAAGGGTGTCCAGCTCTGCTGCCTGCTCACTCCTGCCAGGTACTTCCTTTGATCTGCAGAGGCAAGACAGCTACTGCTGGAGAAATCCAATTAATCTTAAATATAAAATAAGTTTTGAAAAACTTTGCATTCTGTATGGCTTCTGCACACTTAATGCAATTTTAATACATTTTTGATTTCTGATTTCCCTGTGGGGGCTGCCTGGCCAAGTTCCAGTTAAAACATGGAGCTTTGTAACTAAGAAGTGTATCATTCAGTGTTTCTTAACACCATTGCAGATTGAATTGAACCTAAGAATAAATGCAACCAGGAATTTTAAACTGTTTTTTGCTTTAAAAATGTGTAAGTGAGCAGAGTTTTACTCCTGGTTAGCAAGGAGGAATAGTGGCCAGAGGGTATTGACAATTTTTAATGAAAATGGTATTTAAATAAAGGCACAAATGCAAAAATGTTGACTGAAATCAGGAATTCACATTGCAGTATTAAGATATGGTTAAACATGGGGATTTAATATCCTTTATTTAAAAGGAACACCTGAGATGTATAACCACAAGACAGGTACGACAAGTGGTTTGAAGCCTGGTGAATCTGGGTTGATAAGGTCAGGGACAGCGAGGGTAAGGAAAGGGAGAAGATGAATTTAAACTTTTCAGTCTGGTTTTAGCAGGATTTCAACACCATGGGCAGTTCAGCCAAAGCCACTGCAAGGGTGCTGATGTGGATCAGCAGCAGCACAGACTGGCTCTGATCTGGGAGAGAACTGGGAGCTGGTACATGGGTGTCACTCCATGCATCCCTGTTGACCTCAGAGATGCAGCCCTGCAGGGGAGGTGGCTCGGTGGCCCAGCAGGGATGCCCAGCCCACAGGGTGTCACTGCTGCCCTCGGGCCTCTCTGCCTGTGCAGGCTCCGTTGTCTTTGGGCATTTCTGGGCACTGCAGTCGTTCTCCATGGGAGTTTTATCAGGATCTGTCTCGAAGTCACTGCCTTCATCTCCCATTCATTCACTTTTCTGAAGAAGTGAACGTGTTAAAGACCCGAGCCCTGCTGTTCTCCCCACCCTGTGTGTGTGCCATGGAGATTGCAGGAGTCTGAGCACAGCATTTCTCCCATCTGAGTCCTGTGTTGCCTTCTGAGCTGTAGCAATCTGGGCTGAGACTGTAATGACCCAGCAAGCTGAGGACACCTTTGGGCAGCACAGGCTGCAGCAGCATTGCTCTTGTGGGTTTCTGCCTTGCACCAGTCCCTGTTTCTTTCAGAAAAAACAGTGTAAAGTCTCCAACCTCTGCTTCTGACTAGGAGAGAGGTAATGATTTTTCAGTGGGGTTTAGTCTTTGTGGCAAGCTGGGCTCCAGGCACAGAGATCTGCCAAAGGACTTGCTGCAGGGACAAGCAGATCCATAAAGCACCCAGCTTGCAGGCAACAGAGCCCTCTTTCAAGATGAAAGAATTAGCAATTTGTCTCTTCATCTTTTTCAAGAGGAGGAGTTCCCTGGGTGCTTTTTACCCTGCATACCCTGTGCTCTGTGGCTTCTTCAAAGAGACCCCCACAGATGTTCTATGTGCTTCACTTTTGGTTGCTAGCAGGAGGGATTCCAGTCTCAGTGGCCCTATTTCTTTTGGTATGCAATTTGTTACTGATACTGAATTGCTGAAATACAGGTGCTGCAGTGCCCCACTGAGCTGAAGCTCAGCTCAGTGCTCTTCCTGACCAAGGGAGTACCCTGCAATAGCCCCTTTGGAAAGGCTGACCTTCTGCAGAGCCACAGTAACACCTGGGACTCCATCATCTCTGTCCTGAGCTCCTGAGAATCTGTCGTGGTGCAGCCACACAGGGAGCAGTTCTCTGCTCTCACTCTACAAGGAGGGTTGTCTGGAATGTCTGCCTTTCTTGAAAATCATGTCGTGTTGGGAGTGTTTTTTAAGATGTCCTGGCAACAAAAAGAAAACCACAACAGAGACCGCAAGGAGGTTTTCCATGTTGAAGCTGTTTATTATGTCAGATAAATACATTTGCAACAAGTTTGAGTTATTTCCTCTGAGTGCAGTTGCTGGTAGTATGGCACAATGATTAAAAAAGAACCAAAACTAGCAGAGGCACTTGTTGCATGCAGCTGAAATTACTACCAAGCCCAGTGATGCAGCCCCTGCCAAGACAGACCTTCCCTGGCCGTGAGCGTGGATTTGCGGCGGGGTCGGCATCAGCCGGAGATGCACCTTGGGTGGGAGAGTCCCGGCTCCGGGGGAAGGAGCACAAAATGTCTGCTTCAGGCATGATGTTCAGTATTGCTTTGGGTTAAAGAGTAGTGAGGTTGTGTGATTGTAACCAGGGGGGAAAGGCAGAAGTTCGAATGAATCACAGAATCTGCTGAGTTAAAGGGACCCATCCAAATCATCGAGTTTAACACCTGCACAGGGACATCCCAAGAACCACACTCTGTGCCTGAGAGTGTTGTCCAAAGGCTCCTTGAACTCAGACAGGCTCAAGTCCTCTCACTGGTCATGAGAGTGAAGAGATCAGTAGATTTACATCATCTCTATAAAAACAATCTCATTGACATCTATGCAGTCATGTATGTGAATATCCAGATGTTTATGAACAGATGTTATGTTTTTTGTCAAGAGAAGGCTGGACTTGACAGGCCATGCCAGGAACAAGTGCCTTTTTATTAGAAAATAGAGCTACCCACAGGGGTCTTTCCATTAGGATTTTCAGGAATATCCACTGAGTGGTTTGTTTAGCTGGACAAAGAGAGAAAAAAGTGGTGAACATTCTTGCAAAGCAAATTTGTCAGTTTGCTTCCTCAGCGTTTGTAACCCTTCATTCTCACATAGGCTTTGCTCCTGCAAGGAGGGTGCGTTGCTGTCCCTGCCCTGCCAAGGACATGGCACATGACTGACCCTGGTCTCTGTAGTGAGGCAGCCTGCTCAGAGGCTTAGACTTAAGCACCTGAGTTTCCTTAGCTGAACTGGGGCTTATCAGTGACATGTGACAATGCCAAAAAGTTCTGCATGCAGATAAACACCGGGTGGAGTATTGGCACTGAGAGGTGTGAGGACAAGCTCTGTCCTTGCTCTGCATCAGCTGTGAATGCAGCCAGGTCAGCTGCAAACTGAAAGCATCCCAAGCCTGGATGTTATTTTGTTATTTTGCTTATTTTGTAAGTAGCCCCACTAGTGGGATACAAGATTTAATGACAAAAAAACGGGTCCTAAGCTTTAGCCCAGGGAACAGAAGTGTTGTTCTTTGAGCTGGGTCTTCCATTCTTATGGTACAGATAGACTCACCCACGAATAAGAGAGAGCAGTGGGTTTGCTCCAAGTATGGTGAAAAAGAGCTCTGTTACTGGTGGTTACCTGACTAGCAGAGACTGAGGCTAAATAACAGCCTGAGGAGTATTCTGCAGTGGAGGTCTCTTGCTAGAGGACATCAGGATGAAAGCTAATCTTCGAATTTCCTGCCTCATGTATGGGATCTCCTAAAACAGAGATCAGCAAAAATTGTGAGGCTCAAAAGATCCATGCAAAAGTCTCCATATGCCTTATAGCCTACTATTTTGGGATTTCTTTATTTGCAGTGTTGAGCACCTTACATCCACAGAAATCAGTAGGCTATTTCAAAAAGCCAGGTGCCTTTTGGCTTGGCTCAAAATACTGCAATGAGAGAGTAAACAGGGGTCTGGACAAGTCCTCTGCCTGGGGAGCTTTTCCCCTGCTGTATACTAAGATCTAGACCCTCCATAATAGTTTCACCAGGAAGGGTTGTAAATAAGAACATTTTTCTGTGTCCCTGTCTAAGGTTCTCCAAGTGCTCTCTGCTATTACGAGATAGACAGAACGAGGTGAGACAAGACAATATTGTTGCACCTATTTCACTGATGAGTAGACTGAGGCACAAAAAGAATTGACTTGTGTGATCGTAAAACAAATCTGTCTGAGCTAGAACAGTGCTTGACAAAGTCTGTGCCAATTCCGTGTCACAAGCTTTGGTTCCACTTTTCTCACCCACTGTGCGTTGTCTTTATGGCAAGAATCTGGGGGGCAGGTAGGATGCTGAGGAGAGGAAATGGTGAAATGCCCTTCTTGAAGTTTTGTGCTTTCAAGGCTTCTCTGTTCATGGTGCTTGCTGTGGCTGCAGTACCTGCTCTGTATGGCTTCCTTTCAACCCCATAAGCTGAACATGCAGCCGTGAAAAAAAGGCAGCTGTGAGCAAACCTTAGAATCTGAGGAAGAGAGGACATTGAAATGTTGCAGACCCCACTCTTCAAAGGTAAATAATAAATTTCCAGAGCTCCCATGTTCACTTATGCCTTCTTGCATAATGGCTGTCTAATGAATTGAGAGAAGGAAATGTACCTTATGAATTTGTGGGGAAAATATTCCTTTGAAGGTGCTGGATTTGTCCGAGGTAGAATGCTTATATTGTGTGTTACTGTAAATGTTGTGCTGAGGATCTGAGTGACAAAGCTAGGGAGAAAAGTCTCTCTGCTTGTTGTCCTTATCATTCTAGTCCTGTCCCATCCCACTGAAGTACACCTGAAACAAAAGATGGGTGAAATTGTACTTGGAATCACTCTTTGAAAATCATAGCAAGTGCTCTGTAGTTGAAACCAGCAGTGTCCAAGCTCTGCTCTGTGGACTTCTGGTGGGTGCCAAGCTCATAGTACATGGTCTGACTAATCCAAGAACCCATGGCAGAGAATATGCCTAGTTTTTGTGTATGTAAGACAGAGCAAGGTGGTGCTATGGGGTCAACAGCAGTCCAGGACCCCCTTGGTCTGAGTGCTTCTATATCCTGGTCACTGGAAATATGGCTGCAGTGGGGTAGGGAGAGTGTGTGCAGAGCCAGCTGAGTCAAGAATAAATCTGCTCATGTAGTACTATTACCCAGGGGTACTTCATCATTTCTACTTAGTGATGCTCTGGCATAAAAAATCTGGATCTCTCCTGAAACATGACTATAATGACTGAGGAAGCAATCACTATTTGAAATAATCTGTTTCCAGGAAAGACAGAATTTTCTTGTTGCTTTTCCATGGTACTGATGGTTGCCCTGGATTTGTGGGTGATAATGAGGGTGGGATGAACGGTGCTAGATCAAGAATTACATTAGGAAAAGTCTGGAGAATCTTGTGCTACTTGAGTTACAATGGTAAGTGTAAAATAAGAGTTGCTGCATAGTAGTAAACTGTGCTGCCAGAATGGCTTGCTGATACCTTGACCTGTTGAGCAAAAATAATTTACACTATGTGCTCTTAGAGATACTGCCTTTTCCCTGCATATCTCAGAATGGCTGTTTGTGTGTCAGCCTTCCCAGTGGGAAAAGGCTCCTGGACCACAGCATCCTATGGCTCTGTCTGGGGAACTCCTGTCAGTCATCGAGGTGCTGCTCCTCCCACGTGGACGTTGGGATGGCACTGTAAGGGTCCATGATGACTTTGGCACAGCGAATAATCATCACAATCAGGAAGAGGCAGAGGAAGACAAAACAAGCCAACGTCAGTCCCTTGTCGACGTCAACGTACACGGGCTCTGGGGTTGGTCCCTCCATTGCTTAGGCCGCTCTTCATCTGGGTTTAAAGTTGCTCCTAACATCATCAACCACCTGCAAAACAAACAGTGTCAGGTGCAAGTGACTGCTGCTCCTGGGTATGGGGGAAATCAGGGGTTCTACTGGACAGAGATACATGTTGCACTTCTGATTTATTCTTGCAGGGAAATAAACCTGCTGGAAGCGTCATAGCTCAGGTAACTGAGACCTGTGAGAAGAAGAAACCTCACCTCCACCTTAATTTAGCCCACAAATGCTTCTTGCTAAAATAATAGACACTAAAAAGAGATGTTAACAAAGAAAAGAGAAGCAGCAGTGAATGAGCACTATCCTCTTGAAATATCATCTCTTAAAAGAGGCACAGACACTCTTCTTGTCTCAGCATTTCCTAATCATAAAAATATTTCCATTCCTTTGCTAGTGTGAAAGATCAGACAAATGGCAGAGCAGACTGTTTCTATCCCAATTTGCCTCTCTGTCCAAACATTCTCTGTCTCTCACTGGCACAAAGCAAAGTGAAAATTATGCATACTTATTTTCCATAATCTTTTAATCTCTGGTGCTCAAGGTTCTCCAGGCAGTAGAAGATTTTTTAGGAGCAATATAATTTTTAAGTGTCTGTTTTATCACCCAGAGAGGTACAGGTGATTATATGATTAGAACAAGGATTATCTTATTCACTGCAGGTGTCTGCATAGCTGAAGGTCTCCTCTGGCCTCCTCACCTGAATCCATAACCAAAATGGCTTCAGCAGTGACAGAATCCCTCTGCAAGTTTGATTCTGGATACTTCATCAGAGATAACACAGATTGCTTTGCATGATGGTGCTGAAGGAGGGGACCTGGCCTGAGATGGAATTGAGTCACTGCCCAAGGAAGGGGGAAACTTTTCCTGACATCCACCTATGGTCAGGGTGGGAGGGAGAAGTGTTGAGAGTCACAATGTAGAAGATCAGGAATATGGGATGCCTCTTTAAAGTAAATAGAACAAAGTTGTTCACATCAAATTGAATCAGTCCCTGATTTGTCTGGAGAAGAGAAATGGAAGGGAGAAGATATTGAGCCATAGGGAGGATTGGGTGAAACTTGGGTATCAAATAGTCCAGCTGCTCTCTGTAACCACATTAATGCAGCAAGGAAATCCCAGGCACAGGTTTTATTACAATGACAAGTTTGCCCAGTTCTGTTTCCCATGAGCTGATGCTGCTGGCAGGGATGTTGCAGTGGTGGTTCATATCTGGCTGGAGCATCGTGTTCCTGCAGCTCTGTGCTGTGCCAGCTGCCAGTGGGTGTCCCAGAGACTCCTGAACTCCTCTGCCCTGCAAATCTTCCTCAGGGTGAACTGAAGACCTTTTATTTTAAAAGTTCACACTTTCTTTGCTGTCTCATAATTTGCTGCTTTTCAAGTTCCTCTCCAGCCTCACAACCTCCTAGATCCCACAAGGCAAGTGTAAATCAGCTGGGCTCTTGAATCTATTTTAAGCACAAGGATGTCAGATTTTTTTTTTTAATTTCCTGAAAGCATAGAAATTACTGCGACAGCGGGTCCTGCAGCAGGGAAATGAAAGGAGCTGATGACACAGAGTGAGTGAAACCAAGCAGACATCTCATGAGCTCATATATTTACCAGTCACATCCTTAGGAGCTCATGAAGAAATCTCTGAGGGGTGAGGTCAGGCTTGTAATGCTCACCTGGCCTGCTCAGAGGTCTAAAATTCCTAAGAGACACTGCTACCACTCTATTTCACCAGCCAAGAGATCTTACACTGCAGTTTATAACTTCATTTGATGAAAAAAGGGTTCGTCAGCAAGGCTGAGTATTAAGTATGAATACTTTATGAATATAAAAGAAAAAGTGTTATCAAAACTACTAATGTATCCCAGTCTTTTCCTGCAGTTCTCTTGTGAAGGTTCAGCAAGGATTCATGTGACCTGTTTTTTTCTTTTTTTCCCCCCTCTCTCCTGACATTCTGGCTATTGTGCCATGTGGGATTATTTCACATTAAGTTACCTCCTGCAGAATATCAGAACTACCTGGTAATTTCCATCAGTACTGATCTTGGAGAGAAAACTGCATTTTCACTCAAATGTACTTTCTTTGGAAAGATGAATGATTTGCTCAGAAAATGATCAGAGGTTTCGAGTAGAGATTCATCCCTTGGAGATTTTTCTCTCCAAAATGGCATCACTCAATCTCACAGGAGTCTGGTTTAAATGTTGCATCCCTCTGCCCCCAGGACTGTGGCTGGAGGATGATTCCTAGAAAAACTGCCATGAAGCCTCTCTCCTGCTGGAAGGGAAAAGCATGTTATGGAAAGGATATTCCAGGCAGAAGGCTTTACCCAGAGGGCAGAGTGAAAGGCTATAGCATCTGAGCTGTAGTTTGCACAGTAAATTACAGTGACAGCTTGAACAGAATGATTTCAGGTTTATATATGACAAAAAGTAGGCATTTTCAGAGGGACTAGAAATACTTTTTTCAAAAAGCTGTATTCCTGAGATTGTATAAAACACATGTTTTCCCTCCTCCTGTTCTCCCCATAAGCTTGGTAATGTTTTGATGCTGAGTACTATTCTGCATTCAGTCACTGCTGATGGAGAGTGTGTTTCTTGGGGCTGGCCAGAAGGATCTGGCTTTCCAAGTTGCTGTCCTCACTCACAGCTTGGCTGCTCACCTGCATCTGTCTGTGCCCCAGCACTGTCAGAGTGGAAACCTCCTCTGCAGGACTGGTTTGTCAAAGTGCTCATGAGAGTGGCAGGAGGGTTGGGTGCCAGGAGGCATTTGGTGGTGTTCCATGCTGTTAGTCACTGCAATTGCATTCCAGGAGGCTTGGCAGTGCAGGGAGTCATTGGTGCTGAACAGATCTGGGTGCTGGAATGGGCTTGTGCCTCAGGAAGCTGTCTCCAGAATAATTTATTGTGACTGGAACACACCACTGTTCTAGATCAGGCATCTGGGGACCAGCAAGAGACAGCCCCCAAATGGGAAAGGAGTTATTTGCATGGGTTCACCAGGACTGTTTCCTCTTGGGCAAGTGCAGCTCCCAGGTATTGCTATGGACATGCTGTGTCCTGCTGTCTGCCAGGTACTTGTGGTCTTCCATCTCTGGAAGGGCTGTGCAGCTTGTCCTGCTTAATTTCCATTTCCTTGGCCGGTGCCTCAACTCCCCTTGTCATTTCCCTGGTGCCTGGGAGTGCAGCCAGGCTTGGAGAGGGGTGTGGAAGTGTCTTACAGGCTGCAGTAGATTGGGTCCTCTGCCTGCCCATCCTGCCCTCTCTCCCAGCCCTGGGGATGTGCTGTGCAGGTGAGCACAATGGCTTTGCACTCAGTTTTTCTCAGTCTGGCTGGTGAAATCCATCAGTGCTGTTGAAATGAACTCGCTGCAGCTTCAGACCAGTTGGTTGGGTGTTTTGCTCTTGTTTATCAGCTTGACTGATGTTGACAGCATTGTGTATGCGGGGGAAAAAAAATCAGCAGAAACAATTACAAAGTTTCACACTTGAATGACTAAGTTTTCTCAGAATAGCTAAATTGTAGAAAATTACTTTTTTCCCAGCTTGACAGCAATGAGCTGTAGAATTGTAATTTTTTTAATTTCTTCAGATTTGCTGAAAATGTAATTTGGCCTAAACAAAGCCAAAAAATGAAGAAGGACAATCACTGGTTCAAGCTGTTAGGCAGTTCAGCAGTGCTGAGTGAATGCTCTGCTGCAAGTCCCTGGGTGTTTCAGTGCAGTCTCTCCCTCCAGCTCCCCTGAGTGTGAGTGGGTGCCACAGGCAGGCTCACCCAGGGATGGAGCTGTGCTGGCCGAGTAATTCAGCACCAAAAGTGACTCTGTGCACTTGACTCCTTGTGGGTTGAGGAGGGCCAGGACCAGGCAGCAGCTGTGTCTCTTCACAAGGGTTGGCATCACCTGATTTTGGTGCCCTGGTCCCCTGGCTCGTTTTTGTGTGTCTGCTCTGGCAGTCAGGACACCCTGCAGCTGGGACAGGGGCACGGCCCAGGGATCAGGAACTCTGGTACCTCACTGAAGGCTCCATCCTGAGCATTTGGTCTCTGCTGGTTGCTCTGTTTGCCAATGACCTTTTCATGAGGGATTGCCCCAGAAGAGAGATTATATTCAATTTTTATGACCTTATGTGCACAAGCAGGCAGATGTTGGCATCCCCATTAGTGTACCAGCTCTGTCACAGGATCTCTGTAACCCTTGTGCTCATCAGTGTGCCTGAAGTTTGCAATCAGCCTAACCTAGGCAAGATAAGGGTTTATTTCTTTCCTGACCTGACAATCTTGGCACTGTCCCTTTAAAGATAAAGTCATAATGTACCACATACATTGCAGAGAGCTGGTTCCTATGCTGGTTAATCCCATTTCAACTCATCTCAACCCATAGGATTTATTGCAAAACCTTCTCTGGATTTGTTTTGTTTGTTGTTGTTGGTTTTTTTTTTTTCTTCTATACTTTCCCAAAACAACAAACGTACAGGGAGGGGAGGGAAGGGAAATGATGAGATTTCATGTATGCAAGCAGATCCATACCTTCCAGACCTGGATAGGGAGCCTGTCACATCCCAGCATAGCAGCATTGTGGAGATAAAATCCTCCCTGCAGTCATATTTTAAAAGTTCTGTGAGTCAGTGGGGCTTTAACGGCGTCCAGGCTCCGCTCAGGTTCACCTCCACCCAGACCTGGAAGCAGTTCTCACCGGGGTGTTCTGAAAAAAAACAGAAATAATTGACAATTGCTCCTCAGGCAGGATGTGGGCGTGACGGGCTCGTTAAGCGCTCGGGCACCGCTCCAGCGACAGCCCCAGGCAATCGGATGCACTCACACACCGGATGGATTTACTTGTCAGACATTCCCCAGAACAACATTTATGATACGAAGAGTAATGCTCAAGCCTAAAGTCATATCAATATTTCTTCTTAAACGAGCAAAAAAATCCTATTTTTTGCATCATAGTGAAAGATCAGCTAGGTTTGAATTGATCCTGCTGAGGAGTCTGCACATTTATTTAGGGTTTGGATTGTTTGTTTAAACAAAACTACTTAATTTATCTGAAATTATATCAGGACTTAAAAACTAGTAATTATTTGCATTTTTTCCAGTCTTTTTTACATGCACACAGAATAGTTGCCACCAGAAAAACTCTCAAAACTTACTGGATGACAAACCTGGTTTTTTACAGATTGGTGTGGAAAGGAGTTCTAAGATGTAGGATGGGAAGACCAAGAAGAACAAGCCAAAGATGACCCCCATCCCTTGTGAGGGGACTCAGCAGGACAGGGTTGCTCAGGGAAGGCACTGGAGGGGAAGGAAGGGGAAGTGCTGCTCTGGGTTTGCATTGTGTGCATTTCTCAAATAAAGTCACCTTCAATTTGAAGTTCAAATCTATAAAAGAATAGCCTGGACACTTGATCATACTCTAATATCCTTAACAATCTAGTTTCGATTAAAAACTCACAGCCTCTGAGCACAAGAGTCAAATGCTATAGATAGATACAGACAGATGGGCCTCTTGCTCCACCCAGAGAGCAATAATATGACCATTAGCTTAGTCTAAAAATTAATTGTCCTTTTATACTTACGATTCTTTCAGCAGAAAATCAATACTTCATTTCAGTAACTCTGCCTTCCTCCGAGAGTGATTTCTCCTGTGTACCTGTAGCATACAGGCAGGTTTAATCTTTGGTTTTATCTCACTGTTTGGAGTTTTGTTTTGGTTGCTGGGTTGTTTTATTTCTTGCTTTACATAATGACTTTAAATCTCTATGCTCAGCTTAGTTTATGCAAACTCCTGTATTCAATCTAGCCCTCAGGTATGGTCAAAAGACAAATAACCTTCCCTCCACACACTTGCTTTTAGCCAGTTGTAAATCACTGGATGCCAGTACTCCATCAGAAGAGCAAAGACATCATTTACAAGTGCTCAAAAGTTGAAAACAAATAAACATATAAATCAGCCTGGGAAAGTTTTAAAAATTGCTGTTGCACAAGTGTTTCCTTCTAACATAGCCCCATGGTGAGAATAACATTAATCTTCATTGAGAAAAAGATGCAACATACACTTAAAATAACTGTGGGCTGCTTATAATTTGAGAGCATCCTAAATCAAATAACCATTTTTCACTCACTTAAGGAGTATGTGGAACTACTCATTAAAAAAAGATTTAAGAAATAGATGGTTGTGCTAGGGAGCAAGTTCCTGTTAGAACTATTGTGTGAACTGATGGACAGTTGGATCTGGAGTAAAAAGCGCTTCCAGACTCCCAAAGCTCAACTTGTGTGGGTAATCCTTGATTAAACTTTGCTGCTGTAAGAGCCTGAGAACATCTGGGAATCTTTCTCAGAGACTTCTAGTGGTTGTTCAGAGGTAAAACAGAGGAGGGGTAGGGTCAGTGATGGACTTTATGGGTTGCTGGCTGAACACAAGGACGGGAAGTGATAGCACTTAAGTAAAATATTTTAGCTACAAAAGGGCAGGTAATCCAGTGTGAGCTTGTGATGTTGTCTTTGCACTGGTGGCTTTACAACCCAAAGGGGAGCAGGGCAAGAAAAGAACACTGAGTGCTCCCTCAGACCCCAGCTCGGGGAGGTTGCTACCCCTGCCTGGTGCTGTCCTGGGCTGGCCAGGCTCATCCCTGAGCAAAGGAGCCCCTGTCTCCTGTGTGTGCTGCAGGGACTTCTCTTTGGTTCCCTGTTTGTGCTTCTGCTGTGCTGAGAGCTGCAGGGTTTTTGTAGGGTGGCTCAGCCCATCCTCCTTGCAGTGCTGGCTTCCCCCTGGAGGCTGTTGGGAGCGTTGATTCACCCTTTGGTAGATAATGCCAAGAAAATGCAAAGCAATATCTGTGCCATGCAAAGTTTAGATGAGTTTGAGTAGGAACATCTGTCTGCAGCAGGACCATCCTTCACTCCGTGTGTATTTTGATAAGGGGGCTGAAGCTGCTTTCCTTATCACTGCTGTGATGCAGTGTGTGCAGCCCCTGTCATCAGGCAAGTGGCAAACATAAAGGAGTCTTAGAGAAACAAATAGGTTAGGCTTTTAAGCCAAGGCTTGTAAGGTCTGAATAGATATGATATAAACTCATTTTAATGGAGTATCTGCCTTTTAAACTCTCTGCTATTTAAATCCTCTGAAAGGAGACAAACATGCCTGTTGGTCCTCGCAGTTATTTTGTAAATTAAACGATGACTGTTATCCAGGAGAATTATGAGCAAGGCTATGGAGAAATTTTTCACTGCAGCAAAGCTGACAAGGAGGAAAAAGGACCCATATTTTTCTGTACTGCTCTGAATTTTTTTATTACTTTTTTTTACATAAACAAAAGGCTCACTTCAAGGTAGAACAGCAACTACTTTTTGATAAATATTACTTCGTGGTGGTGACGTCCAGTATTCTCTAGCTTACAGGATGCCTCTCACAGACACATCTTTTGCCCATTCATCTTAAAAATCTACATACACCTGGGTCAGATTGAGGCTGTATAATTGTTTTTCCAGTTGGGGAAAAGGATAGTGGATGAATTATCACCAAAATAGCTGGTAGAACACCTGTAGAACTGCCACAAATGTAGGCATGAAGAAATCGTAATCATGTAGCTCTGCTTTGTCGGGGAATCTCTTATTTCAAATGAAAAGTTAAATTCTTGTTAATGAAGGTAACTGCTGGTCAAGAAAGTTTTAATTTAATAAGTCAGTGACAAAACATTAAAAAAAAAGTTACAGGTGGCATTGCCATTGTAATAGCTGCAGGTACTCATTAAGACATACTGATAACTAATTCATACACTTTTAACAATACAGGCTTTTCTCAGGTACTTCAGAAATTTGTGGGGAGAAGGATTTGATCAATTGAACACAGGCAAAAATAAAGCTCAAAGTTCAGAGTGTGTTTTGGCTCAGAACAAGACAAACTGACACAGGGCTCCCGTCAAAGACACTGCTCTGGTCTGTTTGTTTCCTGGACCACTTTGGTCTGCAGGGGATGGTGAGGGTGAAGGTTTGTAGCTTCTGCTTCAGCTACTGTGCTATTGCTCTGGTTCTTTGTGGTGATTTAGTCAGGGGTGTGATGCCAGCTGAACCACATCCTATCTTTAAACTGAAAAAAAATCTTGCAAAGGAGTCTTAAGGACTGAACGAATAAGCCCTACATGTAGTAGAAATATGACTGTAAAGCAGGATATGATGTTAAACCCTGTCAGCATCTGTTGCCAGGTCACTGGGAAAAAATGGAGGAGCAGCCCCAGAGCCCAGAAATGTTGTTGGATAAGGATGAGAAACCCTTAGAAAACATTGGCAAAAATAGCCCTACTTAAACAGATTTATCTCTCCTCACTGGTACGAGGAATTGGAGGGAAGAATAATTGAAGATCGAAAATGAAAAGTTAGGGGTCCCAGGTGATCCAAATGAGTTTGGGTTAGGGCTGTTTCAGGGAGCAGAGTGTTGTGCTGTGTGGGACACCCACAGCAGCTCGCTGCTGCTCTCTCTCTCCAGCTGGAAAGACAGAATTGTTGCAGCATGTTATCTAATTTCAGTTATAATTTGCCAACAGGAGAAGCAGAAATATCATTACTAGTTTTTCCCTGTTTTCTTTTCTCAAGAGAACAGTTTTTCTCTTGCTACTATGAGAACTGGGAGAATGAAAGTTGGCCCGTTTTCAGAGGCACTGAGTGCCTCCAGCACCATCTGGAACCAGTGCAAGCAGCCAAACAGTTCAACAGCACAGAAAATCTTCCTGTTTTCAGACCCCTCCTTTTGTACAGCTCTGCACGTGAACACTCCACAAAAGATTCTTTCTGATGAGGATCCAGTTGGCACCCACATAAACTATATTTTGCACTGTCTCCCAGCAGGGATGGATTGCATCTTCCTTCAGAGAGAGGCCAGATGATTTTTATTACAAACGAACCAAAACCTTGAGTCAGGGCATGCATTACATTTTCCATGACAGCACTGGCTGGAGTGAAGGATCCTGATAAGAACTTAAGGATAATGGAGCTCTAGTCTATAGCTCTGTAGGTAGGTAACAAATACAGCAGCCTCCAAATTTGGCATGTCACCAGGCAAGGCTGGTGAAAGGATAAATGGCCCATTGCTGAGATGAGTGAGGATCAGTCAGGATGCTGAGGCTGAGCCCCAGCTGTTCATGGTCTCTGTCTCTTGTCCTTCCCAGGACACCTGGCCAATATCTATTGTAGCCAATCAAATGTGTCCAAGGCTATTTTTTTTTGCATCAGTGCTGGCTGGTAAAGAGCTGCCTGTGCAAATAGGGACACATTTTTTACCAGGGCCTGTGGTGATAGGACAAGGGGTGATGGTTTTAAACTAAAACAGGGTCTTTTTAGATTAGATGCAAGGAAGACAATTTGTCCAATCAGGGTGGTGAAGCACTGGCACAGGTTACCCAGAGGGGTTAGTGGATGCCCCATCCCTGGAAACATTCAAGGTCAGGTTGGATGGGACTCTGAACAACTTGATCTAGTTACAGATGTCCCAACTCATTGCAGGGGAGTTGCAACTGGATGGTCTGTAAAAGTCCCTTCCAACCCAAACCATTCTGTGGTTCTATGAAATCCTGCTAAACTAGACCTCTGTGGCAGGTTGTTCTGTTATAATGGGGTTATACAGAGAGATGACAAATGAAACTTGTAAACTTTGAGTACCTTTTAGTTGCAGTATGTATTTATTGGAAGTGCCAGATGGATGGGTATAAAATGCAGTTTGTGTTTAATCAAAGACAGAGAGCAGTCAAAAATGATCTCTGAGAATGGTGAAACAAGGGGCTGCTTTCAGTGGCATGAGGTGACAGAACATGAACTTAGTGATCACTAGCACAGCCTGACATTAAAGAGAGTCCGAGTAGTGAAAAACTACCTGATGATTATTACCCTGGTTATAATAATTTCTGGGGCATGATCACTGGATCACATTTGGGTGAATCCTCAGTCACCCACACCCTGGGGGGCTCTCTTCAGTGCTAGAGATTGCTTTGGCCATAGCTTTGTTTGTGCTTGGGGTTTTGGGGGTTATTGGTGCCTTTTCATTCCCTCCTTCCCTCTCATCCCAATCTGCATTGGTGATATAAACCCACAGCCTGAGTGTTACCTCTGTTTCTACATGGATGTTTCTGTTTTTTGGTTTTTTTGGTTTTTTTTTTTCTGATCGTGCTCTAAGTATACATGCAGCCTTTTCATCACATCAGAAAGGTCCTTTCCTCAGCTGGAAGCTCATTGACTTTTCTATAAAACTTGTAGTCAGAGACACTCTTTAATTAAGACTGTACTGAAAAGAGCTTTGATTCCAGACGTGTGTTACAGCCTGATGTTGTTTTCTCTGTCACTGCAGCAGATTGCTGGAAGTGTAGTCCTTGATTAAAAAGATTGTGTGCAATTACATTCCATCTCCACATCTTCAGCTAGATCAGTAGCTTGTCAGTGGGTCACTGGGAATCAGACGGGCAGAACCTTTGTACATGTTCCATTTATAAAAGGCTGTTTTTGGCACAGCACCCAACAGCCCCAGACAGCCAATACCTTATTAATGCACCATTAGCCACAAGGAGCATTTTAAAGTGAACCTAATGCACAGGGAGCCACAGGAGCTTGCCTGGGCTGACTCAGCAGTTTGGAAGGTCTTTTCTCCCTTGCAGGGATCACACTGACTTCTGAATGTGCCCAGCTGTCCCAAGGCTGAGTGCTGGTTTTCCCCCTTGTAGGCATCTTTATTGTTTTGGTTTCTTATGGCCTGGGATCACCGTGGTTTGAAAGCAGAGCAGGGTGCTGAGGAATGGATATGCTATAAGGGAGTTCTCTTTAGGATAACTACAATGGTCAAAGGGATGATTAGTTGCTTTGTAAGTGTCTGAAGAGGATGGGGAAAAGTTGGCTTAGGAACAGCATTTGAGCTATACAAAAATCACAGATCAGGTGAGAGGGAAAATGATTGCTTCCCAATTAAAAAAAAAGTCACCAGTTTTCAAAATAGGTAGACTTGGGGGTGTTCAATGAACTAGTAGACAACCAGCTTGTTATTGGAAAATGTACTACTTTATTCAGCAGGTAGTGACTTTCCAAAACTTGCTACCACAGAGGACTGGGGACAGTTACCAGCAGGCTCTGTGAATAGGATGAATTACGGACAACAGGCCCATAAATAGACCCTGAAAGCACTGTACAGGGGTCTTCCCTATACCTTCCTAATACAGCAGCTGTGGGTGTTGGAGGACAGGCTGCCAAATGTGGCCAGGCTTACACAATGTCCCTAATGAACATCTCCCCTCAGACCACTGGTCTGACCCAGCAACATATATATATTCTTATTTCTTGTATTCTTGCTTTCGGGCTGCCTCTCTGCCCTTAAGAAAAGATATTCAAGGTCTGATCCAATTTCAGCTTCAATCTCTATTTGTATCTGTAAGTAATATAGCTCTAATACCTTTAAACCAGACACTGATCTTTGTTTCTAGTTTAACTCTGTCTCTTTATATTTACTGAATATATTTATATTCAGTGCAATAATGAGATTCCTCAAAAGCTTTTCATGCATGAAAGGAAACTAAACTCAAACAGCTCAGTCCTATGAATAATAAGGTGAGATGTGTCCCAGTGGGTCTCTGCCTGTCCAGGGCTGGTATTTCTTTATTGTCACAGGCTCATTTCATGTCTGTGCTCTTGGAAGTTTAATTAATTGCAAATGCAGGCAGTGGAAAGTTGCTTTGCAGTACAGCTGACTTTGGCCAGAAACAAGTATACATCTAACAGATAGGAATTACATCCCCAAATCTGTGTGTGCTGAAAAGGAGAGAATCACCTTTGAGCACCCTCTCACCAGACACAGAACTCTGTACAGAGCATCCAGCCAATGATCTTTGAAACTATGCAGGGAGCAGGACATGATGATACCCTTAGGATGAACTATATTTTCCTACCTCATTTGGTGTACTTCTATGTTAAGATTTGTATTAGAATAGGAACTAACAAGACTGCAGTCATACAAAACTAGCCTTTTCTAAGGCAAATTTCTATATTTTTGTAAATACAGATCCGAAACTAATTTTTTTTCTTTTGACTAAGTGTTCTTCCTTTCCCCTTGGACTATTTTTCCTGCAAGGTCTTCTAGAGGGTCCTAGTGCTGAGCCTCATGGTACGGAACGACTCCAGGTCTCCCACAGGTTCAGTGTGCTGCAGCTGAGCCTGGAGCATCTGGAAGGACAGAACTCCCAGCTCAAGAGCAGCCTTTGCTTTTCTGTTGCTCAGCTGCCGTTCTGCCTGATGCTGTTCCATCAGTGCTGTGCTCAGAAGCTGCTCCTGCTCGTGTGCCAGCAACAGTCAGATTATTAAAGCAGGGGTTTGATTGAGGAGGGGAAGAGTGAGTGGCAGAAAGAGATTTATGACTCCATCGTGGTTCAGCATAGGCCTTCTCTTAGAAGGCAAACAAAGGCAACTGGTTTTCACCAGTTCTGCAGTGTTTCTGATTCACAGAAATAACAAAGCCCCTGATCTTCTCCCCTGTCACTGCAGATTAACACCAAGAGTTATCTGGATGCAGTGGCTGGGGGGAAATTGTTCCCTCTATACTAAAAAGCTCTGACATTTTCTTTTGGGTGGAGACTGCACAGGTGCAGCCTGGCAGGCAGAGGTGTGTGAGATGCTCAGGGTTTGTGCAGTGGGAGCTAACACAGTCACAGGGGTTATCCATGGCAGGACAAGGCCAGGAGCCGTGTTTTGTTTCAAGCTGGCTGTGTAGAGCAGGATTGTTCAAGTCACCTGTAACAGGGAAGCACAGACCTCAATTTTAGCTGAGTTTGAGAGTTAACACTTCCAAAGGAAGGCAGATAAACTCCTATGACCTGTTCTATTTTTCTGAATTAACTGAAACTAATTATTAACTAAGAGTAATACACTAAGCAGAGATAGAAGGAAGCTCTTTTAATAGCAGAAACCTCCATCACTGCCCCACAGTCTTTAAGTTAGGTCTGTGCCTGACAGGACTGTGCCTTCTCTTTGTCTGCTCTCTCTTGCACATGGAGATTTCATCCAGCATCCCCATCCATGTTCGTGACTGCCCCAGCTGCACCCGCAGCTCTGAGGGGGGGGCAGCAGTGGAAAGCAGCCTGAGATTGCTGTAAAGTTCAGTTCTTGTAAATATGCCAGGCCTCCAGCAGGACAGCCATGTATTGCCTGGTGGCTGAGGTAGATGGAGAGCGGGCAGGAGGCTGCAGAGCCTGCTCACACAGCCTGATGCATGTCATGTCACCAAGGTCAGCAGCCCTGGAGGGAGACACGGAGTAAATAATGAGGCTCTGAGGCAGAGCTGCCTAAGGCCCCCTCCCTGGGCTGGCTGAACACTGCAACTGCAAACCTCTCAAAAGCACTGAGATATACAGCCCTCAGCTAGGAAACAGCTCTTCATGTGCATGCTGAAATATGGTCTGCACATGGCTAGGTACCTCTCTTTGAATGACTTTCCCCTAGCAGAGAATGATGTCTGGCTTCTATTTACTTGACTGTGAGCACCCTTGAACTAAATTAGCCTTGTAAATGTTGGATTGGCAGTGAGTGGGTTGATTTCTAGAGAAATTATTTTAATAATAAAATGCCTCATAAAAACTGCATGGACTTCAACCAGGCAGCTAGAAACTGTGGGCAGCTAGAAACTTCTGACTGCTTCACTTTAACCTAGGGCTTTGGGGCTAACCAAAACACAGATGTAATCACTATTTTGGTAAATGTCCCTCATGAGCAGGAAAATCAAGGGCAGCACTATTTACATGGACATCTGGGGCTGCTGAGGAGAGGGACACCCAGTGTGATACCCAGTGAGTAAACTTTGTGCTTCCAAGACACCTGTGTGAAAGCAGTGGGATGTATAGGCTGGCAGCCTCCACTTGGCATTTCCCATATTGTGCAGTGGTATGACAAACACAAACTTTAACCCTCCTCCCCCTCAATTTTTTTTTTATTCTGTGCACTGACTCACTGCTGACTGTGCAGTGAGAAAGGCAATGGGGTTTGTGCATTGCTGAGTGGGTCCATATGTTTGAAGGCACCTTCCTGACATCTTCCAAGGCCTCCATAAAATCAGAGAGATAAACAGTCTCAGGAAACCCTGCTGAACTCTCTCTCTGAGGAAAGCCTTACTGCCAGAAAGGATGCTCTGATGGGAACACTGCATTCCCAAGCCAAATTGCCCTTGGTATCACTTCCCCTTTTCTGCCAACTAATAAAACCCTCATTTTCTCAAAGGGAAGTTCAAGCAGAGTTTTGACTTTGAAAAATAAGTGCCAGCAATTATCTGCTGTTTGATATGGCCAATTCTATTGATATGCAATATTTAATAGGGAGTGTTTAAATATTATAGTAGCATCATAAAAACCTACACTTGACCACAAAGAATGGTGTCCAAATTATTCCTTTGACATCTCGTGAAGGTATAATTTAAACTAAGTCTTCCAGATAGGCTGCCTTGTCCCTGTTGAAAACTCTTATGAAGTAGTTTCCTGAATGCTGCACTGGGGTGAGTTTGATTTTTTTTTTTTCCCCTTGGTGACCTGCTGCAGTGGACACCAATTAAAGCATTTGCCAGGTTTCATATAAATATAACCTTGAAACTGTGCAGCAGTCTGCTGGTGAAATGTAGCCAGCCCATGCATATCTGTCCATCAAATGACACTAAATGCTGTGGTTAGGAAGGAAAGCAGATTTGCTTTTAAAAAATGGGGGGTATCCTCACCACACATCACCCTGGTGCATGGACCCGTCAGTTTATGCTGCAGGGACTCCTCTCCATCCCCTTCTATTTCAGGCCTTCTGACAGAGCTAATTATGGTAACAAGTGACTTGCATCAATGACATCCAGGGAACATAAGCATTTGTGGGCTTGGGTGTTCTTGTGCATTGCCCTGTCTGCACATTTTTTACTTCTTGCAGTGCAAGTGTAATGGTTTGCTATTTATATATGTTTAGGGAAACTCCTTTGCTAGACATTCACCTTGTCTACCTTACCACCAGTCTGTTGGATAACCAACAGCCTCAGATACCTCTGTTATAGGCAGGGTGTCTAAAAACCATCTCCCTTTCTGATGCTTTTTTTGTTTTTTAAGCTTGAGAAGCAACATTGCTTTTCTAACCCTAAAAGTATAGCCTGGGAACTGGATCCAGGTTCTTTGCTACCTCATGAATCACCACCCAGGGGATGATTCCACACTGGAACTTGGAACAGCCCAATCATTCAGGAGCCAGGAGACATCCTAGCTCCCCCACACACCCTGGCCTTACATATGGTGTTGCTGCACTGCTACTGGATATAAAAAGCCTACAGGATCTGTTTCAGTCAGGAAGCAGCTGGGACTGTGAATGCAGATGAGAAGTGGACTTAATTCACTCAAGTAAAATGAGGCCAATAGAAAACTAACATTATTTTCCTGTCTATAATTGTATTTTAAGTGCATAATAAGTACATGATGGTAACCATGTGCTAAAGGGTCCAACTGTTCTTAATTGATTAAAATAGCTTCTGAGGGCTGTTCTGCTGTGGATTTAACACAACGTGGTGTTATACCATTGCACCAGGATGAGTTTGGAGCTAACTGTGTGTCTGTTCTCTGGGTCAGAGTGTTAACAGTGCTTTCCACAGTTCAGAGAGCATCACTTGGCACTGACAGTCACCTGCCTCTGTCCCACTGCCCTCAGCAGAGGGGCAACTGCAATATATCAGCACTAAAACCCTGCTGCCTCCCATGCAAGCTGAGAGAGTCTTTTCCAGTGGGTAATACAAAGTTCAGCTTCTAGAAAGAAGCAAAGATTAGTGGTCAGACACGCTGAGCTGGGGGCATTGTGCTCAGCTGCTCTTTTCTTTATTTCTTTCCCTCTGCCCCAATGGAAAATCTGGTGTAACCCAGAGCAGGTCTGGGAGTGAGCACAGGGTCAGCCACACTGCAAAACTGCAGAGAAGGGAGAGTGATGCATGGTTTGGGATGGACAGGTGGAAATAATCATATATCCCATGTCAGCAGGGTGAGGGGGACCATGTCTGGCTCTGTCCTGGTAAATATTGCATTGAGTTATAGAAGCATGGTGAGATAGGAATTGAGTTTCTCCTCTGTGGGATCTTTGGACCTGGAACTCCATCTGTTCTGGGCTTCTATTTCATACCTCAGACATGAGGCAGAAAAGTGAGTATTTTTCTGTAAGAGGAGACAGAAAAATTAAGTGTCTGTTTTCTTGCAAGGAAACTACTGGGAAAAGTAGTTTCCTGTTGGTCCTAGACTGAATACATTCTTTATCCTACTCTCATCTGGAATGAAGGCTTTTGTTCTCCATCCAGAGAATGAGGAGTGCACTTCTGAAGTGTCTTGAAGTTGACTGCAGTACAGGTTGCTCAACATTAATTAAAAAAAAAAACAAACCAGCAGCATAATCATTATGACAATACCAGCCCAGTGTTTTATCCTACCCTCTTCAGAGTAAATAAATCACTGACTTAATAAATAATCTTCCATAAAGTAGCACAGCAACTGGTCCAGGTCAGTGGCAGGCATGCAGGCAGCAGTGTCCTGGCAGAACCTGAACACCCACATTTGAAAGGCAGCACCTCTGGTCTTTGCCTTCTAATTGCAGAGCCTTAATCACACAACCTGTCCAGCTCTAGGCTCTCTGTCTCAGCTGTGTCTGTTGTCAAAATTAATTTGATTTTCAAATATACAAGATACTTTAATTTTAGATCACTTATTGGAACGCAATTTTTACATAAGGATTTAAGCACATGCCTGGCTTTAAATAGATACCAAGGGCAGTCCTGAGAATAAAGCAGTGAGGACAAGATATGTATTTGCATTTGGGTTCCTAAATTCTTGTAGACTTGTTTAACACTTCACAGATTCACAGAATGTTCTGAGTTTGAAGAGACCCACAAGGATGATTGAGTCCAACTCTTAAGGAAATTGTTCATATGGGGATGGAACTCTCAACCTTGGTGTTATCAGCACCCTGCTAGAATCAACTGAGTTAAGACTGGCGTGAGAGCAGGGGTTCCTAGGAAGGATTCAAGAACCAATTTGTTCCTATGCCTTTGACTTTTGACCTAAGTCCAACTAATACTGTCAGATTTAAAGTATGTGCTTGGATTGCTGGAAGGCACCTGGAATTGCTTGTACATTGCAGTTTCTGTCCTGGACATGGCACTTCTCCCAGTCTCCACCTCTATTATTGAATGTTGAGGCAGAAAATTAAAGCATTGCTAATTAAAGTAGGAAGGAAGTTTTCAACTTTAAAAATTCAGGCATTTATCTGAAATCCTCCTTGGAACTTGGATTGCCTCATCCTATCTCAAGGAAGAGTAACCATCTTTTTCCTGTAGGTTAAAGTGTATGAATTAATTTTAAATCCATGTGATAAATTATATGAGATTGAGCTGAAAAAATCAAATCACAAATCTATGCTGACCAGGCATATTTTTTTTAAAAAAGGCTCAAAATAACTTGCTTAGTAAATTAATACAAAGCCTTTGACATCATAGGTGCTTCAGACTATCATCCACACAGCTGGTAAAATGGAAGTTTGTCATCCTGAGTATTAAATGGAAGGAAGGTCAGAGAAATTAATTAAGCAAATATATAGCAAGCCTGACCTAGCAGTCATCAGAAACTCAAATCAATGGGTATTTATCTTGCAGGACAAAACCATTACTGCTTACAGAAACATTAAAGAATGGTGAAGTTGGACCAAGTAGATAGATATCTATTTTGGAAGGCTTCTCTTCCTAACACAGGACCTGTCCAAGAGCATTTAATTGAACTTTTTCATTTTGGAACTGAATGGTAAATCCTATCCCACACTGACAGAGACCACAGGCTCATATAACCCCTTCAGCAGCATTTGCCCTAAACAACAGCCAGTTTGTCAATGCCTGACTTTACTAGTATCAAAGCAGGAGTTCATGTAGTAAAAAAAAAAACTCCCTGTGATAAACCTTTGGCCAGGGTTGTAACAAGTTCCATTTTAAGCTTTGAACTGCAGTGATGTTAGCAAATGACAAAAACAGCCTTAGCTCCTGGGATGTGCTGAAGTTCTGTCACTGTCAGAACTCGGAAGACAGCCTAGGCCAGACCTCTGGGGAACATCCTCTGTATACCTGGAGTTCCACATTCTTGTTTGGGAGACATGCAGTAAACAACATCAATATCCATGGACTTGCATGTTCATTTTTAGCCTTATTTTGCATGTTGGTGAGATGCTACTGCCAGTTTCAGTCATGTAGGATCATGTCTCCAGTGCCTCTGGACCCTTCTCAGGAGTGGCAGCAGCCATCTCCAGGCTGCTGGAAGAGCTGAGTATCTCACTTTTATTGCTCATTGTATCACAGGCTGCTCTTGGGTCTGGGAATGATTTGTTTCTGTATTTCACAGGACACAGCATTGGTAAATTAGATGTTTTGAGTGCTAATCTTTTAAGAAGAAAAACTATGTAGCTTTCAGATTAATTTGCTTATGCCCTACACATTGCTAGACTCTAATTGTAGATATAATTCATCAAATGCTGGACTTGGTGACAATAATATAATCTGGGAGTGTTTCACTGGAAGCTCTGGGCAGTAACTGGGAATAAAACTTCTCCCTGGTTGATGTGGTTCAGCTGTAGATAAATAAGCACTATGTGCTTTGGTACGTTCCCTGTGCATTCTGCTTCAGTAGTTCACTTGCCCTTATTCTGATTTATTTTTTTTTTGGCATAAACTTAACATAAGACAGAGCTGTGCAAACTTGATAACCTCAAGGAATTATTTGGGACACAGTGATCTAGGCATAATTCTCTCCTCATTTATTCCCATAAACAACAAAGTCCATAAATCACCTTCCATCTGCTTTGGCATGCAGTGGCACTCAGGAAATGCTATGCAGAGCTCTCCATCATGCAAATATGGGCTGGGACCCTGTGGCCAATGAAGTCAGCAAGGTGAAAACTTGCTTCCAAACAGCAAGCAAAGAAAACCACAAGACTACATCTTGATTCCTTGTTCCTCCCGGTTTTTTTCCCCCCTATGTATACAACAGAAAAAATCAAACCAAATCACACAAAACAGTGCATTCAAATACTAGAGCACCTATCTATTCATCTGACTTCACCTTGAAAACATTTTCTCACTCATTTGACACCCTCTGAGCTTGGTTAAATTTATGTATCCTGTTCAAAATATGGCAGACCTGAGCTGTGTATAATGCCAGCTTTTTTTGGGGGTGGTGTTGTAGGTTTTTTAAGAGAAAATCATCTTTTTAAGGGTTTGACTCCAGATACCTAAAGTGATTCTCCATTCTGTCTGGAAATGTGCACTCAGAAAGTTTAAACTACAAACCGTAATATTTAGTTGTAAAGACAGCAAATTAGGTGAGCAGGCTGTTGTACTGCTGTGATTTGAACACCTTGGAAATGCTGAGGCATATTAAAATATTTTGAAGTCATTTAATGAATAATAAATGTATTTATTATTGCTATGCCACTCAAGCAGGGAAAACAACATCAGCTTGTATGAAAATACATCAGCAACTGCTCTGCAGCAAACAGAAGTTGATTATATACAAATCTTTCCTCTGGCTGGTGCAGAAGTGTTTTCTTGAGAGCCTTTTAGTCCTCATTCCTTCCTTTTTGCAAAGGAGAATTGTGGTTTTCCCTCTTTGCCTGCACTTGCACTTCCTCCCCTTCTTTAGTTCCAGCAACTGGAAACTATTTCTTCATCCTCCTTTTCTGTAACCTGGTGAAAAAGTGCTTTTATTCCTTCACAAATTCCTTTTCTAAAGAGTAGTCAGCAAGGACTTTATGGAGCAGTGATTTTCCCAGCACCCTTTCAGTGTCCCCGGAGCTGTTCTGCTGTACAAGCAAATGCAGCACATTTTTGAGAAGGATTGAAAGCAAATGACTCCAGATTTTCTGCTCTGTATTCACACCAGTGTTGTAAGCACGGCTTCTCAGAAAGTTACTGATATCTAAATATATATATTTTTATATGTGTGTTTATACATATACATATTTATTCATATCTATAGAGAAAGAATCGCCTTTGCTATTTTGATGTGGTTGTTATTCAAACACATTCTCACCTGCTAAATGTATTTTTACAAGACCTTTACTGGCTGTTTAACACCTCACATGTCAAATTGTTTATGGGCCCAATGAGCAACATGTTAATGCAAGTTCATATTAGCAAAAGCTGTGTGGGGAAAAAAAGAAAGTGCTAATACAATGAGAAGGAACTATAAGAACAGAAATCAGAAAATTTTTGCTGAGCAAATCTGTTTGGAAATAGAAGTAATCCTTTGTATTCTGTTCTTCAAATAATGGGGGAGGAAACTCATTAAGATAGCTTCACAAAGAGACCAAGTGGGAAAAAAAGAGCAAAAGTTAGCCTGTGTTATGCGATAAAAGTAAAAAAATTGTCGAAACTTCATTGTCCCCCTCCTTTTTCCTCTGACATAAATTGTAGTTAGAGCATGTACTGATTTTTATTTCATCATAACACAAATATGGGAGCGAACATGGAAAGTGATGGACTAGATCTTGCTTTCCTCACCCCTACATGTTTGGTCTTCTAATTTTATTCCTTGTATAAAATTCTCTTTGATTTGGCTTTCAAGGTGAGGAATATTCTTGACAGCAGCAGTGACATGGCACAGCAGCAGGAGTGGCACAGCCATCTGAAGCCTTTTTTGCAGCTGCTCCTGCTTTCTCCTCTCTTACAGTAGCATTTTGCAAAAATCCATTCTTTTAGAGAGTAATGCTTTAATAATGGAGGAAAAACAGAAGTGTAGAATAGACTGTTTGCTGCTGTGAAGGAAGGTGGGAGATTAAATAATAGATCATGTACAGGAAAGGTTGAAAATTAGTCTAATCACTCAAAAATTCTGAAGGAACAGCTATTCTTATTTTCCCCTGCTGGTTACTACTCTGTTTTATGGTTTAAACTGCTTTAAAAAATGCTGACTTTCTCTATGCCATAGAACTTCAAAATATTTCAGAGAAGTGCTATTGGGCAGTTGTGTAATAAAATTACTGTCTGCTTGCAATCATATATTCTGCTTCTGTCCAAAGATCATCTTCTCTCAGGACACCCCGTGAATTTAATGCAGCTGGGGGAGAAATTTTTCTTTTCCTGATCAAACTAATCATATTTTCCAGACAGTCAATGGGTGAGACACTTCGTTGGATCATATGATGAAGAGGGGAAAAGGCAGGGAAAATGTGTTAGCCAAGGAGCTGGGGCTCTAATTTGGTGCTTTAGAATTATTCCTTCCACAAACCCCTTCTTCCCTGAAGAGCAGGGCACCTTGGTGGTACTGCTCTGGCTCCAGGTGAGGCAACCCTGGTTTTCCTGCAGAAAATGGATCTGAAGTACTATATCAACTGTAATGGTTCTTGACTATGACTCTCTCTCAGAGAAACAGTGATGGAAATGTTCTTTGAGAGGTTCCCAGAGCTTCTCTGCCTCCTGTCCACCCATTTCTGAGAAGAGGTGACCTGGGATCACCTGTTGTGTGAGTTTTGAGTGAGGGTTTTTAACACCATGCACCTTGCACTTGGAGAAGACGCTTTCAGCTGATGCTGAGCCATTTTGAGGAGCTCTGTGTGCCCCCAAACAAGGTCACTTGGCCCATCTCAAATCTTGCCACTTCACTACCCTGGATGTGCTCAGACTCTGTGTCCTCCAGACATGCAGTTCCTGTGCTTGCCACTGATTAATATCCATTATTATCTCCTTAGAACAGACCCAACTGTGGTTAAAACTGTTTTGCATATCATGAACTTTGTGTGAGCAGATGTAACTTGCAAGTGGAGGAAGAAAGAAAATGTTGCAGAAAACAGGTTTTGTTTTTTTTTTTTAAAAAAAGGAGAAAAAATTAGGCGAGGCAGTACGGATTCCTGTTATTCACTGTTTTTCTGTGTTTGTGGGGTGACTTGTTCCATTGCCTCCTGTTATGTTTACTAATGTGTAGCTTAAATTGTCAGTTAAGCTACCTCTCAATTTAGCCAAAGGTTTTAATGGAGGAACATAAGGAGATTACAGGAACAAATTGTCAGGAGAAAAGAAAGCTAAAGACAACGTTTCTGATCCCTACACAAATAAGGAAACAAGACTTTCTTTACACAGAGTATCCTGTTCTTACCAAATCCAACAGATAACATTTTGCTAGAGTGCCGGTGTTATTTCCTTCTCTGCTATTAATTTTAAAAAAAAACTGCTGCAGGCATGAATGTTTTGCAGATACTTGCTTAAGATACAAATAGTTGTCCAAATGCAAATAGGAAAATACAATATTTTTTTTCCTTAGGAAATGGAAAATCACTTGGAAAATTCTTCTGCACTGTGTCCAAAATATCAGCAAAGCATTTGTGCACTTCAGTGTCCCAAAGCAACATTCTGAGAGTGATGCCAACCTTCATTGATTTCCATTTCGGAATGATTCCTCTAAAAAAGTGTTTTGGTTTGAGCAACAAAAACCAGGCATAAATTATTCCCTTTCTCGACATTCCCATGCCCATTCTCTCACAACTATCTACATAAAAAGATTTATCTTTGGTGGGTGGGCAGTAGGGAATGCAGAAAATCACAAGTTAGTACAAAAAGGGTGGGGGTTTTATTTTGCTCGTGTGTTTTCTGACAGTCTCTAACATCCCTCTACACACACAGGCTATCACTTTAGCATCACTTCAGCCCCACACCAGAGCAGGGTGGGCTTCAAGATCCCTACACGTTCAGCTGGCTCAGAGTTAGACCTGGGATTACCCCTTTGTGACATTAAAATGTCAATAATGTATGCACCAACCTTGCCAAATCTCTCTCTGTCCTCTACTTAGAAAGCGTTGACTCCACAAATCCTCCTTTTAGATGCCAAACTCATCTATTTCAATTCCTGAGCTGGAGTCAGCTTCCAAACAGACTCCACAGCAGTTTTCTACAGCTCCTGCTTCCAGTTGGCCAAGCTTCGAAGAGCACTAGAAAGGCTCATATGTTCCTGGAGATGAAAAGTTCCTCTTTACTTCATTCACCTGAAAAAATGGCTTTCAAAGCTGTGGTAGAGCTATTTCTAGCAAAGTTCATGTTGATGTGTTTCAGTTATTACTGCTGCATAACACATAACGTGGCCATAACTGCAGATGGGGTAGGGAACTGTAATAAAAAGTATTACTTCTGATGTGGTAGGGTTGTTATTATGTTTCCAAAACAGCAAGCAACCAAGGTTATGTATCTTTGGAAGTTACTTCCTGTCAGCCAAAACAGAGTAATAGACTGCCTATGAGCTCTAGACCAGCTCAGAAAACCAAGTAAGTTTAAACCACTAAATCAAAGTTCATAAAAAAGCTCAGCCTAGGTTGGCTGCACCTGTGGTTCCCTTACACAGCCAGTCTGTCCCACTGTTTTAAACTATAACTTCTGTGAATGTTAACTGAGAAGAATTCAATGTGTTCCTCAGTTGCCAAACTGCCCAGTGAAGTCACTAGAGCACACAGAAATGGTTTTGAGGGCAGCATGTTTACATACACACTTTAATTTCAAATATATGGGGCCAGGTTTCTATGAGAGCAATGGTAACTGCAGTGTAGATAAATGATGAGCCTTTGTATTTGCAATGGCTGATAAGTTTCCTCTACCACACATACAGCATGTCCAGACATTTGAAACTCAGGCAAGTATCACAGAAAAGTTTGTTTTATGCTCAGTACACAGATACTTCAGTGTTAACCAAAAGGAAAAAAAGCCTATCAGTCAGCTGTGTTTTCTTATGAATGATGACTGATTAAGTATCACCTGGAAACACAACACCAATTTAAAAGCAAGATCCCAGGTGCAGGGGAAGCAGAAAGCTGTTCTGTTGAGTCAGACAGCATGTTTAACTCAATCTCTGCTGTATTTAACCTGTGCTCCCCTTGCCCTGCTCAGGGATAGGGAGCAGTGCTCCTAAGGGGCTGTTCCTCCAGGTCTGCAAGCTCAAGGGAGAAAGCTCAGAGTGTTAAAAATGAAAAAGAGGACTACAAAAGCCCTGAGCTGTCTTTGTTTCATGAGATACTTGGTATATTCCTTTCATAATGTAGACAAGTGGTACAAAAATTTTGTGGTTTTTGTGGGCTCCAGTGGCTCTTGAGTTCTTCTTAGCAGCCCTTTTAGTGGGCACCTGGTGGAAACCACAAAGATGAACCCCAGTGTTTGCATCTGTGTGTGTGTGTACATGTACACAGTTATAAATTAAATGCCCTTTCTGTGTTTTTCTGTTATTCAACCTCTTCCTCTTACAGACAGTGATGGTTTCTGTACGGATGATACTTCCTAGCAGCTAGATAATGTCCTTTTAAACCAGCCACAGTGTCACAGGGCAGTTTTGGAGACAAGTACTGACATCAGCCCTTCCCTGACAGGTTGCTGTACCAGCCTGCCCAGTAAGCTTGAAATGAAGCAGCACATGGACATGCCCCTTCCTTGGCTGCTTGCTGAAACGTTCAGCTGCTTCCTCAAGACAGACAGGTGTATCCAGCTGGGACCTGCTGCTTTGGCTCTTAGATTAGAGACAGTAAAGGCCTTAGCACTCAATATTGCTGAAGGAAAGTTACTGTGGAGTATATGCTGTTTGCATTTTCTTTCCAGGTCTTTGTTGGGTTTTTGGTTTTGTTTTTTTGGGGTTTTGCTTCTTTCAGAGAATCTGCTTCATTTGTATGCACTTATTATTTCTTACCAGAATCTCAGTTTTACAATGATTATATGAAGGAAATTTTGTAATAAAAAAGAAAAAAGACACATCCCTTGCTACATTTTGACATCTAAGGATGTCCAAAAGGCTTTTAAAATCAAATCCCAGGATATGGAGTACTATACAAAACACCCTTCCTAGGCACAGTATTTCTTCATAAGGAAAGTTACTCCATCTGCTTAAATTTTGTCTGTAACCAAATTTCATTTGTGCCTGTATTATGCCTTCATTCATCTTCTGAAATATTATTTCCTTTGTTCCACATATAATTCAAATCAAGACACTATTAGAAAACAACAGGATGGCACAAAACTTCATTTTGTATAACAGTTCAGCTAGAAATGTTTAATGTGTGTGGGACTTAGGCAAATAAAGGCCCTGAGGAGAGCTGGGTGTTCACACAGGAGGGGAAAATCCCCAGGCTTTGCAAGGTCTCTATCTCCTGCACTTTTTTTCTGCATCACAAGCATTACCAAAAATACTGCCAATGTACCTCCTCTAGAAGTCTCTTGGGTTCTGATGCAAAGTCAATGGGAGTCTCCTCATTGCCTTCCATGGCTGTGGGATCAAGACCCAAAGCAGAAGGCAGCTGGGGAAAACTCCTTTACAGATGCAATTATGAGTTTGTTTTGGTTTTTTTTACTTGCTATTACCAACCTGTTCCCATTCTTCAGGCAATTCTTAAAAGAGCTCATTACTAAGATCTGGCAGAAGGAAAATGATGTGCAGTGAAAGCAGGTGTTTCCAAACAGGAGAATCTGCTCCTTTCCAGAGAATACCCACAGTGAACATGGAGATGAGAACTGTAAATGCTGTGATGGTGTGACAGAGTCTGAATGGGAGAGAATATAATGCGAGTCATCTTCAGTGTGCTGACCAAATATAGCACAAGAAAAGAGTAAGGAGAGATATTTCTGACTACTTTTGTAGCTGAACAAGAATTGGATCAGCTTTACTCGGTTATTTCCTTTCTAGCTGCCTTTTGCTTCCAACTTGCAAAACTGCAGTGATGATAGAGTGAACTCAGAGGCAGAATATAATCCAGAAAACACTATTTTCTGGTGGTTTGCTGATGCAGATGGCAGAAAGTCTCTCAACTTTTCTTCCTGGGAAACATTTCTGCTGGCTATAAGACAAAAAGATGATCATGTAAAGTTGTTAAAAAAAAAAAAGGCAAGAAATGTTTTTTAAAATTGTGATTCTAAATGTAGAGGTGATATTAATTTTAACCTTGTGTGATTTTCATATGCAGTGACACTTTTGAAGCTCTGGCGAGGATGCTTTGCAAGGATATAAAGTTCTCCATTCTAAAATGTTCTCATATGCTTGAAGATGAAAGTTTTGAAGCATAAATCCTAAAGAATCCCCAAAAATGGAAGAAAAAATGAATGCAATGGTTTTTTTTTCAGAGTTCAGTCTTTTTGGTTTGGTTTGAGTTTCATGATTTTGAGTAATTATGATTTGGACTTCCAAAATTGAGATACACTTTCCTGACAAGATCTTGCTGACAAAAATTGGCTCCTTCTGTGTTGAGAGCTGAGGTTTCCTCTTTTTTCAGTCCCACTATTTTTCAGTCTCTGATGTGCTTTTTGGCTCATGACTCTCATCAGGCTTTTTAAAAATCACATCCCTGGCATTGTTCAAAGCCAGGCTGGATGGAGCTCTGAGCAACCTGCTCTAGTGGAAGGTTCCTTGCCCATGGCAGGGGTTGGAACTGGATGAGCTTTAAGGCCCCTTCCAACCCAAACCATTCCGTGATTCTACAGTTGATCTCCTCCCAGCCCTCAGACTGAGGGCTCAATTCTAAACGAAACTGCTGAAAATGCAGAGCAACCCTGCAACATATGCTGTGATATGGTTATTTGGTAAGAAGTCCTAGATATATTGGTGATGCTGACAGAGGGAGTTGGAGCTTGAATTTGAATATGGAAACAAAATTGGATGGGTGACATCGGCTGCCTTGGACTGGTTTGTAAGACAAACTAAATGTGTGATGCAGCAAATTCTCCAGTAATCATGAAATCAATCAGATGGGACAGGGAGAGAAATGGGAGGCTTTTCCACTAGATAGTTTAGATTTGCTTGAGCATTGCAGCCATCAGCTCTGATTTAAAGTCTAAAGCAAAGCCTTGAAGGAAAACCTGTGATTTATGATAAAAAGAAATAAATCATTCCCTGTTTCCAGCAGAAGAAATGTGAGCATCTGTGTTTTCATCAACCTTCTGTCTCATTTCTTCATCTTTCCCTCTGAACAAAGCTCTGACTGACGCTGGGGGATACAATGTTCTTCCTGCCTAGGAATCTCTCTGCCTGACTACCATGAATTCTGAGTATTCATGGACAGGATCCCCAGAGGTTTAGTCTCCCCAGGGTTGGATGAAATAGATTTGAAACTCAAATGCTAAAATAATGCTGAGAAAAGGTGTGTGTCTCTGCAGCCATTGTTCAAGCAAACCCTTGTTTAGTTCACACGCTATTTCCTTTGCATTTGTGTTCAAAATGAATGAAAAGATCATTAAAGGTTCTATGAACTCATGAAGATTCAGAGCTGAGCACATGGCATTTGGAGACAGACATTTCTTCCAGACATTTCAGTGAAAATCAGATACTGATTTGCAGTTTGTGACTTAATGATCAAGTTTATTAGAATACATACTTTCATAGCCTTTTTAATGTTCAGTGTTTTGAATTATCCTCCAAAAAGCAGAATGCCAGAATTCTTGGCTAAAGCTTTAGGGAACAGATACAGAAAGTGAGGAAATCGTGGACCAGTTCTTCTGCACCTTCTGAAGGTCAAGCTGCCTCACCAGGTGCACTTTGAAGATACTTTGCCAAACATAGAATGTGATCCTTCTAATTCTGCATGGGTTTTGTGTGCATATCTGTACCTTTTGAATAACACTTGGAAAAGGCAGGTACATTCTTTTTGCTCCTGTTTTAAACAACAGCGCAGGCAGCAGGCTTTGGGAAGTACTCCACCTTAGTCCTTTAATCCTCCTTGAATACTACTGCACTGCTGCTTTACTCACAGTAGATTCTGGGGTTTGTCTGGGTGTGGAAAGTGAAGAGAGTCACTGTGGCAAGCGAAATATCCAGAATAGTAGCTATTACAGAGTATTAAGCAATTGCCCTTGGTAAGAAGTGATAGTAGAAAATGATAGCGTATTCATTTTGTTGTTCAAAATGGACTATCTAAGCATATATCTGAAAATCCCAATTAAATCCAATCTTGATGCTCACAGCAGATAAGTATAATGAAGATTCTAAGATATTTGCTTCCACACATATGAATAAAATAATTACTATGCAGCATATCTAAGTAGTTGACACCATCAGAAAGTCTACCCTTGAATAACATGAAAGGAAGAAAATGTCCTTTCTTTTGTAGTCAGAAGGGAAGTGTTCACTATGTATGTGGCACATTTTTGGATGTCACAAGCTGTAAGATGTATTTCTTATAAACATGACAGTTCTACTAAGCATGGTACAAAAATTCCCCACTCTGGTACGGACGCAGCTAAACTGATCTCTTTGAGGATGTGCTGAATGTCGCGTCTTTTAATGTAACATCATCTGCACCATTGGTGCCTGGTGCTACTATGACACACTCTTCCACTGTGCTCTGAAATTATGCAGCATGTCTATCCACCCACTGCATATTCTTTTATACAGTTTTGTGCTGGAAGTTTTGTCTCTGGTGCTTAAGTGACACGATGGTGCAGTCGTATTTCCTGCTGTCAGGGAAAGCTGTCCGTGCTTCTACACATCAAAAACTGGTAGAAATACAGCGATGCAAATTGAAGTAGTTCAGGTGACTACAAACGTTAAGCAGCTACTCTTCATTAATTAAATTGACTTGCAACTCATTACTGGCAATGTAGGACAAAATTAGTAAACTTCCCTTTGCGTGTTTCTCTCAGGTTGCAACGCAATAAAATGGACTTGACTTGTGAGGCAAAGCTCCTGCCAGGGTTACTTACAGACAAGATGAGGTGAAAACATTTGCTTACCAATGTACTTACTCTAGACTGAGAAATTAGATTTTATACCTAATGTTCTCCATTTTACATTTGACATGAACAATAATATTTAGCAAATAATTCTGAGGTTCCAGTTCAGGAAACACATTTTGATTAGAGACTCAGAATTGCATGAAGGCATAAATTCAGACATAATCTTTCTTTTTGTCTTGCGATTGTCATTATGAATTCAGTGTCTTTCCAACATCCAACTCTTTATACGCATTTCTTTACCTCCCCCCTTTTGTTCCTCAGAGAAAATAATTTGAAAACAGTAGCTTGTTAAATTACTGGAATTAGTTTACTGAAAATATCTGACGATAATGTCATCAACACTCTGTTTTCTGAGCACATTCTAGTCACAGGTAAAATCCATGGTCTTTCCTTGTGACAGATAAACCAACACTAGGTTTATAACAGTCAGTCAGAGATATCTTATAATAAATCATCATATGTTCCAAGTTCACTGCTGACTTTGCTGGGTATCTAGATGGAGAAAACAGATGAGACACACGTGGATTGTGAACCTGTGGCTGGAAAAATTGCACTGATCTTAGGTTTGGGTCCTTAAATACAACAACTACAGCACAAATCCAGTGCTCATAAACAGGCAGGGAGAAGTCAGGGTTGGAGAGAAAGGGAGTAGAGGAGCAGATCAGATTCAGATGTGATCCACCCTCCTTGTAGATTTGTCCATCTTCAAAGTTGTGCAGCTAATGAAGAATAATTACCACTTATTAATTTTGCATTATCTTGGCAATTGCAACTCAAGAGCACCATATGTCACAAGGCTTCTCTTAGATAAAAAGGAGAAAATTCTCTTAACCACAGTGTCAGAGGAAATAGCACCTGAGCATAAATCTCAAGGAGAAAATTGTCCAAGACATGCATTTGGCATGGAGTGAAAAGCTGCCATAACTTCCAGAGTATTTCTCCATGTCATCAGCTGTACCTGGGACTAAACATTACACACATCTTCAGCAGCATCTCTGCAAAAACTTCTTCACAAGAAACTGAACTTCATTTGTCTAATTTTTGAGAATTATCCCTTCAAATATAGTGATACTACAAATTTTGCTTAAAACTAAAATGACAGGTAAATCAGACAAAATTTTCTTTCTTCATTATGTGAAGACTTCCAATATGATTCCAAATATTTTACAATAACTAAATAAACCCCAACTTTTAAACAAAAATTGAGTTGGAAATCAAAGACTGCTTTCATTAGAGCCCCTTTTACAAGAGACTGATGGTTATTTATTATTGACATTTGACTGAATGGCAAGAACAGAATGCCTAACTTTTGGCAGTTGCATATACTGCTCTCTAAAAAATTTAGCATACATTGTCTTTAAGAGTCAAACATGCCTGAAGCCCAAAATGGCAGTGAGGCTCAAAGCACAGTTATCCTAAAGCCAGAGCTCGTAAGTCACCGAGGAAGCTGTACCAAGAAAACAGAGGAATGAAGCTTGGTATTAGTTCCTAAATAACAGAACAAAAACTGCATGGTTAAATTTGCTTTAAATGCTGCACAGATCTTTCCAAAGGCCTGCAATTACTGCCCAAATGCTAATTTTACAAACAGTTTCAAAGTCTGTAAAAATCCCTCTTCGTATAAAGCAAACTTTAACTCACGCTTTCCCTCTCCTACTCAGTACAAAGAGAAAGCTGCTACTGCAGAGTACAGAAACAGAACATCAGAATCTAAAGAAAGGCACAGCTATGCTATGACAAAGTACTGCTTACAAACATTTATCTACAAAAAAGCACCTGCAATTTCAGACCACAGTGAAGAATTTACTACAAACTAGAAATTAGCCATATCTGCGGAAGTGAAATAAAAGTATTACCCACCATCAAGGCGCTCATTCACAGAGTTGCAATCTACAATTTATCATTACCCAAAGGCACAGCCCCTGTAAATCCAGCATTAGAGTACCTGGTACTAGTACAGAAAATAGTTTTTGCACAAGGACAGGAAACATGCTGCATGATTAAGAAGGAGAACACAAACGTCCGCTGACATTAAGTTATTAAGCACCATCTCTGTTCAAACACTGCCAGACATGACTGTAGAAAGCCCCCACAAAGCGAGCAGTCCTAGTTCAGCACAGGACATACAGCAAGCACTCCCCTGCAACACCCACACAGCCACACAAAGCAAACCACACCGTCCCTGCCACTGCATATCCACTCCATCCCTCCGCTTCATTTAGAAACAACAACAAAAATCATGCAGCTCCCGGACTGGAGGTTGTGTCTCTCCCAGCAGAAGCTGCAAGGCTCCAGCTCCTGATTAGCCCAGGGAAGCAGTGCCTGCTGCAATACCCCAGTCACTTACTGCATTGCTTTTCAGCGGAGCGAGAGTGGCTGCTCTTCCCGGGCACACATGGCTCGCTCAGCCGGAGGGTTCTCTATTCAGCACAATTCAGCTCCAAAGTCTCTGCATGTGGAGGGGAATTGCCTCTGCTCTGTACTGGGGGTTTCTGGCTGCAGTGGCTGCTCACCCTATCCATTGCCTCTGGTGTATGCTAAGTAAGCAATCCCCTGGGTCTTCATAACGAAAGGATGAAGAGTCACAGCTTTGGAGAGCAGATAAGGTGTTCTGCCGAGAGCCTCTGTGCTTCCATGGCATTTTAAAGGCAAAGGGGCTGGGGATGCTTCATCTTACTTTACAGTTCTGTATCGTGCGAGTTGTCATATTCTGCAACTTACAGTGGAATTCTCAGCCAAACACAAATTTATCTGTTTCAGAGACAGCTCCAGTTCACAAAACAAATTCAAGCCCATGCATTTTTAAATGTTGAAAGACAGACTCTTTCAATTGAACTAAATCTGCTGTTTTTCAGAAGTACAAGTGAAGGGGAGGGGTTTCCTAGCTCTGAAATGTATTGTACCAGCCCTGCTGGATACAGTAAAAAAGTAGTAGCCTAAAACTTCATGGATTAACATCCCAGATTTAACAGGCTCCAAGCACTGCTCTAGTCTTGAGGGAGGGACTGTCACCCTCGTCCATCATCTGCAGAGTGTCTGTCACTTATGGGGGCTCCTGCATGCAGGTGGGGTAGAATTAATGAGCAGTAATAATAAAGAGGCAGAATGACCAAGAGCCACAGTGCCACTAATGTCTCATTAGGGATCCTAATTTTTTCACTGTACTGAGATGTCTGACCCTGTGCCTTTGGGAAGCTGTGGGGGAACTGCACTTGCTCTCCTGTGAGGAGCTGGAGTGAGGTGTGTGGGTGAGCGGATCTGTGAAGCTGAACCACCGCCCGCCCCAACCCCGACCTTCAAAGGGACTCTCAGGAGAAAAGCCCCATTCTGGGGCTGTGCTTACCTGTTCCCCAGGCCTCCTGCAAATGCTAATTGTGCCTAACCATGTGTGGCAAACCTGTGAAAACAAATACATTGCAGTCCTGCGGGCAAAGGTGGGGATATTTTTTCCACATAGGCACCCTCAACAGTTAACACAGCAATCATTAACAAATATTTCCTAAGACCAGACACTGTGTGAAGTGTCAATTCATTCACTCCCCAGGGCTCTGGGGCAGAGGAGATTTTCTCTGCCACTGATGGGGGCATTCATTGGTGAGAGAAGGTTTTGACCCCCTTAGCAATGGTTTGAGCATTCCCAGGGGCTGATTATCCTCTCAGATACATGGGGAAATCCCAGCCACCAAAACAGTGTGGTTAATAAATTTTTCAGGATTATTAATTGGATTCTTTAGAAAGAGGGCAGTCAAGGACAGGCATCTAGAAAGAGCCCATTTCCCCTTTGAAAAGTGTTTTATTAGCTGAACTTCAGCTTTCTCTGGAATTTCTGATACTCATCAGCATCATTGGTCCTGTACCTATTGTTTTCCATGCTATAATTTCTGATTGTGAAAATACCAAAAATACTCAGTCTTCCTGGCTGACAGATGTTGCTGGAAAGGAGCTGCTTTGCACTTTCACAAAAATAACACCTCGGAGGAGAGGGGAAACCAGCACGTCTCGGTGTCAGCGCCAGTGGGTTCCTGGGAAATGAGAAGAAATCCCCATAGTAGCAAAACTGACCTTGTTTTCTCACTCTTGAGCTCACAACTGTGTTTAGCACCTCAAGGTAACAAATTTGTTGAGTCATAGAAAGCAAGAACCAACAAAGCTGCCTTGAATTTTAAGTTTGTTTTATACAGTAATTATGTACTATGTGTGTGTCTTAACTTTTAAAATGCACACCAGGCAAAGTCCCTGTCCCAAGGATTATCCAGTCAAGTCAGACAAAATGATACAGACATGCAACAACCAGGATTGCCAGGTGATAACCTTGTTGCAAGCAAAGCAAGAAAACCTGGATGGATTTGGGAGCTGCAGTATTGGTAGCAGGAACAATAAACTCACACTGAAGGTTCTCAGCTTTTATAGGACCCTGTAGAAAGGCACTCCAATTTTCCTCTTTATTCCTGCCTCACCCTTTTGGAGTATATTGATCCTTCAAGTAAGTAATTTACTTTCCTTGGTTGGGGGATAAGCTATAATGGATTTCTTTAAAGTATGAGTTGGACAAAAATAATCGAGTCAGCACCATAATTAGGTGTGGACCTTTTTAACATTCCAGGAGACACCAGCCCTGGCCATGGGGAGATAAGTAGATATTCTAACAGGCATAATAATCTCATGTTCTGGAGCTGTGGTGAGGGAAGGATTATAGATTTCAATGGATCACTTTCCTTTGGTTTTCTGGGCTCCTTGCCTCAGTTCAATAACACAGAAACTCTGCTATGCTAACACATCGCTTTACTTTCTGTTGTTAACAGTATTTTAAACTCTGAAAACAAAGAACCAAGCGACTGATTTACTGGGGAGAGGCAAAAGGGATGACAGCACTGACTCAAAGCCTCTAGGAGACACTGAAAACCCAAAAGCACCATTGTGCCCTCACCCAAAACCCCCACAGAACACAAAGAAACCCCAAACTGACGTTGCAGTTGTTTCAATAAAAAGTAAATATGTTGTAAAATAACTGTCCCATTTAAGGCCAGACCAATGAATAGCCTGGAAGCGTGGGGCTGTCAGGTTGTTGTTGTGTGGGCAGGTACCAGTGACTAAGAAGCAGTGTTGCACAAGATGATTTAACTGAGGGGCCTTTCCAAGCCAGCTGGAGAGTATATTGTATTTGCAAACTGCAATAAAGGAGGATTGAATTTTAACCTTCCTGCTAGAGAAATATAAAGGGTTTATAATTGACTCTGGACATGTAATATTGAAGAGAACCATATAGTGCAGAGTGCTTGTGTGTGAGAAAAGTAAACCAGTTCACATATGAATTTGTGCATGTTGTGAATTTATTTATTTATTTGTCATAAATATATAAAGATCTATACAGTAACAATATAGCTGTGTCGAGAACAGACTCCATACTCTCAAAAAATTTGGGAGCAGCCTGAATTAGTGTTACAGGTTAATTGTGGCTGCATTTAATAGCCCTAGGAATAGCCTGGCATAACTTGTGGTAGCTACTGCACAGCAGGGTGAAGAGCATGGCCTGCACAGTGGGGAGCTGAGCTGAGGCCAGTGTCTGCAGGAAGATCACCTTGTCACTCCTCCTTCAGCTGGGCAAGAGAAAAATGGGGAGAAAGACACTGAGCAAAGGCTGCTCAAGTCACTTGAGTCTTCAGAGGACTCAGAGACCACAACTTCAGCCTACAAAAGCCAAGGGTGTTCTGTGGCTCTCTCCAAAGTTAGGCAAAAGATCACATTTTTTCCCCAGATATTTATATAAATTGTATAATTCAAATTTGAATTATTCTCTTGCTTTGTCATCTTTCAGCTGGCTCTGTGGTCAGCTGCTCACTATAGAAATCAAGGACTAGCAAAAGGACTTCCTAACTACACATCACCTCATGCTGGTGATTGAAGCAAAATCTGCCTGATATTGTGTCCTAGAAGAAAAATCCTTGTAAAAAATAGACATTTGCACATCAGAGTTAGGACAATAATAGTTTGTTTGATGTGTAAGATGAGATTTGCCTCCACACTGAATTAACTTGTCACAGTTAAATTGTTTTTAATGTATTAGAGGACACTGATGTTAGTGCTGATGATCTGTATGTTGTTATTCCAGAAAAGATTTAACCTAAGTTGAATGACAAACACCTCAATTTTCAACACAAACATATAACTACAAACTAATCATTTAGAAATCTGCTTTGAACATATATCTTTACTTATTTCAATGAATTTTCCTGAATATGCCTACATAGTCAGACCCTGTAGAAGTGGATCATGGGAGTTATCCTTTTCTCCTCTAGGAGGACATTCCCAAATCCTTCTTAAACTGATTTCATTCTATACCATTTGAGGTATTACAGTTTGGGAAGATGAGGAGAAAAAGGAACTGAGTATTTAGCCAGCAAAGCATCTCATTTGAATTAGAGACGTGCTCTCTAATTTAATGGGACACTTAACTGCAGGGATCAATATCTTAATTAGCTCATATTTTTCTCTTAAATTAGTGGATTCCATGTTCTTCTATAACCTGTTTCAGCTTTTCTTCTTTAGTCTCTCTGGATGCTCTTACTCTTCCTGTACAAATAAAAGGCATTATTTAATTCACAGCTTTTCATCCATAATATTTTACAGGTAAATCCATGAGTTCAGCTTCACTTTCTTAAAATTTTGATGCAGTTGTTCTCTCTCAGGTCAAGAATGAGGGGAAATCCTGTCACAGGGGAAAACCCAGATATGTCCCCAGTAAAACTGAAAGTGAAGTAATGGAATTTGAATTTGGTCTAACAGAATATTTAAGGTCAATTTTAAAAAAATTGTAGTCCCTGTGCCCAAAAATGCACTAGAGCCTCCACAGTTGATGAGAAGGCAGCCCAGCCCTAAAAAATTCCTTTAGTTTGGCAAAGATATGTGCTCTGAGAGGATATGCTCTGGAGCCGTGGGAAGCAATGGTTTTGTGTTTCAGAATGAGGGGGAAAAAAGCAGAATGTTACTGAGAGAAGCAGATGATGTGAACAGACAGTTATGCAGACAGCCCTGATTGCCCATGACATCAGAGAATGTCTTTTCTCCAAACACATTTTGCATTTGGATGTTGCCACTGGAAATTTTGGGGAACTGACTGATACTAAACCCTGAAGGCTCATGTGTTCATTTTGGAGGTGTTTTTGACTTGAAAAGAAATAATAATGGGCTGAAGGGAAGGTTATGTGGTGTAGTTTTGATTTTGCCAACACAGGAATGAGAACTTGAGGTAGTTGTGGCAAGAGACTGGGGTTACTGAGAGCCCTGAAGAGCAGTTGAGAGAGGGCTGGGGGGTGTGGAAGAGAGTGGTTCAGCTGCCTCTTGGATATGCTGAAGAAAAAAAGAAGAAAGTGAGACCTGGAGACTGTGAACAAACCCCTGCTATCCCAGAGTATGCCAGGACAGAGGCTGGGAGTTCACAATCCACCAGGTCATGGGATGAATCCAGCACAAGGCACTGGTCTCTCATTGTTCTTCTGTGATGGTTATTTATTGCACAGCAGTGAGAGATAATGAAGTTCTTTCCCATTTGAACAGTAGTAATTCTACCTATCAAACTTTCTTTGGTATTGAAAATCCAGTGGAATAAAACAAATTATTTTATGTAGCCAGTTCCCAAAAACCTCCAAGAGAATAAAAATTGAATGGAATCTTCTGAGAAATAATTTTTTCTCTTTCTCCTGTGTCTTTGGGGAAATCTGTCTGATGACTCCTTATCTGCACATCTGTACTCTTATTCTCCTCAGAGCTGAAGTGAAACGCTCGAAAGGCTGGGTCAAAAGAATTGCAGTAGTGGAGAAAGCAATCTGAAAATTAAGGACTTAGCAAAATGGGTCTTTTACACAGCCAGCTTCTGTCGCAGTAACGACACGAAAGAAGGAGACAGACACCTGTTGAGCAAAGAACAAACTCTGGGCTTCCCCCGCCCATCTTTATTTTATATGTGTCTTATAACCTACTGTGGATTGGAGGAGACAAAGAGCTTCCCCTCAATCACACTGGTCAAATGAAATGTCCATCAAACTTCTGTGCCCAGGAGAAAGGAATGTAAATAAAAAGATGCCGTTACAATAACATGGCTATGTTTACAGAGAATGTCTGAGAACTAGTTACAAAAGAATGATAACATCCAGAACTGCAAAATTGAGGGCAATAAGCTTCTACAAAGAGAAAGGCGAGTGCAGTGCCTGTGTTGTCCCATTTATGTTCTCCTGACTTAATTTAGTCAGGAGCTGGGATAAGAGAGGAATTCAGGTCTGAGTCCATAATGCCCTCCGAGGCTGTCTGAGGTGGGTGATGGTGACCTTGTGCCAGTAATGTCTCAAAGAATCCACTGAGAAATATTTAGAAGCAACACTGGTGAGTTACCTTCATAGCCCAGTGTTGATCCAGGAGAGAACTGGACTGCTCCTGTCTTTGCAATCCGTGTGTGGTGGGGCTGGGAGTGCTGAGCAGAGAGTTAATGAGCCCTCATGATAGCAGAGAGATCTTTCTGCTTTGCAAAAACTGTGCTCAGTCTCTCAGTGGAACCAAGTCAAAATGAGTGTGGTTCCTGCTCTAGGAGGTTGGTGACCTGGGACTTATTTGATATTACAGTGATGGGAAGGACGCATCTGTCATCTCAGATGGTGTCTGAGGGCAGACACAAACTATTAGAATTTGTTTCAACACATTAATTTTAGCTTATTAGCTAATGTCTGAATATATCAAGTGGTTAATAGTTGGGTGTGAATCTGTTTTTAATGCTTTGCATTAAGCAACAACTTAAAACTTGTGGATTAAGATGTCTAGGGAACAAAACTAAATCAAAAAACAATTACAGCAAGTTAGACCTTCTTAAGAGATGGGAAGAATCTGAAACCAAAAATAGGGTATTAAAGGATAGATCATAAGACTGTGGGTAATAGGGTCATCCATTACGCCAGGCTCCCTTCAAGTGTTTACCATTGTGCATGGCATGTATCCCTTGGAACAGCATGCAGGTAAAAAATGCATCATATCTGGAATGTGTAAGTCATAGATGAGGAATAACAGCTATGAACGACCTCATTCAGCTGGGCATAATTTTCACATTATGTTGTTGTTACTCAGCATCACAAGACATTTATGACCGGGAGAACCAATATGAAAATATGGAGTTGGAACAAAAAATGGTTCCTCATGCCAAATGAAAGTTGTTTGGTTTTTGTTTTTTTCTAGAGAGCAAATCATTCATTCCTGCCATGGATGCTTAGGGGTTTCTGTGCAAGGAACAAGCATCTTGCTGCAGTTCAGAGAACTTCAGGGAAAATATCTTCAAACATAAACCTTCCAGTGTGTCCTACTGCCAAAGGGAATATATATAGGCATGTTGAGTTGAGAAATGGTCTGAAAGCATTTTAAAAAAAACAAACCTAGAAGTCAGATGGTTGCAGTTCTTAGCATGAACTGAGGAAGTAAAGAATTATTTGCTACGATGTGGGTTAAGAAAAGATTGAAAACGTCTGAGAGATGTTACAGTTCCCTTTTGGACAGAGATAACACTGGTTAAGCAGTAGTGAGAATGTGACATTAGTCATATAAATTGTTGGCTGGAAAATGTTCTTCTGTCTCCATTCAAGCTTACCTTCAAAAAAGAATTGTGCTCAAGTGGGACAATGCCATGGTTTTTACTCACCTTGTGATCTTTATCACAAGGGAGAAGAAAGTCCTGTCTGCACACAGTCCCCTCTTGAGATTTTGGGTTGTGCTTAGAAGCAAACACTATATAAATGATAACCAGCCCTCAGGTGCCCAGCTTTCCTTTGCTGATGTGATAAGCAGACCTAGGATCCAACTGGAGAAACCATAAACCCCAAATTGACTGGTTGTTTTGGAATGTCCTTCAGTGGATCTGGTGCTCCTCTGGAAGTGCAGTGAAGGCAGAAAATGGCCTTGAGCTAATGAGCTGAGAGGTGATGGGCTTTGGGTGGGACAGTCTTGTTTCTTCTGCACAGCATTTTTTGGTCCTATGAAAGGCAGGACTTAATGCTTCCAGTTTTTCTCATTAGGCAAAATAATTTCCCAGGCTTATCCTCTGTGATTTCCAAGGGGTGCAGTAAAACAGTATGCCAAGCCCAATTTAGATAAGAGGTATTATCTCTGAGGTTCCTTGCTGATGTGCTTGGTAAGATACTTAAATTGCACCTGTGGGCTTATTTTCCAGCCACACCACAAACCTCACTGTGGGCCTGAGATGAAGCTGCATGAATAGGATTTTTATTTCACTTGTATCTATTATATATTAGTCTGTTCTGTAAGTCAGTGCTTGATTTGGCACAAATGATCAGCTCTGATTAGAGCTGCAGAGGTAGAGGGAAGAGCAAAGGTACCTCTATATTTTGATTTACCTACTACATGTATCTCCTTATAAGATATTGCAGCCTTAAAAATTACCAGGCAGGGTAGGGAACAGCTGCATTAAGATAATGAGGAGTTTTCTGAGAAATGCATTTTGTTCATTGGGACTTCATTCATTGCAGTGTCATAGCAAAAGATGCAAAAATCCTTTCCGTTATTAGTTCAAATAAAATCAGCTCAGCTTGGTGAAAAAATAAATCAACCTCAGGCCTCAGGCATATGATGAACAACAATTCCAGTTGAGACCTCCATTTCTTTCTGATGAGACTGTCAAACATTATTAAAAAATCATGAACACAATTTTTTTTCTGTAAACAAAGAACACTTCATTGTAATATGTCAGCTGACCTTCTATGCCAGCATATATCAGAAATGAAAATTAAATGCCTTTCCTTGAAAAATAAAACAGAAAATAAAAGTAACTGAATGTAGGGTTTTTTACATACTTAGAAGGTCCTGGTTGTATTGCCTGTACATTTATTCTGCTGCAACCATCTTTTTTAATCAAAATAAATCTCCATCTCTCAGCTGTTTTAGAAAAAAGCTCTACTCCAGTAAAACTGAGCTCAATTATAACAGTTCATTACAACAAACAAAAAGCTCAGTTCCCCAGAGAAGAATAACATTAGGAATGACGAGTTGTTTTCTATTTTATGACCAAGTGTCTGTGAATGGCTCAGTTCTGAACAAATGTCTTTTAATTTTTGCTCATATTGGGATTATATGTCCTTTATTAAAATAGTTTTTAGATCTCTGCCACAAGTTGAAAGACCAGAAAACAGTCCTAGACCTCAGCCTTGTAATCGTAATACAATATTTTTAGGCTTTTGAGCTTTTGGTTTTTTTAGTGACCTGCAACATTTTTTCACATTTGAAAATATAAGTGAGATTTGTTATTTAGTTAGTGCTGCTAAATATATCAGTATAATGAAAACACAGAAGAAAACCTGAGTCCTATCTCAGCTGAGTGTGAGCCTGTTTGCACCAGTGTAACCATCACAATGTGACCAATGGAAATCTTCATGGGAATCCCTTTGCAGATTTTCTCATTCACTATTCAGCTAAAAAGGGAATCACAGCTTGTTCTGACCTTTCCTGAGGAGCCTTTCACACTGATAATAACAGCTTTTCTCTTTTTTTCTGCTACTCATCCCACACTGATGGATTTTTTTCATCATCTGCCAGAGAAAAGCAAATGAATTCCTCTCAATGAGTCCCATTGTCTAGGATAATCTGAAGACATAGGACAGACTTTTCCTTAAGGGCATCCCAAAATCTGTTTCCACATCCTATCCCAAGTGTTTCTGAAGAGAAAGCCTTCAAAGGCTGGAAAAGGACTTTCCCCTGCCATAGCATCAGTGCACAGATACGATCCTGAAGCTCTGCAAGTGCTGCAGTTCTCATCCATCTCTTTCGTACCAAGATAGCACCGTTCACCAAACCCCTGAGGCTTCCAGCTGTACCAGTGCCAGGGGTTGGGCTGCTGCATCTCACGGGGCCAGGAGATGAGCAAGCCCTGGGATCTGGCTGTGCCTGGAGAGCCACAGTTCGTTCCTGTCCAACAGCAGAGCCAGGCTCCATCCCCCAGCGCTGCTGCGCTCACACATCCGCGCTGTCTCTCACACTCACCCACTCGCTCTCCACTGGATCAACACTGACATTCCTCTTGGAAACAATGTGTCCTCCAGAAGCTCATGACTCTGATGTGTGGCTGTTTACAAATACCAGCATGTTGAACGGGTTTCCTGCATTGCAAAGGAACATTTCCTAATTCTGCAATGGGATAACGCGTTTTGTCCAGCAGTTGGATGTTTTGTCTGGGTGGATCTTGCAGTGGCTCCAGAAGTTTCCTACAAAGCACCACAAGACTCCTGCTGTTGCAATTCCACCTCAATGCTAAATCTGAAGAAAACTGTTACCCTTGCAACAAGTACAAAGACAGCCCCATGCATTAGTGGAATTTGACTCTGGATGGGTCCAGGCTACTTTAGGAAGGCTTTCTCTCAGTGCCACCCTCTTAGCACTGGCTGGGGACACGGGGATATTCAAGGCTTCAAAAGACACAAAAGATTTTAATGCAGTGTTGTGTGGACCTGGACAGGATAGAATTAGTGATAGTTGGTGCAGCCCTGTCTCCCCTTTTGTTCCCACTGCAGCTTTCTGTAGCATTCTGTCAGAGGTGTTCACCATACAGCTTGGCTGTGGGCACCTGACAGCTGATAAATAGGATATACACACTGATTGAAGCTAAGTTTTTCCAGAAAATTTGAAATAGATTTGTAAGTTATTTTTCCTCTTCCAGGCATTTATGCTCATTTCCTTAGGTTTTAGGTGTATGCCATCCTAATTGTAGCTAGCAGAAGTGGGGAATCAGGCAAACAAGTAAGATGCAGTGTTTTCTGTTTACAGTTCATTGCTCTACACACAAATAGTTTATTTTAGGAAGTCTTGAAAAATATTTTCCATTTTCTGCTGGAAGTTCCCACTGCTTTTTAAAAGGAATACAAATAATTAAGAAACCTCAGGCTATACTGGAAAAATATTCTTAGTATAAAATGGTTTATAAAAAGAAGTAGTGTAAAAATATGAGTAGTAGGGGAGGAGAAAAGAAAGATAAGGGAACAGAATTGTTGGAAAACTGGAAAATATTAAATAAAGGGACAGTTTTAGCAAGTGAATGTACAAAGCATGAAAACCCTGGTTGCTCGGAATTTTTGGAAGGAAAATTCTTTTTTTAACAATACCTCGGATGGTGACTCACTTATTCCCTCACCTCCCTGTTCAGCCAAATAGCTGAGAAAACCTATAAAGGAAAGCAAATTCAAGAGTTGGAGGCTCTGCAGCACAGAAGCCTTTTCCACCACTGACCTAACCTATAAATCTGGGAATTGTTAGTATAACATTCTAGATAGTTAATCTTATCTCCTGTGGTTTGGAGAACCAGGGGAATTAAGTGTACTGCTTTCATGAAGAGTTTATATGCTTCAGCCCGTGCATGTGAAGATTATTTATAGAGTTAAGTCCAAGAAAGCTGTTTAGTCTGGGAGAAGATGGAAACCAATGGGCAACAAAACAGTGAATGAGGCATGATACCTGGGGTAAACAACTTCAAGGGAGTTAAAATAACAATAACTCAATAATCAGTTGGGAAAATGCTGTTTTCCAGGCCCCAGGCAGTTACACAGCTGGCTTGCCAAGTCTGAGAGCCTGGAGATCAAAAAGAATGTGAATCTTAAAAGGATTGTGTTAGAACACAAAAGGAAAGAGTGAGCTGTGAGCAGCTGCCTGGGGATGGCAGGAACTGAACAGACTGGGAGAACATGGGCTGAAACTCACTCCTGCACAGAGGTTATTTCAGCAGCAGGTGGAAGTAAGTCCTAGTGCACCTGGGCATACAGTAACTAGAAATAGCTGATTACTATAGGGCTTTGCACTGATAACCAGGGTTTTCAGGGAGTTTGGTTTCCAGTGGAAGAGGGCAAATTAAGTTGGATTTTGGAGCTGAAATTCCCTCATAGTTTGGAATTCACTGTCCTTGTGCTCTGAATTAGCCAGACTGTTCTTTCTATACAATGGAGAAATTTCTTGTCAGCTCTACTGAAAAGGATCTATAAAGTGCTCCTATCTTTGTTCATCAAGTAAAATTCTTCAACTACCACACACTGGCTGAGCTGCAGCAACAGCTGGTGGTTCTATCCACTATTAGAAAAATAAATATCTTCAAGATATGCTTAAATTCTAAGTAAAAGAATATATTTCATTGAAATTGTCTAGGAAATAAGTTTAGGTTCAACTTCTCTGAAAAACACTTTGTTTGAACATGATTGTGACATACTTTGTTTTCCCTCTTCTTTTTCCCGTTTTTCCTTCTTTCCTTCCTCTAACACTGCTCCTAAGCCATGCAGGCTACGACAAGTCCTACTCAGGTCTTTGGTAAATTGTGATCATTCACGTGAAGCACTTCCCTGCAGTCAATGTCACGTCTCCAAATTCATCTCCTGGCAATTACATTCAAAAACAATAAGGCTTTCTACTGAAAACAAAAGCTTGTTGAGACAACAGCATGTAAGTACAAGCACTGTCTGTGTGGGATGAGAGTTTATGTTTGGAATTGCTCTTTTATCTTTGAAGCCTTGAAAACCTTAATAAATATTTTGGAAGCTGTTTCCCTGACTGGGGTTTGTTTGGGATTTTTTTGAAATCTCATCGTGCCTGCCTCCCACCCCATCCCACAGATTTGTGTTGTCTATCTGTGATGGCTTGTCAGCCAAGCTTCAGGCTCCATGGATTGTCTTTATCTTCATGTTTCAATGAGCTGGCCAGTACATGCTACAAAAATATTTGCTGTAAAACAAAAACAACAACTCATCCAAGTGGCATTCACTTAAGTATTGAATTATTGCTTTTGAATTTGGAATTTTTTGTTCAGATCTTCAGGAAAATATTATGTTTTCTGAGAGGAAATTCCTCTGCAATAAAAGAGCCATGGCCCAGAGCAGAACAGGGACTACTAGAGAGTGACTTCCACATTGAAGTATGTGCTGTTGGAAAATAAAATCCTAAATATCCTGCTAAACTATGTCAAATGGTCAGCATTTTATATTGAATATTTGATGAATACTGGAATAAAGATTGTATTTTTATGGGTGCTTAAATTCCGGCCAGTGGACCTTACCAACAACCCAGTTTGCTGTGCAGTTGCTTACAGGCCCTTATGGTGCAGCTGAGTCCATTCCCTGTCTCCTCAATGAAATGGATGTTGTGCTAGAGGCACACATCTGCCTCAGTTTGTGCCAGTGTGGTCTCCATGTCTAAGTCCACCCATGGATTAATGTTAGCATGGAATATTGAGCAGTGCAGGAGCTTCGGTTTTTCCATCTCTGTAGAGAACTAGCTTAATGTTTCCATTGGAGATAAAACTATGCAGCTCATGCAGCAGGCGATTATAAAGTCTATCAGAAATACTGTGCCAGTGAGTTTTCAGAGTGATGTATTATCCTTGTTCATCTGCCTCCTCAAAATTAACATCCACCTGAGCAACTCTCTGCATCTTGGCTGAGGGCCAACCATGTTGTCAGCCCAAGGCAGGGAAAAGGAAGGCTCAAAGACTGCTCCCAAGAAACTGCCATCACAGTGGAGGCATTGACTGCCTCCTGAAACCCAGGGGAAGGCCAGGTCTTAAATCAACACAGATTTAAAGCTTTGATTTGCTGCTCAGCAGGATCCTCACTGGAAGAAACGTGGACTTGGAAAAATTCAGTCCTGAAGGATGATTGAAAAAAAGAAGGTATTAATGGTTCTGGCTCTGCAAAGTACTCAGAGAGAGCCTTCTCTGACACCTGCCCAGTGTCCAGTGAGTGGGTAGGGCTGGGAGTCACCTGTAAATGTGGTACTTTAATACTCAAACACTCTGAACCAGCCATGAGGCTCAGTGAGCTTTCCCCACGAAGACAGACTGTGCTGCAAACATGGGAATGTCTTCTGCAGCACCAGTGGATGTCAGTTCAAGGCTTGGAGAACTGGGAGCAGCACATCTCGTTTCAGAGTAGTTCATTGTGTTCTATCAATAGTGATTTGTGGGATTTCTGCTGCAATTTTTCTTTGGCTCCAGCTCTTGACCCTTTCCCATGAATTCTCTTGCTTTTTTTTCCTACTCTTATTCAGCATAATAGGACCAAGAATTGTGTTTGGTTTTCAAATGTAATTAATTGTTTGAACTTATCACCTTCTTTCTTGGGAAAAAAAGGATTCCAAATAAATAATGAAACATTTTTAATGATCAAAAGTTCTCAGCATCTCTGACTGATGTCATTTGGAGTCTTCCCATTGACACTGACATAATTTATACATCTTTTACAGCGAAGTAAAGGACAGTTATGCATAATCATTCAATATATATTTTTTCACATCTGTGCCTTGTTGAAAAGTGATATAGAACATGGGAGACAGAGATGGGGTTAAATAATTATCTGAATAGATAAATTAACAGTAATATGTTTAAATAGGTAGGATGAGTTATCAGAAACTTCAAAACAGCTTGCTGAAGATATTTAAGAGTCTCAATCCACTAAAAAATTTAATTTTAGATTTTGACAAGAGGAACAATATATTGTCTAGGAGACGGTACATGATCAGGAGAGTCTACTTCTATCTTTCTTTACCTCACTAAACATAGCACTTTGATAGGTATGAAATACAAATTTCTTCATTTTGCTCGATAAATTTACTGCAGGATAGAGGTAAGGCTGTCCTATGGAAGGCTGCTCCAATGAAATTCTAAAATATCCTTTTACAGTTATCTAATACTACTCACAGTCACTGAATATCAAGGTAGAACTGTATTTGCTCTGTCTCCTGACAGTCATTCTCAAAGAAGGTACTCACAGAAAGCAATTGCTTTCATCCACTAGCACTGTTTTTGCAATCTGGTTCACTGTTTTATCCCCAAATTGTTCTAACATGATCCACAGGATAGAAACACAGTGTCTCTCTATCTGTCCTTGCCTTTCCTTCTCCCAGCACATACTCCAGTAATCTTGTGTGATAATAAATAAATCCAAGAATACATATTATTACCTCTTGCTGTTCTGTGTCTGCTGTCCAACATTACTTCATAACCTACTGCGTTTATTAGGGGATTTTTAGAAGGCATTTCTGGAAATGCTGGTCAGATGTAATTCCACTAGACTGAAAAAAATATTTTTTTATTTTGTGCTGTTCTGTGCCAAAGCCAAATTCATGTCTGGGTAGACATAATTTCTTACTTTTTCCAGATGATACAACAATACCACTGTCTCCACATTCTTCATATTTAGGGATCACTGGTTCAGCATGCTCTTACTAACACACTTTATTTGTGTCTAACAAGCATATGAGAGGTGACATAACCAATGGCAGAATTTATTTTTGTGGATCCAAAACTCTTTTTCATTACAAATATGAATTAGCGATCAGTCAGAAATCTTTGCACTGGGACTGTATTTCCCTTTGCATCTTAGTTCTTTTATTTGCTTTGTATTCATCCTTTGTATGAGGGATTAATCTGTCTCTCAGATTTCCTATTTCCATCCAAATAATGGTTTCCCTCATATGAATTGGTTTTGAGCTGTTCTTCAGATTCAAAGTTAAATTTCTTATTTGTCTAGATGATAGTAAATAATGCCTTCTCTGCAGGGAAGCTGGATTCCTGGACTGCATCTACTGAAAAATTATTATTGACAATAAACTGATCTTATTTCTGACCTCCCATCAATCTATTACTCAGAAGTGGAGCAGAATCAGATGAAAAACAATTGTATTGTGCTAAGCTCTGCATCTACATGAACAGAAACACTATTCCTTCATTAACTTCCAGGTAAGAGGGGCACCCCACTCCAGGCCTCTCTGCTGCTCTGCCTCTGTGATCTGGACTGTGAAACTGAGGTTTACTTCTATCAGTCAGACCCTCAAGACCTTCAAGTCTTCTTGGCTGCAAGCAATGCCCTCGGTGGAAATGAAGAATGCAAAATGTAAGTCTTGATAGATAGAACACTTCAATGCAGCACATTCAGCAGCCAAATAGCAGCCAAACACCACAGCACTGGGTGTTAATGGTGTCTGAACAGGGACAGAAAATTATTGAAGCAAATAAGTGAGAGCTCTCAGCATAAGTTATGTTATGCTTTTTTAAATGTTTTGTTCAGTTTTGGAACTTTTACTGTGGCTCATTCAGCACAAGTCTTGGACCCTATTTAGAGTTGCTCTCTTAGTGATTCAAATGATATCCAGTACCTCTCATTTTACTTCCCATTAATACTCACAATGAGAAGGCCTCACATTTGCATATGTCTTTACGCCCCTTGCCCTAATGAGCACTTGCACATGATGCAAGAACTGCAGAATTCCATTCAATACTAACATGAAGTAGAGAAGATACTCTAAGATGTGCAATATGAGGTCCTCATTGTTGTAAACCTTTTTTTAACAAAAGTTAGTTTCAATGGCAAAGATTTTTACATTGGTCCCATACCTTGACTGTTCATTGCTTCATCTTGATTTAAAGCTTTGCAAGTACTCAGGCATCCTGTTGACACCAAGGAGTTGATGCAATATTATCTGTGGGATAATTTGGTTTTCTCAGAACTCCTGGAGGTCCAAAGTAATTGATCCTGCAAACCTACATGTTCTCCTGAGTGAAGAACTTGGAGTCTGTCTAGTGCTTCTCTGAAGTGTGTTTCCATCCTGCTGCTGCCCATGGATGAATGTGAACTTTGGGAGAGCCATACCCCAGCCTGCCATGGTACAACTGGGCATTTCATCCTTACATTTTCTTTTTAATAAAAACATTTCATGACTTTCCATCCTGCAAGCACTTGCACTAACCTGCTTTAAAACTGGTCTATGAAGTCTTTTTAGTTAGGCCTTTAAAATGACAAACCTAAGCAATTTTCTGGGACCCAAATCTTCTACTTAAGCATTTACACCTCATGTTCAAAGTAATACCTTGAGTCCAGTGCTCAGCTGATGGACTAATATACATCCAAGCTGCATAATGAAAGCAGTATCTGGGCATTCACTTACATCTGTATGACATTTGTATAATATAAATGACCTCCTATGACCCTTGTGTGAATGTTAGTGTTCATGTAATTACCAACAAAATTATCTTGCCTGAAAACCGGGTGAGCTGTGCATAAATCCTTGATATCAGGGATAGATCTTGAAATGTAAGTTATATATAGAAGGAATATAACATGCAGAAGAAATTACTCTTGCCAGAAAAAAGATTGATTCACTGAGTTTTATTTAGCTTTTAATTTATAACAAACTTGCCTAATCTCAGTTTCTTTGGCTTCTGTTACAATATTAAGTAACATTACATCAAATACATCCCCTGTGACATTAAAGAGAATGGAAAGCTTAAGCACACATTAATTGCATTCCAATATGTGGCATAGACCTTAATAAACCTAATTTAAAGAACCTTAGAACAATGACATTTATGCTTTAATTAGAGAAAATGAAAGCTGTGCTGCACACTTTAAACAAATAATTTTTCTTGTGGGACTTGGCCTTTCTGACAAGGTGCACATTTCCCTGCACTGTGCCATATGTCAATCTTTTTTCCACAGGCAAACCTTTCTTCCTGGAGATGGACATTGCCAAACCAAAACACCAGAAAAGTAAACTTTATGAGAAAAAGCAGTACAGGCAGCCTTAAAGCAAGACTTTCTCAAAACCAGATAGGACTACCCCAGGCAAATGAAGTAATTTATTTCCCTTTAAGGAGAACGCATTAAAATGGCCAGATATGTTCCAAAACCAACAATAACAGTTTAAGATGATAAATGTTATTTTAATGATCCCTATCACTGTGGTATTCTAATCTCAGCACATACGTTTAAAATGGAAAACATCCAAATCTGCAAAGAAACATTTGACGTGAGATAAAAAACCCATCCAAAATCAGATAGATTAATAGATCAATTTACTTTAGAGGTATTCACAAACTGTTATAAAAACAGATTGGTCATAAGACTCTAAGTTGTTACCATATGCATCTCACAGGTTCTGTGTTATGTTCCTTATGCTGGCAAACTGACTAATGAGTTCAAGACTGCTCCCCAGACAAGAACATGACAATTTGTGTGCTGTGCATTAGAGCACTTTGTGCTCTGCAGCAGAATGAAACATAAATTCTGTGGAGGAATTTAGATGTTCTTTCACAATCTGGTCTGGTAAAAAGGAAATTGTGCAGTAGCTTAATATATATTTAAAACCGAGTCTCACTGAATGCAGATGAATGATGTAATATGTATACTGAACTTGTATTTACTTTCATTTTACTTTTTAAATCTTTTACTGCTATAGCTGCAATCACAGCATTTCATTATTGTGCAGGTTTTCATATTGATAATTTCTGAAGACTCCTTGGCTGTTGTCTTAGGTGTGTCTGTTTTCCTGAAATTAGACAGTTTGGAGGCACTTGGGACCATAGGATACAGAACAGCCAGGTAGGCCTGTTGAAAGTAACATCAATTCAATTGTTTATTCCATAATGGCACTAATTAAAAATGACACTATTGTCAACAATTCAATAACACTATCAATTCCAAATACAGGCATTTGTATATATATACAAAATATTGTTTTTAAAAAGCTAATCATAAAATTGCACTTTCTTAGGGAATTGTAGCAACTCTAGGACTTTCTTCAGTATCAGTTTTAAACCCCTAACTTTTAGGTGGGAGGCTGGTGAGTCAACAATGAATTCAAGTCCAGAAAATTGTGATGAATTGCTTCTTTAATAGGACAGAAGTATTTGATGGTGACTTTTGAAATAAACTATTTTGATATGACTGAAATAAAATTTGTAAGTAAAAAATGCTTTCAGCTTTTTTTAAAAACCTTTTCTTGGGAGAAAAAAACTGCAGCATGTTCCAAAGGAACACTTTGATGAAACTGCAGATTCTGGAAAAAGCTGTTCCACTGGAGAAATGTCATCAACCTCTGTCTTGGGGCTCATTCAGGCAATTTAATGAATACAAAAGCTAACACTTGTAATCAAGAAGAACTAGCAATACATTTTTTAAGAGGAAATTCATTTTGGAAAACACTAGAACTCTAACACTGTAGGATGTCTGTGGCATCATGCCAAATACTTGATATTAGCTGTTAATTGGAACTTAAATTCTTACTCTTTTTGTGGGCACATGTGCCTGAAAAGTGATGAACCCAGGGCAGCTTATGTAGGACTGGATGCTAAAGGAGTCCCTTAAAACCATTCCTATGGATGGTCACGCCTTGCTGGCAAGAGGTGCATGTCTAACATCCAAATCCTGGTAGAACAGAAACTCAGAGTTCATTAATCTTAGTCTGTAGCAGCCCCAAGCATTAGCAGAAAGCCCAGGTGGGTAGAGAACATGTTCCTGTGCTCCTCTGGACAAAAACTGTGATGCTGATGAGCTATGCAATGGATATGAGGCAATTTGGAAGTGAAGTTCCAACCCCATGTGATCCCATGGTGAGGGAAAGACATGAATTTTCTGACTATTATTTCTCCTGCCTAGCAGTGAAGACAGGAATAAATGAGCAGTTACTGATGAGTTCTCCTCTATTTAAATCCTGAGACATGTCCCACAGCACCACACTTATGAATTTAAAAACACTGAATCACACCATTTAATTGTGGGTACTTAAACCTTCATTTGACTGTGGCAGAGTTTTGTTTCTGAAGATAAAATACAGAAAAACAGAACATTTAAAGTGAATCTGTAGATAAAAATATGGGGTGCATATAATGTGAGTGCCAGAAAAATCATTGGTATTTTAAGAAATTCCTTTTCTTCCCTGATACCTCTATGCTGTTGTAGCACTACTCAGCAGTCGGCTTTGCATGTGGGGCTTTGTGTTTCAACTGATACTTAGATGATTAGTAACACAACATGATCTTGAATTCCATCACCCACAGACTGGTAAGCATACAGCTTATGTCTATTTTGCTGTTGCTTTGGGCAGAAGAAAATAGAAGGATTTGCCTTCTTTGTGAATACCTTAACAGCAGGGCTAATCTGATTCCATATGGTAGTAATAGAAGCTCACCTCTTTTTTTAGAGTATTTGAAAAATGTCTGAGAACAGCACTTGATATTAGTCATGGTAGTATGAAAACATTGTGTCAATAGTTTTTTCCATGAAAAATACTGCAAGAAAAGATGCATTTTGTAGATGCTGATCTTTAAAACACATTTCTACCATTAAATCACCTGTGCTCAGGGTTAAGGCAGAGAGAAGTACAACAAATATCCCAAACACATAGTGAAGAATATGTTCATTGGGAATGAGACACTGAGTAATCAATCCTATTTTTAATTATTATCTTTAATTTCAGGATGAGATTCTCAAAGGCCTGATTTGCTCAGGCCTTTTGAAGATCCTAAATTCAGTACGGTGGCTAAGGGTAAATAGGGGGATGCAGAATTTATCCAATCCCAAATGTGGCATTGGAAAATGTCAAAACTGTGTAAATGTTTCTCATTACCAGACCTTGACTGTTCCAGAGGTGACTCTACCCAAGTGCCTCTGTAACATTCAGCAGCTTCTGGGCAGCTGGATCGTGACTGGGAAGCTTTACTGTTCTCTGTGGAAATCATCTGTTTCAGGCAACACGAGCAGCAGAAGGGAACTGATGCTGAGTATGATTAGAGGCAAATTTAGACAAGGATCAGTTGTGTCCAGCACCATTCCAGGAAGCACCAAGGGAAGTACTTTCCTGTGAGCCCATATTATTGCTCCTGCCCTGACCAACCACATTTCACACAGGTCACACCTGCACTTGCTCAGGGCTCTGCTGTCTCCACCGTGCAGTCACTGCCACACACTCTGGCCATGTAATTCTAACAGGGGGGAAATGTGTAGCCCTGTCCAGCCAGACAGAGCTTCCGAGCCTTCACCTCCTCCCTCCTGGGGGTTAGGAATTAGCATAATTTCTGTGGTCCTCTATAGCTCCAATGCACCAAGGGCATTTCTGGAAAATCCTGTTCTCTGATTTTGCCTTCCATCACCGTTCAATACTCTAATTGATAGATGGTAACTTTGAGGTGAAGCACAACGTGCTTAGAATGGGAAATCCCTGACAAAACCTGTAAACACCACATTACAAAATGATAGCTCAGGCTCTGAAGAATCAGTTCCCAACCCACCATTCTTCTGCTCTCTCTGGCTTTGTCTGTCTTTCTGCCTCACACCAGTGGGCAGAATAAAATACATCATGAAAGGGGCAGTATGAAAAATGTAGTGTCCAGCTTAGCCTCTACCAACAAAGCTTTCAAGCTGTGTCCTTTCCAAGTCAGCTGTGAGCATGCAGCCCTGGAGTGAAATCCATGTGCACCCAGGGAAAAACAGTTGCTCTGCAGTGGTAGTAAGTGGCTTTTCCAGAATTGTGAATTGTCCCATGAGTCAAACAGGAGAAGCCCAACATCCCAACCCTCATCACATTCCATTTTGCAATATGGTGACAATTGTGAAACAGCTAACTACTTTCTATTCTTGTTTTCTTAGACCAAGATGAGTAGGAAAAGAAGATGCCGACTTTCCAGCTTCCAAACACTCAAAATTCATTTGCCTAATATTGTCTGGCAGCCTTATCCTCAACAAAACTCTGTGGATGTGAATGCTCTGACGTTGTGAATTCAGATGAGATGAACACAGTAAAAATGCATTTCAGCCTCTGGATACCCAGGATATTTAGTGACAAATGTCCTCACTATTTTGTCCAGTTCAAAGCACATACATTAGGCATTGCTATTCCATAGTCTTTTCTGTATAAGAATTCATCTCAGTTGCCTTGCAGTGCTATTTGCACTGTACCATTACTTCCTACTCCAAAAGATGCAGCTACCAAACAGGAATCTGTGTGCCAACTCTATCACTCCCCTGTTTAAAATCCTGACACTCAGCCTCCTGTTTGAGAGGAATCAATACCTGATCTGGCCTGGATGGATAGAAATTAGTTGAAGTTACATTTCACAATAAACTCAGAGCACCGGACTAATGCAATGCTAATAGTGGATTTATTTTGCAAATGAAACCTCCTATTGCATGAATTCTTGTAGTTGCAGTTTGCTGGAAGCTGCAAGAGTACAGCAGAGGGAAGTATAGCTCAGTATTTGCCTTGTCTTTACCTTCTTCCCTCAGTTGTTGCAGAGTTAGTGGACATTGTCAGAAAAAAAATGCTCAGCCAGGTATATCTTCGGGCTGATCAGTTGTTATATGTTGGAAACTGTTTTTAATATCAGTATGTACTAATACAATCTTATTTTTATATGTTAGCAGATATGATAGAAGAATGTTATTATATTCAAGGTGATCTGGAAGAATAAATAAGAAAGAAAAATTATCCATGGCTAAATATCCGGCTATTCAAGATGGTTGTTCCTTCTTGTTAATGCAAATGCAAGAATCATAAAGCATATGGTAAGAGATGCTCCATCACTTTTAAAGCACACTTTAGCTAATGTAGAAATGAATTATGTTGCACCACATAATTCAGAGATTAGATTTTTGAACATAATTAAGCATGTACTGCCTGGTCTTTGAGACACAGGTACATGTGTTCAGTTTGTCTATTTCAGAAATAAAATCAAGTACCAAGCTACCAAAAGTATTTTAAGCAAGCTCTTTAAATAAAAAGGGTTTGCTGAAAATTTGCATAATATCTTACCTGTGAAATGTAAAAACTGTCATTAATCATAATTCAATTTATAAGACAATTAAATGCATGTGTTTCTGTTCTCTTTTATGGTTCTTGGAAATCATTATCTTGTGTAGCTGGAGAAAGAGGGGCTAAAAAAGCAGAGAAGAATTAGAATAGAATTAGCATTAGAACAGAGGGCAAATATCAGACAGTCACTTCCTTCACATATTTGTTTTTTCTAGCTGTCCTGAGCTCAACTGAAACAGCACAGCATGCTCCAAATTCCTCAGGATTTCTCATTTTTCTTAGGACAGATATTGCCTTCTATGTCTCATGGGATTCAGATGGTTTTGCTGCAATTAACTGTAAGAGATTTTCTGCCATTTCAGACTTTTTGAAGCTTATGATACTCAGTAAATCTCTCTGAGATAAAGAAAACCCTGTAAAGAGGATAGGATGTTGTTTATAAAACTTACCTAACCACTCTTCATAAATCCTCATTCCAAACAAGGCAAAGGCATCCCTTAAGTTAGCAGCAGGATTTTTCTACTATAACATGTTCTGGAAGTATGCTTTTCAAACTGCATTGCCATAAATGTAAACGTGTCCTGGTCCTATCATTGGTTTTATTGTATGTCAGAACATATAAATCTTTTGTTGATTACAAATAGGTCAATTCTAGAAATACTGTAAAACTAGAAATCTTCAGCAAGAAATGAAATACTTTTGTCAAGATGTGCAGTGTGGATAGTGCATTACTTGAATCTTTATATTTTACTACATTCATAGATTTTATAACAGAGCAGATGGGACAGCAGGAATCTGGGAAAAAGGCAGTTTAGTCCCACACTGAGCAGTGAGAGAAAAAGGTCCTTTTCCCTGCAAAAGACCAGCTCTGGTTTCACTGTTCCTTTTTGCTTAACTGACTAATCTTTTACTCCAGTTAATTTATAGCATTGGCGAGTAGGGTGATGTCACACAGTGGCAAAATCATTGAAGAAAAAGCCTCCACCCTGCTGGAGCTATTAGTTGACATGCATGTTTGTTTCTGCAGAATTTAGTTTCTTATTTCTGAAGGTTGAAAGAGATAAACATAATTCAGGACTCTACTGACTTGGAACTCCATTTCTGTATCTTCAACAGGTCTCACTCACATCGTACTTTAAATCATTATATCCTGATTAAAATATACCAGCAACATATCCCTAGTTCCAAATGAGATATATGGCATTTGGAGGAAAAAGGCTTGACTCGAGTAGTTCTGATCCCAGTTGCTGATTCAGTGCTGTTTCTGGGATGTACCTTTTTGCTCATGTCTTGGGTTTATGTAAGTAGACCAGTGTTGTTTAAAATGTTTTGGGTTTTCACTCTGCTTTACAGGATGGTTTCAGGGATATAATGAGGTATGCACTGTGAAAACTGTACTCCCAGATGCTTTATGGTCAGTTCTGCCTGAGGTAACCAACAGCCTCTATCAGCTTAATGATGTCTTTTGTTGGCAGTGCTTCTGCCAGAGAGTGAGGTTAATGTCAGGAAATAAAATAAAATCTGCTTAGTAAACATTGTAAAGAAAACAGGTTATGTGTTAATGTGCTTGCACCAGCTATTCATCTCTAAGGCTTTATTTTCAAGTTTCATTGTTTAAATTTTGGTTGTTCATATGTGGCTAAATTTATATAAACTTTGAAGAAGCTTGAAATGATAGAGCTGAAGCCAAAAGATGTCTGTCAGGTGTTTGGCTCCTAGTCCATACTTCTACTAGCATAGGAATACTTGTCTGATCTCAGTTACATTTCTTAAGTAAGAGATATCTGCCACACACATTTCACCTTTAGTGAACCTTTAGTGAACTCAGTTTTGCTATTAAAGTGGACTCAATGTCATTTTCCCTAAAGGAAAACCACTGCAGAATTTAACAGCAATAGCTGTAGAGAACATCATAGAAATTACATTTCTATACCTCCAGGACTGAATAGAGATTAATGTAACTTACACATTCCTATCAGGGTGTTTTATTGCATTTTATAGGAAGAATACAATTTTCTCTTAAATTATATGGGCTAGTTTAAAGAACAAGGTTGTAATTTCCTTAACAAATGCTTTTAAGACCTTCCTATGATAGTTCATGTTTTAAATTTCATCATTTTCTCTATAGCTTATTTAGGCAAGTGTGGTCACCCATACGTGACGAAACAAATTAAAAAGGACACATAATGTTCCAGTTTCAAGTACTTGGGTGGATGGGGTTGCTTAATATACATATATCATACTCTTCCAAACTATCAAAGACTTTTGGATGAATTGGGTGCAATATATTACCTCAATTACAATGGAAACACAGCTCAAAGAATGTAGCTGGGAGGTCTTATTAAAGTATGAGACTTCATTAAAATGTCACTGGTTTTGATTACACTGGATTAAAGTGTCTGAAATTTCACTTCTTCATGTTCCCAGAAAAGGAAATTCTACCTGGTAACTCTAAGTTCAAGGTTTCAGACCTTTTTTTTTTCAGTTTTGCTATTAAAGTGGACTTTTCATAAATTAGTAAAAAACACCAAAGATCTTTTTTATCCATTTCTGACACTGAATATATAATCTCATTTGCTTCAATTTATTTCCCTTTTCTTTTGTGATTTTTGTTTCTGGACTTTACTCATTCACATCCATCTTGGAAAGACTTCAGTTTTTCAAAGGAAATAATTTTAAAAACCCTCTACCTTTCGTCTATTTAAAAGAAGTAAAAACATTTCAGAAATTACCTGTTCATGGCATGGAATGAACACATAGGAAGGTACCAAGTCCAGGTTTTTCCAACTGGCAGGGCAGTGCTGAGCTTTCCAAGGAAAGGTGTGAATGAGGAGCAGTTTCAGCGGTGCTCACCTGATCTATTTCTGCCTCCAGCCAAGATGCAGAGTACACATGTATGCTGAGCACTGCTACCGTGCTAATAGCACTCTAAATTGGAAACAATCATTGTAAAGACACCTAACAGACATTCTCTGGTACATAATAAGAAGATTGAGATAAAAATCACTTTTCTTAATTCATTTACTTTCCTGTTGCTACACATCATGTCAACACTTGTTTGTAATTATATTAAAATGCTGAAGCAACCCCCTGTTGTGATGCAGGAACAGTGTGAAGTTTGCATATTCTTACCTTGCATATCCATCATATTTTGTGATACAGCCCTGTTTAGTGTCTCTGCAAGTGCAAAGGTAGAGCCCAGTGCTGTCCCTTTTGTTGTGAGGAACCCCGTTCCATGTTAATTAGGCTTTCAAGGTACACAGCTCAGCATGAACTTAGGGAAACATGAATTCAGTAACTACATTGATTTCCTGCTTTACTGTTATGTGTTCTTCAAATTACAGTGGAAGTAAAACATGGAGCATGCATTTTCACCAGGAGTAGAACATAATTCTAAGAGCAGTGATGGTTTTTCTCTCCAGTTTACCAGTGTTGCGGATTTCACCACAGATCTGGAAAGGCTCAGGATGAGATAGCAAGGAAACTGTATTACAGATAAACAGATTCCATTCATTTATGGATTGTTTCAGGGATTCTGAAAGACTTGCTAATACTGCCTATTAAGATAGAGAAGATGGGGAGGAGAGAAAATCAATTAATTTCTCAATCTATTTAAGGGAACAAAGAATTGCATGTGAAACTGAACAGAGCGAGTCAACAAAGCTCACACCAAACAAAAAAGAAAAGCAGCTTTATTTTGCATAATTGTGTCTGAATCACAGTAGATTTGACAGAACCTGTTCCATTCTAAGCCCTAAGGTCTTCTTTAGGCAGAACACAATATCAAACACCCTTTAATGTGTTCTTTCCGGGCTAATATAACATCTCATGGGATACCACGCAAGGGGACAGCACAGGCAGTTGAGTGGTTTTGTTGGTTTATATTCAGTCTTTGTAGGACTTATTCCATATGTCTGTTGAAAGCTACGGTAGTGCACTGTCAGATCTCTCGGGTTTTTTGAGGGGTGGCTTCCTTATCTCTAAAATAGGAACGAAATAAGAAATATTAGTGCTTTTCTGGTAAGAGACAGATAAGGTTTAACCTCGGAATACTTGTAAAGGCCTTCAGAGGACGCTTCAGAAGTGCCTAGTGCTAAAAATTCTGTATTTATAAGGTATTTTACTGTCAATATAGTATTAGGAGTTTGACCTTTTAACCTTTTCGCATGTAACTTGACCTAATAGAGGTTCATAGAAAAGCTTTCATGAGCAGCATTATCTGTGCAATTTGAACACCAGACTTCACAGAAACTGAAAGGAATTGAGCTATGACTGCAGGACGGCAAGTCACTCCAAATGTTGCCTTCCTCACTAAAGGCAAGGGTCTAGAAAAACTGTGACCAAGATTCCCTCTAAGCACAATGTTTTATCCAAACAGAAGTAAGTTGTATTTAAAAAATTGCTGATATTAACAACTTTCTAGTGTTAGCAGGGTAAACGCCTTGAGATAAGAATTAAGATTGCCTGCTGAGCACCCAAATCTCTACAGCATCAGCAGGCACCAAAGCAGTAAGATGCTTAGAAAAACAGCTCCACATCTGATAGGCAAAAGCACGATAAATCAAAGATAAAGTAAACTTTCTAGTTAACCAGGAACATTTAATGCCATTCTGATTAAACTCCTCCACAGGAAATGAGCAAATACACCCTCCATGCTTTCCCCGTTTTTCTGCCAATTTACATCTTAATGGATAAACTGGTTCAGGTTACTCATTTGGCAAAGGAAGGGATTGATTTGCAACTTTTTGAGTGCTCCCATCAACTTCCGCAGGGCTGTTTAGGGCAACTGAGCACAGCCATGGGCAGGCATTTAAAGATTAACAGGCTTTTGTGGCATTCCAGAGGGATGACAAAGCCATCAAAATTCACTAATTTTTTTCAGTATTTCACTCACATTACCCGTGACTGCTGCAGTTATTACACCAGTGGCTTTTCAGAAATCTTGCAGTTTAGTTCTGTGATGCTGGGGATTTTTTCTCCTTGAAGACCTGAGTTACGAGATTATGACAAAAATCTCCAATTTCATTGAAAGCGTATTTTTTGTCCTTGTGTTTGCAATGCAAAGCCTTGAAATGCGAGCTGAGTTACAAAGGATCAGTTGTTCAGTTGCACTACTTAGTGTGAAAGCAAGCATAGAGGCAAACCAGGGTTTTCACAGGAATGTGACACAATTCATCCACTCCACCTGGAGGGGCACAGAACGTCTCTGAATTCCTGGACACTTTTGTACACTTGATGAGTGTGAACTCATGGGGCTCCGTCCCCCTTCCACCACCCAGAGGACATCGTCTCCTCAGGGCAAAAGGGGAAGCTCAAGGAGCTGAGCCCAGGGATGGCAGTAACATTGTTCCACAGCCCTCCTTCGGCAGCTCCTCCATTTCGGGTGGTGGTAACCTGCACCACCATCTTCCCCCTCAGTCCAGGGGGCAGCTGGCAGTACCCCTACCTTCCCCCTCATTTTAGGGGTGGTGGACAGCACCTCAACCTTCCCCCTCTGCTTTGGATATGATGAGCAGCACCCCAACATTCCCCCTCAATTTAGGGGTGATGGACAGCACCTCAACCTTCCCCTCCGTGTCAGAGGTGATGGACAGCACCCCAAATTTTCCCCTCAGTGCCGGAGACCACGGACAGCGACCCACAGCCCCACTGGTTCTGTGGGCGTTGGGCCGCACCCCAAACACGGCCCCGCGCCCTCACGGCCCGCGGGCTCTGCTGGCCGCCCCTCGCTCAGGGGAGTTCGCGCCCCGGGGCCGCGGGTT
>VZRZ01002841.1:9564-98789 GCA_013398175.1 Climacteris rufus
CTGTCAATCATTGTGGTCCTCCGCAGTGATTGGCTCTCCCGACTGCCCTCCCCTCACCCCCCCCATCTTATAACACACCCTGAGCGCCATTTTGGCCATCTTCTCCACACCGTGTTCCAGGAATAAACCTGCTGGAGATAAGCAGAAAAGAACACTTTCTCATCTCTTTATTTCCCTGCATAAATTAAACCGCTGTGCGTGAGCTAAGCCAAGATTCTGCGGGAGTCTCGACGCTCGGCTTGCCTCTGATCAGAGACTAGATAAGGCCTGAGTCGCGTTATTTAGGCAAATGGGACTGACGCAAGAGACTCCGAGTTACTCGCACTTTCTACCCGCGGCAATCCCATCCTTCAAGTGTGTCAACAACACCACTCAGCTTGGTGTCATCTGCAAATTTGCTGAGGGTGCACTTGATTCTGTAATCTATGTCACTAATGAAGACATTAAAGAATAGTGGTCTCAATATGGAGCAGTATATAAAATATAGTTTGGTTTTATAAATATAAATGATATAAATATAAATAAGCATATTTTGTGGTCATGGAGAATCATAGAAAATTGTGAACCATCCAGTTCATGGCATGTTCCAAAACTCAGGCACATTGATGGGAACTCACTTTCTTACACCTTCAAGCAGCAAATCAGCATAATAGGAGAATCAGAAATGCTTGACAGATGCTGCTTATGAACACTAAAATAGATACTATGCAATCAGTTATTCTACCTGTTGTGATCTCTTATTCTACCTGATGTGTATTTCGTTTAACACAAGAATTAATATAAATTTTTAAATTCAATATCTTAAATTAAGTGAGTGTTCTGTGTATAAACTACTGAGTTGTGGATTTGGACTAGTGGAAGCAGGCTGGTAGAGTCCAGGTTGGATGTGCATGTAGGCTGCAGTATTTTATATCCACCTAAGAACTCTGGACAAAATTGTAAGATTTTGTATTTTCTTGTTCTTAAACAGTGCTGCTGGGCTAAGGAACTTCTTTTGCACAGGAGTATTTGTTCACTTTGGCGCTGGAGAAAGAGGAGCTGTGTTTCATAAGATCAGCTAAATTGATATTTAGAAATGTCACTCATGATATGGTGGCCTTTTCTAGTATAACCCAAGGTAAATATAACCTTTCACTCAAAATTGTTGTTGTTAAAATTATGTGGTCGTATAGCCTATTTCTTATTTGGAGTTTTTAATATTTAAATTATATTACCAAAAATAATCATTGGATTTGTAAGCAGATTTACCTTTTTTTTCTGCCTCTCAAAATAATTGATTTCCACTATTTATAGATATGGTGGAAACTATGTCATTATCATGGTACGAAATTGTTTAGCAGAAGTTGAATGTTTGATCAAAGAATTCCCCCTGAGAAAGGAGGAAATGAAGCTTGTTAGACTGGCCAAAAAGGAATTGTTGGTGTGAGAAGCATATGTGAAATGGTGGAAAGCATACATACCAAATACAAATTTTTATGATATCTTTCTATGCATAGCCTTTATAAGACGAGAGAAATGCTATAATACTTTCATCTTTAATTTTTTTTACTTTTTCCTGTATATTGTCTCCTCTTACCTTTTGCCCCAGCCTACTGCAAAATTAGGCATAATTCCCCTGATGATACCAGCAAAGGTTGACTGTTGTAGTGCCTCTGCGCGTGGCTTGCGACCGGCCTGTTCCCACCGGGCCGGGGCCGGGGAGTGCCGGTTCCTTCCCCTCCCTGCCGCGCGGTGTTGGTCCTTTCCCAGCCTCCGCGCAGCAGCTGGGATGGCACAGCCCGACTGGCAGGGGCCATCCCGGCCCAGGGTGGCAGGGGCTGTCCCTGCCCAGGGGAACAGGTCATTGGTTCCCATGCCAGGTCCAGACAGTCGACTGATTGGCCGATGTCCCTGTCAATCATTGTGGTCGTCCACAGTGATTGGCTCTTCCGGCTGCCCTCCCCTTGCCCCCCATTTTATAACACGCCCCGGTCGCCATTTTCGGCTGTCTTCTCCGCAGCATATTGCAGGAATAAAACCTACTGGCGATAAGCGGAAAGAACCCTTTCTCATTCTCTTTATTTCCCTGCATAAATTAAACCTCTGTGCGTGAGCTAAGCCAAGATTCTGCAGGAGTTCTGATGCTCGGCTCGCCTCTGATCGGAGAGTAGATAAGGCCTGAGTCGCGTTATTTAGGCAAACGGGACTGACGTAAAAGACTCCTAGTTACTCGCGCTTTCTACCCGCGGCAGTTGACAGAAAAATTATGCTGGTATAGAATAGTCCTCAGGTAAATTACTCAAGGGACCTGTCAGAAATGCCTTACTGTTCTCATAGCACACATATTAGAGTTACCTTCTGCATGATCTGAACGAAGAATAATGTCACATACTTTCTTTTCAAGATCAGAAATAGTAATATTACCCTGGAAGAAGGCTTTAAATGTGCTCTGAAAAATTGCTTATCATGAATACTTTTCACTACACTGTACTAACTCAATGGCTTTTAGGAACATATCAAAATTATACAGGTTTGGGGTGGGTTTTTTAACCCTTTGTGCCAGGTAACATTTCCATGTAGTTTTTGCAGTGATCTATTGTCAATAAAAAAACCTGAAGTGTATCAGTAAGACAGAAAAGTTTAATTATAAAGTATGAATATATTAATATATTATGCTAATATAATGTGCTAATGTGTATTTGGAACTGTATGGATTTGCTTACAAAAGTCTGTAAGATGGGGATGTTGCTTTTAACTTTTCCATATGTATTAAGTATGCAGCAACTGAGTGGAATTGGTAAACTGAGCTTGACTAGGATATGCATTAGATATATATGATGACGTGTAACACAAAAGCTGTGTCAGGAAAGGTTTAGGTTGGACATTAGGAAAAGAATTTTCAACCACAGTATGGCTGGACACTGGAACAGGCTCTCCAGGGAAGTGATCATGGCACCAAGCCTGACAGAGTTCCAGAAGCACTTGGACACATAGTATGATTTTTGGGGAGGTCCTGTGCAGAGCTAAGAGTTGGACTTCAGTGGTCATTGTGAGTCACTTCCACCTCAGGATATCTTGTGATTCTCTGATTCTATGACATGGTGCATGGATGTTTGTTAAAGCTGTCTTGGACTTTTTTCTCCCTTTATTTTCATACTGTGCTTTGTGCTTATATTCCTCCACTTACTGTACACTCTTGCTTCTTGATACTATGGTTATAAACTAAAATGTAACTTAGTAATCCAATTATAGGCTGTGTAATTTTGGTTGAACCTGGGTAGGCAGCCCAGCCCCACACAGCAGCTCACTCACTATCTTGCCTGGTGGGATAGGGGAGAGGTTAAAAGTGAAAAAAACTCATGGGTTGAGGTAAAGACAGTTTAATAGATAAAGCAAAGCTGCATACACAAGCAAAGCAAAAGTGTTAAATTTATTCACCACTTCCCAACTGCAGTCAGATGTTTAGAATCATCCCCAGGAGATCAGGGCTACATCACACATAAGAGTTACTTGGGAAGACAAAGATCATCACTCTGAATGCCCTGCCCTTCCTTCTTCATCCCCAGCTTTATATGCTGAGAATGACAAGGCATGGGATATCACTTTGGCCAGTTGGGTTCAGCTGTTCCAGCCGTGTCTCCTCACAGCCTCTTGCCCACCCTCAGTTCCCTCACTGGCAGAGCAACATGAGACAGAAAAGGCTGTGATGTTGTGCATGCACTGCTCAGTAATAGCAAAAAAAGCTAATGTTACAACACTGTTTTGTTCACTAATTCAAAACACAGCGTCGTAGGAGCTATGAAGAAAATTGACTCTGTGCCAAAAAAATAAGTACAACTAGGACAGATTCCTTCAGGTTACACGTATCTCTTTTTTATGAATGTCTTAAGGCAGTATTACTTTGCTTAAAATGTGATATTACTTGTCTGTCTAAAGCATCTCTTTCAATAATTTATTTTACTTCTTTATGTTGATAGAATGTAGGCAATATACAGAAAGAGTGGATGAAACTAAACTATCTGAACAACATATACTTATTTAATTATGTTTATGGAAAACCTATCATTATGCATTTTTAATTGGACATTTGCTTCTAATAGTTTTGTCAGACACAGAATCTCAGGCTTTAGAGCAATGCCTTTTAGTTATAATCTGGAGGTGGACCAGGATACCTGTACTCATCTTTATTAAAAAATAAATGTTCCATCTGCTCTTTTTTTTGTATGTAACATATGGTGACAATAACAAAGTAATAATACCCAGGGGGAAAAGTACCATCTCTGTGTAGCTAAGGATGGCTGCATAATAGTGTGAGATTCTCTTATTATCATTCCATTACGTTACAGAAGGAAAAAATATATTTTATTGGTCTGTATCTATGGTGTTTGTGGTAACATCATGGTAATGTTTTAGTAACATGAGAAATATTGAGGTTTGAACAGGATTGCATTAGAAAATGGCTAGTATAATATTTCTAGTTGATTCATTTTTAGTAATAGCAAGCTAAAGGAAACAGATACCAGTAAATTCATATGTTACAATTTAAATAGCAAAATACATATTTATTTGACATATCTATTAACGCTGGCTCCGGGGGCCTGCTCGAGGCGGCTCAGCGATATTCTGGGAGTGACCCTGGTTTGCCGGGGGCTGCAGTTTGCAGTTTCCCCAGACACAGGGCGTCGTCCGGCAGCTCGTTAGTGCTGGCTCCTCTGTGATAGAGAGAGCCCCGGGCTGATGGTGCAGGCGCAGACAAGGACAAAGACCCAAGGGAAGGGCCTTGGAGTGATTTCCAGCTCTTTTATTTCCTGGGAGAAGCAGCAGGGAAGGTAGGAGAGGGTCCAGGGTCCAGGAGAGGCGGCGCAGGGGTCTGGGAGAGCTGAAGGTTCAGCTACCAAAGGCAAAGTCTTAGGGACAGCAGGGGATTTATGGGGATACAAGCAGGGGAAAGTAGCCAATTGGGGTACAAGGATTAACATACAACCAATAGAGAGCCGAACTGCAATGAAATTTCCAGAACATAACCTTATACAGAACATTAGATAATGTAGCAACCAACCGAAATATGTAAACTAAGGTACAAGGGACGCTGGGGATGAACCAAAAACTCACCCTGAGCAGGAGTCTGCCTCAGACTGTGCCAACCTCAGACTGTGCCCACCAGTCTTGAGCCTGTGGGGCTGTGGATACGCCGCCACAATCTATTTTAATCTATTTGAAGAATAATTCTATCATGTGGTTCCTGACACACCCAAGAACCCTTTTCCACCATTTCATACATTCCATGCTCCTAATAAATAATTATATGGTGCATCTCTATTGTCACTTAATTTTGTGTTCAGAATATGGCAAAATAAAAGTTGAAAATGCTGATTAAATGAGCCTTTACTGGGAGGTGGAGGGAAGGAGAGGGGAGCTGAAATTATATTTGCATATCAGTAAAAATTATGGAATTTTTTTTCTGTCTAAAGTTTGCATTTTGAAAGTCCAACAAATAAAATTGAGAGTGGTGAAGACACAATTTACAATAAAAGTTAAAATTATCTTCTTGGTTAGTTCATAATTGGCTTACTTTTCTATTTAGCAATTCATCTGTCATAAAATTTGTCTTTTTTAAAATAATCATTGTCTCTAATTACTTGACCATATTTGATGATTCACTTTTTCAAGATAATTCCTTCTTTGTTTCCTGTAGTTCTGTAGTTGTAATGTCAGCATTTCACTACAGGTACTTATGTCTAGAAGTAAGATTGTTTCTTCTGTTGTTAGGATTAAGAAGAAAAACAAGAAACTCACTGCCAATCATTGTCCTTTTGTGGTATTTTAGATTGTTCTTTAAAATCTTTTTATTCTTTTCCTGTATACCATCAACACAAACAGATTCTATGAAATATCAGTAACTAGAGTTCAGTTCTGTTATTGCAGTTGCTACTTCATCATGAATCAACAGCAGAACACTTAATGGGATTTTTTTTCTTAACAACTGAGCTCTGGAAAGGTGTTAAATCCTGTCTCTTCCTGTTCTTTGAGGGACATGCAGTTGTCATGCAATGTACTTGTTCTTTAGGTGTGCAAAATTCTTTTTCACATTTCAAAATCAGAAGACTGGAATAAAGAAAACATCTGATTAGGTCTGCGGTATCTGCCAGTTTGCCAAATTATTAGCTTAATAATAGAATATCATCAAAAGTAAAGAAAGAAAAAATATTGTGTTTTTTCTTCTTTGTGCACCATGAATGGATATTTATGTTAAAAACAGTGAGAACATTAATTTTCAAACTTCATTTGCTTCTTGATCCACAGTAACAAATGTTTCATAGGAATTTTTCTGTCTTCTCTGATTTTCCTGTTTATCTAAGAGGAATTAGAAACAGAATGAAAAATATTATTGCTGGTTGTGGTTTTTAAATTGAATTATGTCAGTAAGCAATAGATTAGGTAAACTGGCAATTGTTAGCATGTGTCTGGGTAACATTCAGGTGCTCCAGGATCTGAAGAATGCCTGTTCAGCAGAGAAAAGACAAAAATTGAAGTAAAAATAATTAGTCTATTCACAATGCTGATCCTTTTTGGGTTTTGTTTTACTAGGATAGTAATACCCACTAGAGAAGAAATCATTAGTTGAATGCTATTTGATCACATTATTCCGTGAAAATTAACTGTCACTCTCTTTAAGACTTGGACTTAACTAATGTGAGTAAGCCACAGCTCATTGACATTATTTTAAGAATAGTAAACTTTGAACTTCTCCCTGACTTATTGCTACTTATTTTGGAGTGATTGATGAATATTGTGGCGTGGTAGTTGTATCAGACTAAGACAAAGAAAGAAAACAGAAAAAAAAAAAGGAGTTCATAATGTCGATATCTTGAAATTAAGTGCTTATGAAGTTGGTGTGAATTTAGGAAGCTTATTCACACTTTGGATTATGTTATAATACCAATGGAAATTAAGGTTAGTCTAATTAAAGTCTTAATTGGGTAATCCACGTAGGCAGATATTATCTCAGTTACAATGACACTGACATTTACAGACTGAAATACCTAGGTGTTAAAGAAAAGCTTCAGTAGGAATACAATTAAACTGATGGTACATAAATTACTCAAGTTTTCCATTTTTCTCTGATGTTCTGTTCATTTTTCTGGTGTCAGTCTAGTATCTCAGGTCAGTAGTCATCCTCAGGAAGGAGGGGGTGAAGGAGAGGATTACAGGGAGTTCTCTGTCCTGATTCTTTTTTAGTGCAGAAATTTATGATTGATAGTGGCCATTTCTTTCTTCTCAGGTTTGAGTCTGTCATGGGATTATTTTTTTTAATGTTTTCAATGTTTTTTCAATGTTTGACTTTTATTTGTTGGTTGCTACCTAAACTTTCTATGCCCCTTTGTGATGAAGTTTGCAGTTATTAGTTTAGATCCTATCATTGACTCCTCCACCCCCAGTGTAACCCTATGATTGTTACTCATCAGGTTTATAGATTTGTCAGACCTTTGCCATAAACCATACTCACACTGCTAAGCCCAATTCTCATCAAGACAAGCCAGGAGATGTTGCACTGCCAAGTTATTAGGAATTCTGAGGCCATCCACTAGCAAGGTCAAATCACTACATGGACTGGCATCACCACCACACTTTCAATAAATACTTTGAAATATATTCCATGTAGACACCCTTTACTATGTGGACTTTTTCATTTGCATTTTGTTCTCTTGTTTGGCTTAGGGTTTTTTAGTGCGGTTTTTTGGAAGGTTGTCTTTCCCTCTGCTTTTGAGGTTAATTAATGAAATTAGGTGGAAATCTAGTTGTTGATCCTCTAGTAGGTAGCTATAGCCAAGATACACTATAATTTTTATTGTATTTAGCTGAATGTTCCAAATCAAGCTGCATCAGATTCATTGTCAATATATTAAAAGTATTCTGGAGAAAAAAATTAATAAAAATTTAGTCTTTGAACTAAATAAACTAACTTTGAAAGTGAAGTATAACTCAATATAGAATGCCAGAAGGAACCCTATGAAGTTATTTACACTCCTGTTCTTTAGAATGTGCAAGGTTTGATATTCTACAGCCTTATTCAATGACCATTTTTCCTGTTTTAACTTTTCATTTAAGGGGAGTGAGGAAAAGTGATGTCTCCAGAGATGTATTATGAAACTAAACAGCTTCAGTGGAACAGGTTGCCTTTCTCACCTTCTGCTTTCCCACCTCCTACCTAATAGTAAAACAAACAAAATAATTCTCTCTCCCCTTGGTCTCAAATGCTTTTTTTCAAAGTGTGATAACATTTAGTTGTAGTTGTGTTCCTGTCCTAACTCCTGTTTCTCAAAATTCTTCTGCCTGAGAGACATGAGGCCTTAAACAAAAGTTTTGCTGCAGTGCTATAAATCTCTGTAACTGAATGGCCTATGGTCCTTGACTTCTTTTGAAGGTAGCTTGTTTAAACCCATACTTAACTATTTATACTATATTGCCGCAGAGTCTGATAACATATTGACCTATAAAAGCTGTGAAGTGGTTCAGCTGCTACCTGCAAGAGAAAGTGATTGACTTGAGAGTAGAAGGAAAGGCTCATCTGGTCACAAATAGCATATTTTCTAAAATATTGCAAAGATACTGCTTGTAAAGAATTTTCTGGGATTGAAGTTGAAGAAAAAAGTCAAAAGGACAAATCTGTCTTGAAAATTAAGTCTTAAGAGTTCTCATTGATAAATGTGGAACACAAACAAAGATATTTAGGAAAAAGCCTTGCATAGTAACTATGGTTCTATTCTTATGGGTTTGGATGGATTTACACCTTTAAGCAATATTTACTGTTTTCTAAGGAAGAAATATAAGAAATAATTAAGAAAAGAAAGATGCAATTCTAGTGTATATGTTAGGTTAAAAGTTATCTTAGAATTGCATTTTTGCACTATTTTTGAGGTGGACAGTTGAAGCAATTGCAATTTCTTTCCCCGGTTTCTCTTTCCAACTCATTAAAATTCAATAATTTTTTTGATTCAATAAACTGACAGTTATTTATGTCCTCTGAGCTGAGAGGATAATAAATATTTTACCTTGAAAATCTAGGTGTTTGATACATCAAAATGCTGTGGGTAGAAAAACTAAGGTGATGCTGTGACTTAGGATGGATGGATTTTGCCTGTTCAAATTTGCAGGTGTGGATCACTGTAGCTCACAAAAGTGTGTAGGCAGTCTTAAAAAAATCTGTAATTAAAAAAAATCTATAATTTTTACTGATATGCAAGAATTTTATTTTCTCTTTTTGTGTATCAGATGATTGCATAAGAATTTTTGTTGTTTCTTCCTCTGACAATTGTTGCCAACAGACCTGAAGAACTGTTAAATGACACATAAGTGTCGGTTTTGTAGTTTCTAAAAGGATAAGGGACTCATCATTTTATAATATTTGCATCAGTAAATGTGGCAAAAATGTAACACTGTCATCAGGGTATACTTCATGCCTGCTAAATGGAATGTCTAATTTGGCATTTTAAATCTGTGGAGACCTGCTCTTGTTTACTAAAAGTCACTAAAAGCCAGGAGTGCCTTATCTTGAGATCAATCCCCATGTAGAGGTATTTGCTAAAATACAAGTAACACAGGCAACTACTTTTTGACCCAGTTTAAAGGTATGCAGATCTTTTCAGAGACTTTATTTTGTGCAAAGAAGAGTGGTAACATCCATTTCTTATGCTCCTTTTAGCAAATTTGTGGATAGAATATACTGCCAAGTAAATAATTTCCTTGCTTACTGATTTTCATTGCTCTTTCTAAAATATCTGTTAATGATGTTGAAAGTACCTCTGGGAATTAAAATAATTGTTAGAAGTAATTAATAATAGCTTGAATCAAATTTTCAGTGCCTTAAGAGCAGTAAACTGTATGATTATATGGGATTTTTATTTATTTCATCTACCAAACTGACAGTTGATAAGGATGGAAAGTTTTGATGTACACAGTATTTTATGCCTTTTATACCTGTTCTGGAGAATTTTAAATCTTTGTGAGAGGAATGCACATCAGTTACATCAATAAATAGACTATTAGCAGTACTTTTAAACAATTTTCTTTATTACAGTACTCTAAAAACTCACTATTGTTTATTTGTTCCTAACCAACTTTGAAAGCAATGATAATCCCCAATAGACAGCATTAAAAGGAGGTCACAACAGTATTTGCCATAAGTATCTGCATGGCATCAATGTGACATCATATTTTGTATGTAATTTTGAAATACATATCCATATTGCATTGTTTCCAAACTTCTGAAACTTTGGGAAGTTAAAGAGGAAAACTTCTAGCTGAGCTTTGCAATGATATGTCTCCTTTGCTTCCCCACATAATGATCTTACTGAAGGAATTGCTCCTTAAAGATGCTGCCTGTTGAGTGTAGTGCCTTGTCAATCATTAATGAGGCAGTCATTCAGAAAAAAAGTGCTGGATTAAGTCTGAACAACATGTAAGGCCTAATTACACATCTTTCTGTAAAAGTTCATGAATGGCCTGAAGGATCAACAGAGACTGTTTTATCTCAAGCACAGCATTCATTCACAACTTCTGTAATGTCTAAAATTCTGGTGATTGAATATTTGTATCTCATAAAATTGACTGCAAAGTCAAATTTGACTCTTCCCAAATTTGTATATGAATGCAGAAGGCCTAAGAGAAACACTTAAAAGATATTTAATTAATTGTTACTCATTAGTTGATCTTAATCAGTAATTATTAATAGGCAACATTAAATGAGTAGTGCTAAATAATTTAACCAGGATGTTTCCTGTATTTACAGTAGCTCTAAGTTTTATGTGAATAAAGATTTAAAACAATATCCATGCAAATAAAACTTAGCTTTGAGACTATACTTAGTTCTCGGTGCTTTAGAGTTGTTAATTTTGATTGATAATGCATCAACAGTACCTGAGAAATCATTAAAAGGTAAAAAATTGCAAAGAGATGACTGTGAGTGCAATACGAATAAAAGTGAAAAGAAGATTTTTAGCTTGCTTTAGTGTTTATATACTGTAATGTCAGTAACTGCAGTAAACAGCAGGTATCTGCAAGGCAGTAATTTTTTAAGCATTGAACTTCTGGTTGGGTAGGTAATTTTAGCTACTGCTACAATTCCTTTCATGATGGGGAAATTTTTTAATCTCCATGATTCTTTTCTGAGTGCTGCTGTAAAAACTCAAAGACAAATAGGATAAAACAACAGAAGATCTTTTGTTGTAGTAACTGCGATGTGTAAGTATATATTTGTGTTCTACCAAAGTAAAAAAGGGAGAATTTTAATTTTAATCATGCTGGATTGTCATCAGTAAAACTTAAATTTAGCTTGCTGTATTTCAGTCGAGGAACCTTAGCTTTAGAATTTTTAGGTCTTGAATTACTTTTTTTTGCTTAAGTAATCAAAGTCTCCCTGAACAATCTTGTAACAAGAATTTTCAGGAAGTCCAGCACTGTTGTAATAGAATAGGTTCTGAAATTATTGTGTTTTTATTTTGCTTAGATAACCTCCCCTGATGGTTCTCTTAGGCAGAGAGGCATTTTTTAAGATTTTGATTCTTAATTTTATTTGCAAAGATGTCTCCTTCTTTCCACTGCTTTTATTTGAAAACAATCTTTATGTCAAGTGAGTTATAAAAATAATAGAAGTATTGATAAAGCTTCAAATTTGTGGCTTTTTACTTGAAAGAAATACCTGGTTCGTTTGGTTTCTGCATATTTATCATGCTGAGAATATAAAAACCTTGATAAAGTAGAAAAGATAGCAATTTAAACATAAGGAAATGAAGCTGAAAAATTAAGCAAGCCTTTGTATTAACATCGGCAAATGAAGTCCTAAAATGTATCCTCGTTCTTAATCGTTGTTTTGTTTCATATAAGCTGTGAAAATTCAAAGGTGGAATTTAATCTAATCTATTGTGAACATTAAGAATATATTGTTTATATTGAAGAATATTCCAGACCAGAGCACAATTGCTAAAATCAAAGAACATGGGGAGACTATCATTTTGTATATAATATTAATTTAAAAGGAAATGCAGAGAGGGTCATGACATCATTTTTTGTGGTATTTGACTTGGATGCAATTTCAGAGACTGCAGATGTTTTCAGGTGCCATTCAGATCAGATCTACAGCAAGCTGTTGATTAGAAAAGTGAAAGATAAAATTTTTAGAGTTGTGGGAAGCTGAAGTACTGCCCTACTAACAAGTGTCTCCGGCATTTTGGTCAAAAAAAAAGTGTTTGGTTATTGACAAGTCGCAGCTGGGCTACCGCTGATTAGCTAGCAAAAGCCATTCTGAAAGAAGATAAATGGTTCCATGCTGCTCTACCACCACCATTCCCATTATTACCATAGAAACAATCAAATATGAGATGTTGCTGACAAAACTGCAGACTACAGCAGCAATCATTAACTTCAGAAAGGCTGAGCTTTGTGATTGATTGGCTTCAAACTTAGCAGTGGGCATTTTTTTCTTGCATTTGGTGATCTGGACTTTTTTCAATGGGATAAGCAGGGGTGAAAAAAAGGCTTTAAATATGTGTGGATTGTTGGGTATTCAGGCTCTGGCTATTAGTTTATATCTCACTTTTTCTGCTGCTGTGTTCATGTTTGCACATGGTCAAGTTTACTTGGCAGAAGCTCAGTGGAATATAATGGTGTAATACTTTTTATGTGAGAAGAAATGAAAATGAGATTTCATCATGGTTCTCGTGATTGATGAGATTTGTAAAATAAGAGGGAGTCCAATTACTAAACGATGTTTCAGGCAAAAAGATCACTGAGTTTCTCAGTCACTCCTGACTGCTAATCAATTTGTTGAGTGATGATTAAAACGTTTTGCTTTGACCTAAAATGACTTAGCAGTTTGAGCCCTAGCTAAATGCCTTTTTCTGATAAGGAACAACATTCCTCTTCTGTGTATCAGTCCCTGTTTCAAGAGGTAATATTGTGGGTGGCTCTTTTAGGGTTTTATAATTCCCTCAAATTTTTACTTATTCAAAACAGGAATTTGTCATCTTCACAATACTTAAGTAATTTTTTGTTCATGAAGGTAGGAAAAGAGGATGAAGTACATCAGAAATAAAGAAGATGCTGGTGTTTTCAGACTATTTTTTTAAGATCTTCCTCCTTAACATTTTGTCATATTCAATTTCTGTTTCATAAAGTGTTGTTGAGACAAGGGTACAAAAAAGTACATGTGTAAATGCAAGTGACTTTATGTTCTATTCCAGATAGTAAAATTATCTGTCTTTGGTAAGTGAAAAAAATTAGAACTAAATAAATTGTAATAAAATATTTTGGAATTTTTTTCTGGAAGAAAGATTTCATGCAAGAGTGCCAGCAAATTTCTATTCTTTTGCCTTCATTACTTAGGTTTTATTGAAAATATATGATTGTATTATTATATTACCAATCAAGAGCTGCAAATTCCAGAGAAAAAAGAAAATTCTGATAGAATGCGTCCCATTTGCAGATAGACCAGATTTCATTGCAAGCTCTTCAGATGCATAAAGGTGATGCTTGGGTACAATCCAGAAAAAATTTTGTTGAACAGAACCATCATTCCTAACAGCCTCAGCAATCCTTTTGCAAGATTTGTCTAACAGTCAGATAAGAACATATGAAAGTTTAATTTGTTTGGTCTGGGAAAAAAAATGCTGGTACATCAAAATGTCAAGGTAGTTGATAACATCAAAGATAATAAACCTTTCCCTCATAGTAACATATGAAACCCTCAAACCATAATGTTCCGAAGTAGATTTATGATAGAAAAGCTTTGTGCAGAAGTCAGGTATGATTCAAGCACCCAATTCTGGCCAAAGTCTCAAATTAGATATTGTAGCATTAAATCAGTTATTAGTCTAAAATTCAGACATTTTTTAAGTGTCTGTATTGTTTGTGAAATGATTCAACACCAAAAAGGTCTTAATACTCTTAAGCAGATTTATTTAGGCAAAAGTTAAATTTGCTTTAATTTTAATTTTGAGTGACTGTTAGCTTAAACAAACTAGGATATATGCTAATTAGAGAATTAATATATGCTAGCTTAGAGAATTGCAATGTCTTTGGAGATCTCTAACCAAATTTTGATAATTATGTACTAGTTTGTATTTCACCATTAAAAATTGCAGAGAATAAAAGTAAATTTGTCGAATTATTTTTTAGTTGACTTTCTTTTCTATTGATCATTTTAAAGAGACTGAAGAGTTCAGGGCATATGGAAATCTATGAGTGTTACTTTTGTAAATTTAGACGAAAAAGTCATATTCCATATGTGCCATTGTTTTGTTTCACTCTTTCTGGATTTAACTGAAATCTTTAAGCACTGTAAGGAAATACAAAAAGTCAAATGCTGAAAGCAATATCGAGGCTTTAAATGTACAGGGACAAATTTTCTTGAAAAGTGCAAAGGTGGGGGGAAAGCTGAATTAGCTTATCCACTAGTAGCAGAGTCAAGCTGTTCTTTGGAATAGTTTGTTTTGCCCCCAGGCAGTAGTGCCAGTGTTCCCTGTCCACATTTACTCTAGGTAGCAGAGCTTTTTGGAAAACTACTCTAAGCAATGCTAAGCAGGAAGTTGGAAATGCAGAGCAAGCAGACTGTTTGCTTGTGGGGAAAAGACAATCTGTCTGTGCTCAGAGGAGTAACATCTCACTTTAGCAAGATTTATTGCAGCTTCAAGCTGAAACAAGTTTCTTTATATATATAAAAAAAGAGGATGTAGTTGTCTTGGTCAAAGCACTGTCCTAATGATTAATTGATCTGTGCTGTATGTTCAGTTTTGTACAGATTTGAAGAAGACAGGTAGTGGTTCCCTGCTTCAAATTTCTCATCAATCAAAATGGATGATATTTTCCTACTTTGTTAGCTTGCTATGAGCGAAAATTATTCCTCATAAGGTCTCTGGTATTTTGGGTCCATAGTTCTGGAGAGAAACTTAAAATACTAATATTCAGTATCTCTACATATTTTCATACTTCTATTTCCTCATTGTGTTGCAATCTCTGCCAAGTGGTTGTCCCACTAGTTTGTTGGCATTTAAAGCAATTTTCCTGTGTGACACATAATTGGCTGTATCTTTGCCTTTCATTTCTATGTGCATACATGGAAATGAATTTTTCAGCTTGATTTTAGCTATACGTAATTCACATATGTAATTATATGAAAGCTGGTGCCTTTTTGAAATTACAAGTTATTTTAAAAAATAAAAAAGTATGTTGGCGTAGTTGACCATAGATATATAATTAATAAACATTACTAATGATTCTATAATATACAATCATATGAGAAAAATAAAAATTCTCTATATTCACTAAATGATAAGACATGTCTCCTTCTGTGTATTACCAAATATTTATAGTTTTTCAGCTTTCCATGTTAATCTTTTTGCAGAGAAGTGCTGCATTTTGGACATCTTGAGAAAAACCCAGGTGATCTACCAGCAGGGAAATATTTCTTTAGTGAATAAGCCCTTTAATTATGTTCTCGTTCTGCTATATGCTCAAGATTGTAAAATTGCTGAAGAGAAGAGTAAGTAATTGAATAGCAATTTAAGTGTGAATTTATTAAATCAATTAGATTTACCAAAGTAATTTGAGACACAGCGCTGCTATGTTGGGCACACCAAGTATATAAAAATTTAAAATAGATGCTTGTAAAGTGCAGCATAGTTTCTAATGGGAATTTGTCTTGGTTATAATAGTAAAAATGATTGATTCTACATGTCTTGTAAAGCTTATTCTGTAAGTTATTCTTATCCTAATAGCACCTCAGAGGTAGCCCATTTCATTTCAGATTGCTGGGGAATCTCTAGGTATAATAAAAGATTTAATAAACTGATGAAAATTTCTAGCAATGATGGAAATAATTCTGTGCTTTTATTTTCTTCTAAAACAAACATATCTTCTCTATTAACTAGTTTGATAAAGCTATTAATTTCTCTACACTCTGAACTTCCATTAACATTATGTTAAAATTTTATGTGTAATGTACTATGTAATATTTTATATGGTACTTTCGAAAACTAAAGGAAAATTAATTTGTTAAATTTGATGGGTGTGTGTACTGTAAGTAGCCAAACATAAGGACAGAAAATGGTCACAACAGCTTTTGTGATCAATTGCTACTTCAGCCTTCCTGGAGACGTGAGCTCATACCACGGTGTTATGGGAATGGTATCAGAGTGTGAGAGAAATTATTGTGTATCAAAAACCACAGTTTAGCATGAGATTTGTGGCTACTAATCATTTCTTACCTTTCCTACTTTCCAAATAGTGTGAAAGGATATGTCTGTTCCAACTGTCCTTAGTATGACAAAATTAGATGTAATAGATGAAGAACTTGTCTCTAATGGATACAAGATCTCATGATACAATTTCATTGTCCTTCCTGTTTAGTGACCATCTACTTCCTCCTCTGCCTCCCATAAAATATCTAGATCATCTAGACCACATTTCCTATCCCACATGACTCTATTTTCCTGCTTGCTATCAAGCCTTGAACACCTTGAAATACAGCTTTAGGGTGGTTTTTTTCTCTCTTCACTTTCAAATGTCCTTTGACACCTGATAATAAAACTGCAGTCACTCTTATGTTCGTTCTTCTTCCCCTTGCTTTAACTTCACCAAGTTTCTTGGATATTCAAGGTCTTCTCCCTCTCCTCTTACCAATTAATATTTTAATTTCCAGATTCTGTATATTAATTTTTCACTACTCTCTCCTCAGTCATATGCTTTCAGGAAATTTTCAGTCCAGAGAGGAAAGTTTCATGCTTGATGAACATTTATCATTGTAAGAATTATTTTCTGATTACTCCACTGTATAAGAAGTCAGTGTTAGGGCTACATGTTAGTTTTAACATCAAAAGGAAGTAGGAGAGTGAAATAAAAAATATTATTTGCTAAAGAGTATATACATATTCCTGTGACATTCAGTGCAATATCATAAAAATCAAAACAGTAAATGACAAGTGTTCAAGATTAAATAAGTAGATTGATCATTTATTTGACTCAAAGTTGATCATTTATTTAACTCAAAGTTGAAAAACATTTTGTTTAAAAGTACAACAGTGAGTAGGTGAAATATTATAAAGATTATCAATAGCTAATGTTGTCTACAGATAGTGGTCTCAGAATGCTAATACAGGAAAATCCATTTACTGTTTTTAAGGCAATAAAAGAGAAGTGTTTGTAGACTACCACTCTATATAATCTTGGGTACTTTTTGTATGGCCTCTTTGGGTACTAGACAATCATTTATGGAAGTAAAGTAATAAACCCTTGGTTTTAAAATATTACAGCTTAATGAACATGGAAATACCCTAAAAGTCAGATCCCTATTTTGTCAGATGTGAAGTGTTAGAAAAACTAATGAAAAAAAGTAAGCTTGAACTAGTTGGTATCTTTATTAGGGTTTCTGTGTATTTGGAATTTATAACCACAAAGAACAGTGAAATTTGGAGAATGGACAACTTATAATTAAAACCTTGTTAATGTCTAATTGATTGCTGGAACAGCCAATAGAAAAGCTGATTTGGCGTTTTCTCTTGAACATGTAATAGGATCTCTGTCGCCTGGTGCTGGAGGCAGGAATGCAACACGACACACCTCAGTTCATGCACAACAGCCGACTGTATTGAGTCCTTGGTTACTTATACAGGGTTTGAAGGTGGGCGCGGTCAATCACTGTTGGCTGAACCAGTTGCCACCCAGCCAACAGCTGTTTGTGTCCCAATGGCCTGGGCCTGTTCTCCTTATATAACCTACTGGTCAAGGTACTTATGTAATTTCAGTTATATCTCAATTTTTGCAGTTAAAAAAAGGGAGTTATAAAATGGGATTAATTATTATTGTGAGGCCTTCAGGCCAGCTGTTGACCACCAGAATGGGTAAGGTTGGAAGGGAGCACAGTGGGGTCATCTGGTCAAATCTTCCTCCTCAGTCAGGGTCATCCTAGAACACTCTGCACAGAATGGCATCCAGATGGTTCTAGAATATGTCCAGTGAGGAACATTCCACAGCCTCTTTGGCAATCTGTTCCAGTTCATAATCAACTGTAAAGTTCTTTCACATGTTCAGGTAGAACTTCCTGTTCATCAGATATTTGTGTTCAGTCAACAGTGGTTGGCTTGGTAATATTTTCTATAGTTGGTAAATATTATTAGCAGCAGTGACACTTAGGAAACACAGCAATATCTGACTCTTTGCCAGCCTGGGTAATCCACATGCAGAGCTATGTCTCCAATATCCACAATCCCTACTTTCTGCTATCATGTAACTCTAATTAGAGTAAAATGAATTATATTCTGGATCCCACAGGATCTTCTAGGCCTGTTGTCTTAAGCTTGCCCCATCCTGCACTAGCACCCAACTCCTTGGATCACCTAGTGTGCTCTCACATACTGCACCTACCCCAGTGCCTGCCCCTCACTGATTACTTGATAGAGCCATTGTTCAGCTCACTGGGCAGGCTGTTCTGTACTGAAGCATATGAGCCATTTGGATCAGCCACAAAGCAGTGATGGATTTCGACTCTCCTGCAGATTCTTTCCCTAAGACGTCTACTCTTTTAAGGATTCAGATGTGTATGCTCTACTGTGAAGCAGACAAGTAGCATGCTAGTCACTTTAGACCCAGTTTGTTGACCCTTTTAGAGGAATTCACCAGTTAGCGGGTGTAAAGTAAATGATGTGTTTTGGAAAACTTTCTCAAAACCAACTAGTGATACTGGCCATCAGGAAAAACTGAGAAAGTTTAATGTACTTGCCAGATTTTGGAGTAGGGGAAAGGCCCTAAGATTTTGTTCTGTTTCTGTAGGGTCAATTATTTTTTTTCACTTTCTCTTTTCATCTGCACTCCAAATGAACCAAAATCTGGCAGCATTGTAACTCATGGAAAGAGTAAATTTTTTGAAGAAGATAGCCAGTTTCTTTTCACCTGCATGTAAAACGGTCATAGATGAAAGAAATGGTTTTTTTGGTGAAATCTGGCTGAACATGTGACCAGTATCTTAACTAACTAATGCACTTTAAGTGTGAGCTCCTACTTTAAGCAGAAGGAGTATGTCTTACCTATAGTCAGATTCTTTTTGTGCTGGCTCCTCTGTAGGTAAAAAGGGTAAAATTCTTAGTATTTTTCATGGATTTGCCACTTTATGTGAAAAGCCAGCTTGCTTTGACAGAAGGTTTTTAGAAATGCTTAGATGATAACAGATCTACACCTATCATGATGGCTCATTATCACAATCTAGATTGGTGGGATTGAATCCTACACCTGTGAAATAAAAGAAGGCAGCAAAAGTGTTTCTCCAGTCATTTGGTGTGCCTGGACCATCCAGGATGCTCAGCATTGCATGAAACATTTGTAAAACTTGTGGTGTTGAACAGAACAAAAGGTGTTCTTGCTGTAATTTCCTGATTGAAAGTTAGATACATGTGGAGAGATAATTTCTTCTTTCCTCCTTTAGGTATGACTTCTAAGATCAGGTTACCATGTGTTTGTAGGAATGAAATGCTCTTATACAGATAAATAGTGTCACTGCATGCCAATATTAAACTTTCCCGATTTTTTCACTTATAAACTGGACTTACAGAGGAGAGATCACTGTCAGAAAAATACATTTTTATACAGTCATCCTCAAAGTAAACAGTATGTTGCAGCTAATAAGGAAATTCTTATTTGTCTCTGGTGCACATTTTGCTGTGTTTCTGAGAATTGATGATTTTCTGAGATTGATATTTCGGTGATTCCTGGTGACTCATGAAGGTCTCATGATGTTCAAAGCATCTATGCAACATTAATTTCTAGGTCACTATGTAAATAAAGACAGCTATCCTCATCTAGACAATATTCTTGCATCAATAGCTCTGGAAGGCAGAAATGATAGAGAGAATACTACAACCTGTTTCAAACATATTAATGCATGTATTTATAGCAGCTGAAGAAATTTGCAGCAGGTAAAATATAGACACACAGAGGAATTAAAATAATTTCGTAAAATTATATTTCAACATTCAAAATTCACAGACTGAAACTTTGTATACTGTTTTTAGCGAAATCTTTTTTTAATCTTTGTTTTTACTTAATCATAACTTTTTACAGACACTGTTATCTCTGGAGTGCTCTGCTTCTGTCAGAGAATCAGATGTAAGTATTTTCAAGTATTTGGAGGGAATCTTGTTAAGTTTGAAAGTCACAGATTCAGTAACATATTTCAAGGATTTTAAATTACTCCCGGCCACTTTTCCTGATGATACTGTCTATATATATTTATCTGTGTGGGCAAAGGGAGAGAATTAAGCCCTGTTAATACTAAATTATAGTGGAATTCTAACTTATGTTTGTAGATAATTAATATTACTGATAGGGGTCTACTCTCTAAAAGAAAGCAGCTCAGAAAAGGGAGCAGGTTTTATAACCCTGGTCTTCTGGATGTGAGCTGGTAACAGCAATTAGCTTGAAAAGAGACTGTATTTTAAAAAGCCATTTACTGTATAATAACTATTTACTATAATGATAGTATTTCTCAGTTACTTTTAACTGAATAGAAATATTCATTTTGTCTTTCCTTCTGTCTCTAAGTTTTCTGCCTGCATGAATTCAGCTCTGACTTCAAATGTAACTTTGAATAAAATAACAAAACTCATTTAACTTAATTTAGCAGAATGGTCTATTTTAAGATACAATTCATTTCATCCTAAAGTGGATGTCTCTGAAAATTTCTGTTATCTAACAAGTCACACATGCAACATCAATATAGTGGATGAGGTGTGAGTGTTCAAGGTCTAGAAATTGTTAGTTCACTGCACTTAAAGGCTCAAAACAAATTTTATTCAGTTCTGTCATTACAAATGACATTCTGACGTATTGTTGACCATTTGTGAACTACAGGAGCTGTAATGGACCATTTCTTTCATATAATCACTAATGGGGCTTTTTTCAATACCAAGAAAAATTAACACGATGGTAGTCAATAATAATTGTTCAACTTTGCAGGTGATGAGGCAGATTCCCTCAAATTTTACTTTCAGTCAAGTTTTGTTTTATTTATGTTCTAAGTTGTTTAGGATAACAATTACTTTCTCGTTTTGCCCTTACCAGAGTGAATTGGTACAACAGTGCAGTCTAATGGTACCAAACACCAATATGATTACAACTCCAGCTTATGTTCTGAAGTCACTTTCACACAATTGCTTTTTCTTTTAAAAGCTGAATATACCTGCTGCCTTTACAAACTAAAAATATTAAATAAACCCTTCTGTCATTTGTCCACCTGCACCAAAATTATCATTTCTGACCAAGTGCCAACACTATCACAAGGGAGGTCTGATATTGTCTCAATGTACATACACAACATTAGTGTTCAGGAGGAATAGCAGATTTTGCATGGAATCAGTATGACAGCACAAGATAACAGTGATAGTGAGATAGTTATGTAATCTTTCTCCTGAAAGGATTATTCTTTCTTTGTCAGTGTCTAGAACAAAGGGAATCACCATGCTGTGATAAACTCTGGCAGTGACCTTTGACAATTTCCACCAGCTGCATATATGTCTCAGTGGGGTTATTTTAAATCTTTCTTTTTTTTCCAAACAGTCTTCCACTGCTTACATTTCAAATACAAAACCATACTTTTAAATATAAATATGTTTAATTAGTATAAATAAAGCAGGAATATTTTTAAATAATTCTTTAAAAATTCTTTATCTCTGAAAGTCTTACCCTAGATGTACCAAATATGAACAGATACAGATTAAAAAGAAACCCAACCACCAATGTATCAGTGTCTTATCAATTATACAGTGTCTTTGTCCATAAATACTGGGAAATAGTATAATGATTTTATTCCCAGCAGTAGTCAGATTTTTTGGCATAACCCTAGATAAGATCTGGAAATCTCAGCTGTACATTTTTCTGTTCTTAGTTAAAAGTAACTCCAAAATCTACATCATGCTTACATCAAGATAAAAATGGAAGATCAAGAAAAAGTAGAAAAACTGATATATGCAAAGAAAGTAATAGGATATATGCAAAGAAAGTAGTAGAACAGCTTGAAACTGAAGGTAAAATACGGAGAATTCTCAGAGATCTTAGGCAGTTAAAATATTCAAAATTTGAGGTACGTCAAAGTGGAAGTTACTAGTAGTGTAATGCTCCATCAGAAGAAGTTGGATGGCAAGGTTTTGAAAATTTATGTATTTATTGGAAATGAATTGAAGCTTATATCTGAATTTGGACAAAGATCAGTTGTTGATACTGTTCTTTCTGTTCTTATTGTTCTATAGCTTTCCTACCTCTATGTGTGTGTGTGTGTGTGTGTGTGTGTATACATTTTAAAATGTCTGTATTTGTACAAGTCATTGAGACAATAGCAGACTAGTTTGTAAAACACGGCACTGTTTTACAGTAAAATCTAAATGCTTTTAAAAAAATGTTTAAGTAAGTTTCATCAGTCATGTTAGTATAAATCAAAAGAAACTGATTTTTCCTCAAGTTTGAGGATTACTAACTTTGAGGGGAACTGAAGGAATTAGAAAATAAAATTTTTAATGAGAAAGGAATTAAACTACCGTTAGTTATCTAGAAAATGGTATTGGGCAGAAGCAATGCACTAATGTAATAATTAATAATTAATGCAATAATTTTTAGCAGGTTTTTAAAGTTCACGTATAAGATCCTCACAAATACTTAATTTTATGCTTCCCTTAAAAGGGACATTATGTGAACAAGATCAATATTTACCTTTAAAACTGGAAGTGTAGGGTATGTATTCTTCCTTCTTCTCCACCTGTCCTCTTTCTGAAAATGGTCTGGCTTAATAAATGCTCTCGCACCAGTCTCAGAGTAAAGGTTTCTTCTTGTTGCTGTTATTGCAAATAAGGTGCCCTTAATGAGATCATGAAAGTAGTTGCCTTTCACATTCTTTGCAAAATGACTGGACTTACATTACTGCACTTCATTTCAAGGATCACTCTTCATCTAGAAGTGTATGGTAGTCATGTGTTTGCTCTCCTCTGAATTCATGGAAAGGGACGGAGAGAGGTGAATCATTAGTTGTATGTTGAAACCTATAATAATCCTTTGTGTAATCACAGTCACAATGCAGTGTAAAGACCTCTCTCTACCATTAACCTTTGAGTTTTTCTTTCTTGTGTAGAAGTGTGTAAGGACAAACATTTTCTTATAAAACAATATGACCCTTGTAAAATGACAAAATATATAAAAACCCAGGTGAACATGAAGTAAAATTAAAAAAAAAATAAAAAAAGAAATGCATCCCTCATCCTGAAGAATGTGTGTCTTTTTTCCTTAAACTTTTGTTAGGTTTTTCATTTCCTGTGATCAAATTTCTGACAGTCAAATCCACACAAAGACCAGACCCAAACAAACAGATCTCAAAGAAAAGATAGGAATGGTAGGAAAGATAGGAAAATATGAGACAGTGGGCATTTACAGAATTTTGAGGTTTGTTTTGAGTATTTTGTGTTTGGGGTTTTGTCGGGTTTGATTTTGCTTGTTTGTTTGTCTGTTTTAAGATCAAATTCTTCATATGTATATTCCTGTATAAAAATTTCACTTGCCTCATTCTAGCTGGAAAAACTGAACTTGGTAGCATAGCTTGTTTTTCATGGTCCTCCTCAGCCTTAATGTGAACCTTGCCTCTGGACCCAACAGTGTGCTCGTAGTTTAAGTACATACATGCAACTACTCATGACTTTAACTGTCTCAGCTTCAAAGTTCTGTAAAATTGAGTAGCAGAACAAAAATCACTACAGTCAGTAGGGTTATCTTTCCAGAGAAAAGACTCTGATTGCAGAATGCATTAGGAACCTTGTCTTTATATTTGTTATCGATAGTGTACAGTATCAATAAAGTAAAGTAGTATATTATAGGTGAATACACATACATTTGGGATGCCTGCTTAAATGTATTTTAGTGATAAGGGTACCTGATCAAAAGTGTTTGGAGACCACTGGCTAAGACCATTTCCACAGGTGCCTTCCAATCTCAGCAGTTCGTGATTCTGTGATTCTGAAATTACTTGGCACATTTGCAAGATGTGTCAGGAAAGGTTTTATATAAGAAATTAATAAAATATAATGTAACTTTATTTACTAATATATACATGTTTCAGTACTGTGATTTTTTTTATAAAGTTACAGTTCATCTAGAGCCTTTTTTTTATTGTGTGGAAAGAGAGACTTCAAGTCCATAATGTTGTTTACCTACCAAATTACTTGATACTCAGTAAAAACCTTCTCTCTCTGAAGTAAAAGAAAGGAAAAATACCTCCAGTAGAGAATAAATATGTTTTCTTTTGCTTTAAAAAAACCCCGTATAAAGGGAGAGAGATCTTGTATTTTTAAAGTATCACATTTACTTATGTCCTTTTCCTTAACACAGAAGTTTATGAATGATTTAGCAAACATCATGAAGATCCTGTTTTCAGTTTTAATCTGAGTGTTAGGAATAAAGGGATAATACTAAATGCTAATGCAAATTTCTTTAGATAATACTTAACTACAACATATTCACTGTTAATACATGTTGCACAAAAGAATTGTGCTTAATGATACAGGCAGTATGTCTTCCACACACCAGAAAAGTAGCTTGTTGTTTTCTCTGTTTCATTGTCAGAAAATTATCTTGTGTATTCAGACAGAAAGTACAATGTGATCATTTGTATTCTCAGACTCATAGGAAAATAAAAAGTTCTTAGTTTTTATGTCTCTGCTACTTTTCCTTTTACTATATGATGCATATTAATTTTCACTGTCCTTCTTAGGAGTACATTTATATAGCCATACCCTAACCTAGCAGATTTTGAAGGGATATTTGACACACAGTTAATAATCTGATTTATGTAGATTAATGCAACAATCTGATGTGCTGTCAGATTTTCTCATTATTTTGTGTACTGTTTAGGACACGAAGCAGTGAAGTGATAAAGGCAAGTAAGTGTGATTTCAAACATTGTCAGTGAGTTGGTAATAAAGTCTACAATTTCAAGGATGCAAGGGTTCATTCTTAATTTAGATTTGCTATTCTCAATTGAAATAAATTTTACAATGCACATTAAAAATATGTAGCATTCAAGTTTTGTACATCAAATTATGTTTATGTACAGCTCTAGATATTGCTGCAAATAATAATATTACCTTGCTTCCAGTGAGGTAATAGCTCATTATTATAGTATCTTCCATATAATGGAGTGTGTTTTCTTTTTTTCCTATGACTGTAAGTGTTTAGATCCTATCATGTGGCTTTAGATGAAATTCTTTTTGATGAGTTAGGAAAATGAAATTGTTCTTATTAGAGACAATAGAAAGATACTCCTTTAAAAATTTAGATCAAAAATGTATGAAAACACATGCAACAGAAGCATACATGCTGAATGAGGTGTAAGCAATACCAGTTATTTATAAAAAAAAAGATAATATTTTATCCCCAAACCAACATAGTGTTGATCATAATGTGGCTAGAAGCAAAGATAATTTTAATGCAGAAATTTTTTCTCTCAATAAATAAAATCAGAAACACTTATATTTTTTTAACACTGTTAGGGTGTTGTAGGATACTGTTTCACTAACTTCTTTTGTAAGCAGGAATTTTCATTTAGGTTCAACACTCTGATATGTCTTGTAGTCTGTTTTCTGAATGAGTAAATAGCTGGGGTATTTTATTCACATAGTCATTTTAGAGCTAAAAAAACTCTTTCTGTTATCAAGTTGTGTTTTCACTTCAACAATAAAAAAAAATAAAGAATGGAAATGTCAAGGGTAACATTAAGCCTATCTGCTGTACTTACCAACAGTAATCTGCAGTTACAGATGCAGTGTGATTTGTGCTTCACAGAAGTAGCTGAACTGATTTAAGTCTTTCAAAGACTGGAAAAATGCTTAAGCATCATCTTTACTGTGTTTAATCTCAGCGAAAAATGAGACTCTTTATACTTGTAAACTGGTGGTTGAAATGGTAGGAAATAGAGAAGAAAGAAGTGAGTACTCTATGAACTAAGAAGCAGCAGAACAGGAGCATTAAATCTGTGGATGGAAAATGAGATTGGCTACAATCTTGCTTTAGGGATACTAGATGAACAAGTGGATAATGACTTCTGTATACAGTTAGAAGCAGTCTCACATTCACAGATCCTGATCCTCATGGGGGACTTCAATCACCTCAATATCTGCTGGTTAATATTCAATTATCTTCTCATCCGAGCACTACATCAGTCCATCCCATCGAGCAGGAACTCAGGTAAAAATGCTAAGATGCCTGTGTGAGTGAGCAAGAAGTTCCTGGCAACACTCAAATGTAAAAAGGAGTTCTGCAGAGGGTGGAAATAGAGATGGATAATCTGGTAGGAATAGAGAGACATTGCCCGTGCATGCAGAGATGCAGTTAGGAAAGCCAAGACACAACTGGAATTCAATCTGGCCGAGGATGTCAAGGGCAGCAAGAAAGGCTTCTATAAGTACATAGGTAACAAAAGAAAAACTAAGTAGAATTCTACTAAATGGAGCAGGGGCCCCAGTGACCAAGGGTATGGAAAAAGCTGTGGTCTTGATTAGTGTCTTCACCTCAGGCTTTTCTAGCAGGATCAGCTTTCAGGAATGCCAGGGCAAAAAGTCTGGAGCAACGAAAAGCTACACTGGCTGGAAGTGGATCAGATCAGAGAATACATAAGAAAACTGGACATGCAAAATCTCTGGGCTATGATGGAGTGCACCCACAGGTGCTTAGGGAACTGGTTATTGCCATTGCCAAGACCGCTCGATAATCTTTGTAAAACCATAGTGGTTGAAAAAGATGCTCGAGGATCAGAGGAATGCCAGTGGCACGCCTATCTTCAGGAATGGCAAGAAAGAGGACCCAAGGAACTACAGGCCAGTCAGCCTCATCTTGGTCTCTGGAAAGGTGATAGACCAAACTGCTTCTAGGCAAGGACAAGAAGGTCATTGGGTGTAGTCAGCATGTATTCTAAAAGAGGAAGACGTGTTGGACTAGCAGGGAGAACCGATCAAACCTATTGGGTTAATTTTGTGAATACTAGGATCTGAACCAGAGCAATATGCAATGCATAGGCACACATATATGCAAATGAAGTGACAGGACTGTCTTCATAGAAAAAAATATTTGAGAAAAGAGACTGGATTGCATGAGAAATATTTACTTGTGGATCTTCTTTCATTCAGAACTTTTGTTGATGGATTTTGCACTGCAGTTTTTTTTTTTTTCTGGGAAGTGATTCAAGGTGAAGCCCTAAATCTTCTAATTGCAAACAAGGTAATAAAACTCCTTTTAGGCAGAGTGAACACTTGTGATTTTCAGATTTTGATCTTGATTATGGTTTGGTTGCTAGATTTTGTGGCTCCAGAAGATGGGAAAGACATAATAAAGACAAGTAATTTTGGTCTGCAGCATGCAAGGAGGAAAAGTGCTGATGGCTAACTAGCTGATTAATCACTGGGAGCAAATACAGTTTTGCATAGCTTTTAAGTGAGAAAGTCTATGAAAGGAATAAAATTAAACTAATTAAATTTAAAAAATTAAATAAAATTTATAAAAAATTGAAAAGATTTAAAAATAATATTTTTTCTTTATTCCTTTTTATTAGGATCATGGAGTGCACTAATGTACCATGTAAATGTGTGAAAATTTTCCCAAATAATTGCATAGTTTCAATCTATCAGATTAATATAATTGTGAGCTGTGCTGATAAAGAACAGACACAATAACACCCCATGTTTTTCGAAATGATCTCTAGCACATAGGTCATATAGTTGAGAAAGCTGATGAATTCTGAGAAGTTAAATGTACAGTGTCATGCTAGCATTTATTTGTAAAGAAGCAAAGTTCTCAGCCCAACAGACTTGAAATCTTTTCTGCAGGATTCCAGGTGACAGAGTCTGCATAGTAAATTCAGCAGGAACTTCTCTGCACATACTTGAATATGGTAGAGTGAAAATAATTTTAATGGTTATATCCAAACATACAAAATAATTGAATCATCCTAGGCATTATTAAGAGGGTTTGATTTTTATAAATAATTCTGTTAGATGAATATCTGGCCATTCACAAAGCTCTTAAAATCAATCTTATTCCTGCAGAGTAAGAAAAAATAAAGGATGTTTATACCTGGAAGAGTACCAATAAATTGTCTGTATTCTAAAGCCATAACTTGTTATAGGTTGAAAAATGAACTGGTACTCTTTCTGTTCTTAACTGCTTTTCCTGAAAATAAGTAAAATTGTCTTTCATACCTCAAGACATAATACCCCTGAAATTTAGATCAATATTGTCTGAGTAAGCCTACTAGGACCAAACAACAAAATCCTTACAGATTTGTATTTTTGTATTTCACTGTGTTGAAGGCCATGACAACTTTATACCCTGTACTTTTTAAGACAAATATTAGCAAAAAAAAAAAAAAAAAACAAAAAAAAAAATAGGAAAAAAACCCCCTCAATGTATTTATTTTCTGTTCAACATTGCCATAAGGTAGACAGTTTGAAGGTATGCTTAATGTGACATGGAGTTTATCAGGTTCCTTCTCTATTTCAAACATAAAAATATTCAGGTATGTGTAATAATAGTGCACTGTTCTATATGTACAGTTTTAGATCATGTTTTTATGCCTCAGTGGGTGAAGGTTTAAAATAAGCTTTCTATCATGGTCTAAGCAGTTTTTATATGGATAAAGCAAGGTGATCCTTCTTGTGAAGTTATTTCCCATAGAAAGGGCCACTTTTATCTATTTGAAATTAAAATTTATTGTTTTGTTGTTGAACCGCGAGTCCTTCAAAGCAGTATAAATTCACTTAACAAAGTGATAGACAAGTAGTTTAAGATGGAAGAAAAACTTTAGAGATACATTAAAAGTGAGATTAATAAAATATTTTATTAAATTTTGATTAGAGAAATGTCGTAATGTCTAAGAGACATTTGAGGTCATGGATGTCATTGGCATGCAACAGATGATAAAGCACTAAATTAAGACTCAGAAACCTTGACTTCTCATTCTAGTTCTGCCATTGAGACATCAGGATTGCAAGAGAGTCACTTGTCTGTGCTTCAAATTGACAGCCTTTAAAATAGAGATAATTGCCTGTCTCAAGTCAGATCTCTTCTGATATAGTCATGTTTTACAATGTACCATTTCAACTGACCACAAACCATGGGACTAAACCAACTCAGAAATAACAGATTACTTTTCTTTCAGAATTTTAATTCTCCAAATAACTGTTAGTATAAAATATAGTCCATTTCAGATGTGATGGTTGTACTCTCCCATGTCTTCAGCCTGGCAAGTCAGGTTCTAAGTAAGTAATTTGTGTGGCAATTGAAGATTCTGACTGTTTAGAAAATTGTGAGGGTTTCTTTGAGAGTCAATTGTTTAAATATAATCTATTGAATGTCTAATCCTTCATAAGAGGCACAGAGCCAAGGTACTGACTACTAGCAGTGATTAGGTCCCATGGCTCAAAGGGTTTAGCCAGTCCTGAGCCAAACTCTGCCCATTGATTTTAGCGAGATGGTATGACTGCAACAGATGGCAGAATTTGTCTTGTGTTTCTCTGGCCTCCTTCCAAATTAGGTAATTACATTCTACATAACTACAGTTATGTACTGTTTCAGTTAAGTTCAGTATTTTTCATCCCATTCATTGCCAAGTAGTCTTCATATTTGAGGAATCTGTTCCAGATGACGAGGGGAATACAATATTGTGGGGAAATTATACAGTAACCCCAAGATAGTTTCTTTTTTTTTAGTGGGTTCACAGGTGATATTTTTCTATCGTTAAACCAGTGTTTTTTATTTATAGCAATGCAGCATGCTCATTGCTCGTATTATTGCTAAGAATCTCTCTACACAGAAACAAATACAATACAAGTCTTGAGAATCTTAGAATCTATTTAGTTTGTTACACTTCTAATATATTAAAGTCTGTCTGGGAAGTGTGTTTATATAATATCAAATATATTGCCACTGTAACAGCTACCACTTCCCGTCCTGAAAGCAAACTGAATTAAGGATGGTGTACTTTGTGGTGGAATATAAATAAATCATTTTGCCACCAAATGACATTTATTTCAACTGAAAAAACACATCCGAAGAAAAACCCTCAATCAAAAAAAAAAAAAAATGGAACCAAAGAAAACAAACAAAAAAAAGCCTTTTATTAATAAAGTAGTATTATGTTCCAAAATGCATTACTAATGACTTGTTTCACTCTTTTCATACTTGTGGTTAAGAATAGCAGATACGAAAGAGGAAAATTCTGTTGTAAGTTCCAGTCTAAAACATGATAAGAAAACAATAACCAGAATAAATCATGTACAGAAAATTAATATCTCTGTGTGAAGAAAAATTTACTCATAAGCATAAACTAGCGAAGTACTTTCAAAAGTAGTTATAATGATTGCAAATCATACTAGAACTAAGTCTAGACTTAGTGAGAGCCTTGTTCTTATACCTCTTAATGTTACCTTAGAAACATCCTTTTCAGAGTCCTTGAAGAATTCCCACTCCTCCTCCTCCTCTAATCTCTGCCATAAGTATAAAAAAATAACTTTTACTTAAAGGTGCAGATTTGTACCAGATATTAGATTAATTGTAGACTATTAGACTACACTAATTATAGGTATTAGACTAATACTGTTTTGAGGTGTTTCCTATGTAGACTTCATTATTCAGCTGCAGACATAACCTTAGTTTTTAATTAAATTCATCAACAGTGAAATTCCTGTGTTCTCATCTTTCTGTGTTATCATAGAAGTATCCTGGGATTTTTGGATTTAAATGCTTAGTGTTCCAATAAACATTTCTAATGATTCAAAATCTGTCAAATTGGAATACTTATCAGCTTTTCCAATTTCTTTGTATTTAGATACTTGTTTGTTTCTTAATCTCTGAAAATCATCTGTCATTGTGAATTGTAACGTATGTACCCACCAAAAGTCCTTTACATTTAGTTGAAGCAATCAATGTAAATTTGTGTAGTTCTGCATAGGATCTTATGGAGATATTAAGAGTGACTGCATTCCTTTCCTTCCAGCAGAAGATTCACTGTAGTAAAAAATTAAGTTATATGTTGTAAGTCCATGGAGCCCATTTTTCTGAAACTGCTGAGAAATTCACAGCATATCTTCAGGGATTCCAGAGGTCATGATTAAGAATGACAGTTATGTATCTTTAGCTTTCTTAATTACTTCTCTTTTAAAGAGTGTTATTTTCTAGACTCACTGTGACTCAACCATCTGGCTGGGACATGTTTTATTATTTCTTAGGGACTATGCTGACATGGCTCATTTTGTGGCTTTTGTTCACAATAAACTTTATGTAATGATAGTTAGATCCTCCCAGATAAGATCATGATGTTGTCCCAGTGTGAACAGAACCTGTAGTAAACTAATCAAGAGTGCTTTGGCTGAAATAAGCTATTTGGTCTATTTTGTATGAAATGAAGCTCCCCATGTGCATTATGTGTAGGAGGGACTCTCTTGCACAATGAAAACTCCTAAAGAGAAGGCAATGTTTGGTTTATCCCTCCATTGGTGTGGTTGACATTGTCACTAGTGTCTCCAGTTAATGCCAGTAACATTCATGCAGAGTTGGAGAGGCAGGTGATTCATGCTGCTAAATGTTGGGAGGTAATTTAAGAAATGAAGAGCAATTGAACTTTTGAACTGTAAACTTGTCCATTACATCTAGACAAGAGTTGGAGGGCATCAAAGTCTTTACACTGAGTTTGTTTCCTGCTTCCTCCAGTCTGAGTCTGGTGAATACCAGGGAAACTGCTGACTTCCCAAACATGGTTGTGAATGGTTCTTAAAAAAAACCCTTTTATTTTCTTTAAAGTCTACCTTGTTCATGCTTATATAATTTGTTTTCTTTAAAAAAAAAAAGTAATTTTCACTCTTCTGAGAAAACTACAGAATAGCACAAATGTTTCCTTTCTCTCTCCCATTCAAAACCTGCCTGTTTATTGGTTTTGATTCTGGAGAACAAGAAGTATTATTTTATTGTTATTATCAGTGAGCATAATCACCTTTCTTGGTCTTATGGATAGTTGCTTTCTTCACAGAGTTACTAGGATGGTTATCACAGTTATTTCTATCAAAGTCTGACAAAGGATTTTATTATCAAGTTTAGTTCCCTTGTGAAAACAATGAGTAACATATTATTTCTAGGATATGTACAAGTGACATGACAAGAAGAGGTTATTAATACTTGTGTACAGAAATGATCCATTTAATTATTGCATATTCATTATCTTTTTCTTTTGCACTCAGTTTCTAGGGACCTATTCATGTTTGGCCAAAACATAGAAGTGAGGTTGGTTTTACTTGGAAATGAAGCCAGGTAAAACTGCTATGTCTAGTGGAAAACTTAATGAATTGTATGCCTTCTTTTTGTAGACAGAATAGTTTAAAAATATCATCAACATGAATATGTTGTTTTTTCCTCATGGTCCAAATTGGTTGAAGAAGTAATATTCCCTATCCTGAAATGTATACATTATGTATAGCGGCCACTCTCTTTCCCCTTGCACTTTTGAGTATTCTGTTAAATTCAGCCCTGCTATATTTACGTCTCACAGTTCTGTAACTGAGTACAATTTCACAAACAATTGAAATAACATTCCCCATGTCTCCACCAGGAATTATGTCCTTTCCTTTTTAAAAACAATTGGACAAAAAGCCCATTTTATCTCATTCTGACTGTGCACAATGGGCTTAAATGTTTTGCTTATGCAGAAAGAAACATGAAACCCTTGCAGCAAAAAAAGCAGAACTCACTCAAAGAGGAGTGAATGCATTTTCAATTGATGGTATAACATTGTCTTAGTTTTCATCAGACTCATACATGTGCTTTTTGTCTGACAGATTTATTTGTCTGCAGTGGATAAATTATATGTTTGGGGTTTTTTTCACTATATTCTGTTATAGAAAGGAGGCCTTTATTCAATTCTTTAAGGGGAATCATGCAAAATTCCTGAAGACAAGATTTTACTCTTAATTCTTTTTTACAGAGTTGAATACTTTCAGTTTCTGAGCAAAAGAGGAGTTATGTAACTGAAATTATTGCATTCAAATTTTGATCAAAAAAAAATACACAAAATAGTATTATAAAGTCAGAAATAGAAATACATGTCCTAATGTCTGGAGGAAATATTGTCAGCTATGTCAATGTCATTGTCTTTGACCTGACAATTGATGGTAGAATATTTTATCCTTTTTTCCAAGGTAATCAAGTAGAACAGCAGTCAGAAATATCTGTAGATAATGGTCAGAAATACAATACAATCATAGAAAAAAAAGTGTTATGCTTGTACGGAGCCATAAGAAATAAAGATCTGGAAATCCTGAAGAAGAGTTTATTCAATAACATTTTTTTCAGATGTTCTTTCTTTTAGTTACATTATTGTTTGCAAACTATTTCTCTCTAGGAATTAGGGGAATGAAAGTTGAACAGAAAGATAGGTGTTTTTTCCATTTAAATTTGTGTTTCAAGTCACATTTTCAATATGGTACGAGTGTCTGAGTCATATTTCTTGTGAAGTAAATTTGTCTTATGTAATGCAGAGTAACATATATAGTTTGATTAATGACAGCATCCTGAACTATGATGGAGTACCATTCCAGAAAATGAGTATTTTTCAATTAATTTAATATATAGTTTCATGTCAGTTTGGAGAACCATATTTTACAAGAAGCTTGCTACTAATTGCAAAGAGTCTTCTGAATCAGGGTGGTTTCTGAGCCATGATGTCAACCCTCTCATTAAAAGATTTTTCTCTATGTTATAAATGTTTTCACTATGTTTATGCAAAGACATGAATACACTCCAAATTATTTTCAGAAATATAAACGCAAGATTTTGACCCCCCCCAGGTTATGCCTTTTAGAAACTTATCACATTATATTCACTTCTCCATTTAAGATTCATTTTTGTTCTTGAGAGTAAGAGTACCTGCATCAGTCCATCAACGATGTCTGAATGAAGCATGGAAACTAGCTCAAGGTCAGATAGAACTTTTTTGATGATGACTTTTAGAAAAAAAATGTTGGTTATACATTGGTTGATAATGTACCAAAACCAAAAAACAAAACAAAACAAAACAGTTTTGACCATTACCCATTTTCATTGCAGACATTTCATAGGGTTCAAATTACAGTTCTGTACTGAAAGTTATATGTGGCCTGTTTCTAAACCATCTCTGCACTATATTGCATTTCCACTCTTGTGGCATGTTTTATTGTCAGTGGCACAGAAAATGAAAAAATACATTAAAATAAACAAATGTCCTTGTCTGTCATTAAAAGGAAAGATGTGTGTGATGTCCTGTTGTCCATAAACTGTCATGTAACATTGTAATGGAAGAATTTCAGTGTAGCTAATAAAATGGGATTTCTGTGTAGCCTAGAATATACTGCACAATGATATGCAATAAAACATGCAATAAAATCTGACAGCTTTTATTTCAGGCATGAGAAGCAGAATACCATTCTTTAAAGTTAAACATTTTAAAAGTGAAACATGTACTTATACAGAGAACAGCTTCAAATATTGGTTACTTTGAACTATAACCAACACCAAAGTAAAAATGTGCTTAGGATGTCTGAAAATCAGTGCATTTCTCTTGGGCTTAATGCTTTGCTGAATTAGATTCAAATGCTACAACAGTACCTGGATTAAGCAGAAAGAAGCAAAAGAAACCCTGAAAATTCAGTCTAGACATTTGGAAAGTATAGAGATGTTATTAACAGTTGAGTCTCAATGGTGAAGTTCAAATGGGTAGATCAAGGGAAGGTGGATTATGCACTGATTTGCATTGCAGTTCACAACAGTTGAGGAGATTTTAATTTTTTAAATTTTCTGTTCTGCATCTGTGTTTCAAATAGAAAATGTTGGGTCAGATGGCTGTTAAGACCAAGATGTTTGTTAAGACAAAGTACAGACAAGAAGTGGTGTTCCTGAAAGGAAAAGAAAATCATCCTTCCTGCAGAAGACCCTTCATGAGGGACAGAATAATTTTGCATATTGTGCCCATAGATGCTGTCAGTAATTGTTCTTGGAGAAAGGAGGAGACAATTAGCAATGTTAAGGAGACAATTAACAATGTGTTAAATCAAAAGGATTTAATACTTACTCCATTTCTAAACATCTTTTCAGTTATTTGCCCCTACCTTATGAAGCAGCAGACCAGCTGGTTATGTAAGGTTTCTTTAACGTCAGTGCTGCCAGCCACATTACAGAAAGTGGTTTATCACAAGTAACAGTTAAGCTCTTAAATGCAATATTCTTCTTGCTTTTGTGGTGTTACCTTCTTAGGATAGTTGAAGGCTTATGTATTTAATAAACCAAGAAAGTGTTAATTAATACACTAAAATTGGCAGACAATTTTGTGGGATCTGAGTGTATTTTTGAAAGAGTCTGCAGATATTGGAAAAGCTCCAATCCACACAGGAGACCTCTATATTCATGTCAGCAGATGGGGTTGTATTTGAAAATGCAGGATTGTAATAAAAATTTGGGCTACTGCTGGAGTCGCTTGGTTCCATGAGCTCTTAATGACCAGCTGTTTTCTGTATCCATTGTTTCCCTGAATGTTAAAACATCCTTTTCAAACAATTTATCTGCATATTACTGTTTGTTTATTTTATAGTGGTATGTCTAACTATGGAACAATATTAAAGAAAGGTGTGCAATAGTACAACACTGCTTTTGCCTAAGCGAATACATATAGGTGAAATAATCTAAATACATCTAAATGAAAAGAAAAAGAGGCTTATTTCTTTATCTTTTTTTTTCTTCTAGTAATTAATACTCATAAAGAAATGTTACTATGTGGTCTAGTAATGCTCTTACATAAAAACAAATGTGATCACGGAAGAGAAAATCACCATTTTAAGAAAAGGAATACATATAAATATTACAGATTGTGATGTCTTGGCATTTTTGTTTAAGTAACGATGTCAGGTTGCATAAGTTGTAAATTATAAAGTTATGAAGTCCCAATAGACAATAATTACATTTATGGGATTGTCACAGGACATTATATAACTAACCAGATGCATAGAGATTTTTTGTGTCTATGACTGCCTTAGTCTTTGTACACAGCTTCAACATATACCATTCCATCAGAATTAAGTATCTTTTTAAACAAAATAAATATTTTTTTCAAGAAAAAAATAATAATATTTGTAGGACACCAGTTATGCTGTATTATACACTTAAGCAGAATTTATTGCAGTTAAGCACTGTGTTTAACATTTGCCTGCAGCTTCCTGTCTACTCGAATTTTTAAATATATTCCTACACTTCCAACCAGTCCAAGATATTTTCCACACTTTTACTGCTGAAAATGTTCTGTTGTTGCCCTGCAATCAAGTAAAGTTACTTAGCATCTTAAATTAATAGTGAGGAGAAGACAGAGTATCAGAAAGTAATCTAGTTGCCTAAGCATGAAACAGTGTTCTTCATAAAACAGAATATCTCGTTTAATCTGCTTCTCTCTGAGTCTTTAAGGGTAGCCGAGTAAACTGCCTTCAAGCATTTCAAAGGAAAATCTTCACACTTTCAGAAGACTATTTTGTGGCAACATACTTATTTTTTCATCTCTGGATAATGGTTGTACTTAATATCATTAAAGTGCTTTACAGTATATAAGAAATACAGATATAATTTAGATGAGATGTCATTATTCTTTTTTTATACAAATTAAAATTCGTTTAGAAGTGTAGGTTACTATAGAGATGTTTCCAAATTTGGCTGATATTTTTAAATTTTTTGTGATTTATATTTAAAATAAGTGAATATTTTCAGCAAGATATCTTTTAATGCCCACTAGATTAAGTAGAATAATATCTCCAGTTCAGGAAACTAGATTGCAAGGGACAAAGCTGACACACAACTACTCTTGCACATTGCCCTTGACTAGACTATCTTTGCAGTTTTAAATAAATGTTCACTGATTTAAGCTGAAAGAACTTTACATTTCAATTTCAATTGAAGTAAGTTTTTATTGACACAAGGTGTTCACAATTTAGCCTTTACACAGTCAGAATCTTGGCTGTGTAATTGTCTAATTTAGTGTCTGCCAATATTTTAAGATTGGCTTACTCTTTAGTGCTACTTAGAAAAACAAACTTTTTGTTCCCAGTAAAGATGTCAGACAGCATACTTGTGATAAATTTGGGATTTAATACTAGAATGGTGACATATTTATGTTGGGAACTGTACTGAAGAATATCTGAACTCAAAAAAATCTACATAAAACTAAAAGGCCTCCCTTAGAGTGGCAGTGACTTTTCAGCAAAGGCAGGTTCCAGCCAAATAGCTCTGAAAGATTCAGATAAAATGTAGCAATGTCAAAAAGAAAAAGAAATTGGTCTATCTATGAAACTAGTCTACAATATTCTTCCCATTTCTCATTATGTGCAATTATATATGTCTACTGAATAAGATATCCTCACTGTGTTGTGAAAGCACCATTTACTGTTGGTGACATGAATGCTCCTGCTCTGGGTTATCAGTTGACTGATTACACTAGGATTTGGGACATGCTGTTCTCTGACAGTGACTCTGCAGTAGATCTTGGATCAATCACTTCTCTGGTGATTCTCATTTCTTGAATCAATCACTTCTTCCCTCTTTTGCATCCTCTCTTTGTCTCTTCATTTTAATTTCTTGTCTTTTTAAACGAGGAAATACTCTTTATTATGCATTTCTGTAACATCTAGAACAGTTGGGATCTAAATTCTGCTGTAATTTTAACACTTCAGCATATAAATATTCCTGGAGGAGTTTAAAATAACTGAGGTTGTGATAATTGCAATTATATGAAGTGTTTAAGATAAAATCACTTTCCTGAGTCGATGCTGTAAAAATTTAGCCTGCTGAGTTCTGAAATATTTAGCATGAAGTCTGTCTCAGAACATCTCTTCATTTTATTGTTGGAGGATGCTCCAAATCTGATTTTCTTATTTGTGATTTGTTATTTGGGAGGGAAAAAAGATATTGCACCCACCTACTGTCTCAGCCTCTTTCTTTCTCTCTCCCCTTCTTCCCCTCTGTTAACCCTGTCTTGGTTTTCTTTTTTTCTTTTTTCAAATGCAAATTTCCATTCCAGATCAGGAGGATTGTTATCACTTCTCTCTGTTTTGCATAGCAACTTGCTGATTCCTCTACTTCTTTACTGATGGTGTTTTGGCAGCCATTGGGTAGTAACCTCTTATTCTCTCTTTCAGTCTCATTTTCTGGGTAGTATTTTTTTGTTGGGTTTGTTATTACTATTTTTTTTTTTTATTTGTAAGACTAACAGGAAGTTATCAGATGTTTTTTGATACCATGGCAATTGTTCAAAGGAATTTTTATTTTGCTAGAAGTTAGTTAATGTAAAATTGATGTTTTCTTAAATATGGGTTGCTGCTCCCTTCAGATGCCGGTATTTGAATAGCTGTGCCAGTGCATACAACGAATGCATAAAACCAAGCTCCACCAAGTCAAAGGTTGTTGCTGGTTTTGTGAGTTCCAGATCAATCAACTGGGAACAACAATGCAAACAAAAACATCTATATCTTACTCTGCACCTGTTTAGATATGCATGAAATAAGAATCTGCCTCTCAGTGAGCTGGAGGTAACAAAGTGCACTGACAGTGTACTCTGTGAAGGAAGCTGCTTCATTACTGTTTTTGGAGAAGTAGCATTAAGTGTAAAAAAAAAGGTGCTGGTTTTTGAACTTTGATATTTTATGTAAGCTAGAATTTTTATATTTAAATGAAAAGTACAAAAGTCAGTTAGAAATTCCTCATTAAAAAAAGCAAATCACACACAAGAACCCCAAACACTAGTAAAATTTGAAGTATTTTGTACAAACCCTGATATGGTTCTTAAAGATTAGAGTATTACAGCATTACAGCACAACAGTCCTCTATTATTCAGTCTTCTGGGCAATCAGAGATGATACTTTTAGCAATAAATCCTGTGCTTAATTTATGGTAATATCTTAATTTCAACATCTTGACACAATATAATCTGGCTACATGTAAGTACATAGGATACAAAGAACCAAAAGCATTTTGACTTATTTGTTTCAGTTTGAGTTATATTTATCTCTAACTAATAGTAACTTAGCTGCAGCAAAAAATCTCAACCTTGCACTATAATATAAATTTTAATAATAATTGAATAATTAATATTACATTTGCAAATTAATTGATCATTGTTCACTTTCTCTGTTTAGATTAATTTTTGTGTGTTCTTTCTTTGATATATCTCTGTTCACTAGACTGAAAATCAGAGAAATAAATTATTTCAAAGTTTACATTTACTTTTCATTGATTAAACTTAGGAGGTTTGTAATACTAGCTCACGTATTAGTTGCATGTATCAATAGTACTCAATACATTATGATTTTACTAACTTTACTAAGTACTTTTATTCACAGGGTAGGATAATAACACTACCTAACCATTTTTCTGGTAAATAAAGTCAAATAAATCACACATATGTTGTCTCCTTAGAGAATGGGCTTTGTGGTTCTGCTGTTCATATGACGTATCCCAGCAAGGTCAGGGAGTAGACTGTGTATCTCTCCAGGTATTTTATCTCACTTTAGAAAGGATGCTAATAATAAATCATCCAGAAACAATTTTATTCCTGTTTTCTCATTACGGCACTGTTCTGCCAACCAGTCCTTTTTTTAATAGCCAACCATTTATTTATTTTTACATGTATACTAAAATATTTTCCTTCCTTGAGCTCAGGGTCAGAGTCCGTGAAAATGTATCTGTGAGCAATGGCTAAGCAGCTCCCTCGGTCAGATAACTCTGAACTTCAGTACAATTTACTGTTTGCATTTCGTGTACTCTGACTCTCTCAATAGCTTGTTATGCCTCTATCTTCCTATATTTTGAGTCTGAATCATTAAATCCTGCCATTATAGCCATTTGAACTGTGCAATATTTTTAGGTGAATCATAGAAAAGTGGTTCAACTTGCCTTATTTCACATTCACTTATATGTAATAAATATTGTGATTGAGTTTGTTCTGCTTTGCAAAGGTAGCAGTTGTGGCTTGGAGTCAGACTTTGGAAATAGTATTCATATCTTCATGGACAGAAATTTTAGGAGAAAAAAATCACAAAATGATTATTTATAAATTTGTTTTTTAAAAGAAGTCACTCAATATATATGCAAACTTTTGATGTTTCCAGACTATTTGTAGCAGAGATGTAGTAAGATGGAGTATGCTAGCCTGTATGTGTAATATGTACTACATTGCTTTTAAAGAATTTTATAGAAAATCTGAAATAATTTAGATGGAAACTGCCAAAATAACTCTCTTGATAGCTGAAAATGAAATGTTGTCAAATTTCTTCATGAAAATATGAAATGTCTCAGTGCAAAACCCCATGTTTTACTTCAAATTAATGATTTTTTCCATTTAGTTCTGACTGTCTCATTCTTCCCATTATGCTAAACAGTTTCTCCTTGTATAACATTTATACAGCATTTGAAGCCAAGGAAAAGATAGCTGAGCTTCAAATACATGGTCTTGCATCTCAATAAACAAGATAACCTCTACTACTGTAGAACAGTAATAGGTATTGTAATAGTTGGAAGGCACAACCTTTCCTGTTTTCTTTAGCTTTTATGGTCATCTGAATCTTATTCTCGGGTGAAATTTCAAGGAATAAGGTTTTACACAAATGTCATTCGACTTATCCTAACAGAAAAAAGGTTTTTAAATTTAATGTAAATTTTATAAAATTTTGTCTTTAGAATCTAGAACTTGTGTCCAATTATAATTTAAGTCCTGGTCAAAAATGGGGACATGCTGCTGTGTGTTGGTGATATTACAATGAAAATCACAGACACAGTGAGGTGTCTCATGAAGAAGGCAGGTAATGGAGAACTGGAGTAGAATAATAACAAGCAAAATATTCTGAAAATTAATCAAATAAATTTCTCTTTGCTCATTCAGTCAGCTGTTACAAGTCTGTGGATGCTTATTTAGAGTGAGGACAGAATATGAAATACTTTCTCTTTCAAAGTTCTTTGTCATTAATACTAGTGAAAAATAGAGCAGATTTGCACCAAATATGTTTATCCTTAAAGTTCGAAAAGCTGGATTGAGTAGGTGAGCATACATGTAGATGTGTGCATGGGAGTTCTGTTTAGTACTTGCTGCAGAAAAAGAATTGTTGATAACAGTGGCTTTGAAACACAAATAACAGAAATCTCAGCAAGAAAGAAACTTCTTTTTTATCATTTTGCAATTATATTAGGGTTTGGGTTTTCTTTTTTTTTTTAATTATTTTTCTTTTATTAAACTTTTTTCCCAGCTTTATCCCATGAGTTGGCTGGGAAGAGTGAAGAAAGAAAAAAACCCATGGTCTAGTGGTTACATTTTTTGTGTCACAACAGAATTAAACAAAAATCAAACTTAATCAAGCCTCATGAATGAATAATCAGGTTATGCATTAAATCTTAATTGTTTTTGCTAAAATACGACAAAATTATTTGAAGTCATTTTTGCAGTGAGGCAGCATTTACATTAGCACTTCTCATTCTGATAATGTTTCGTGTTCCCTAATATGGTTAATGAGTTGCCTTCTTAATTTCTTTCAATATTTTATTATCTTTCATGTATCAAAATGTTTACATATAGATTTAGAATTGTGTGGAAAAAGAACTTCATGACCTTATGAATTTAGATTTAGGCTCTCTGATACATTTCTATGAGCTATATAGCAACACAATGATCAAGTTGAATTATTTCAGTAATTTAAAAATCTATATTCACTGTTTTCTAAACTTGAAATAATCTATTTTGTCTGATGCTACAAATGCTGCATCTTCTTTGCAATTGATCAAATAACATTTAGCAGCTTTGGAAAAGCAGCATACTTCTGATGAATTATGAAGATTATTGAGGTGTTCTGCCTTCAAAAAATTAAATTTACAGATGACATTCTAAAAAACCCTCAGATTTAAAACTGAATTTGTGAAACTTAAGGCAAAACTGAAGGTTTGTGTATGCCCTGTAAATAGAACATAGATTATGAAACAAAATAACTGTTGTGGTCCTTCTAAATGACAGAAAATATCAGTTTAAAGCAAATAAAACTAATGATATAAATGTTTGATAACAGAAGTTCAAGATTATTTTAATTAGAAATATATGTGTTATTATTTTAATCATAATTTGGAGGAAACATGTTTCCCAGAAGACAGTAGTGTTCAAATAAAAAGGGTTGAATCTAGCTACTAGAGAAATTTTTTTCTGATTGTGAAGTCGTGTCTCACATTCCTAAACATGTCTAGATGGACACTGTTTCTAGCTTGTCACTAACAAACAGTTACTAACAGTTGTCTAACTGATAATAAGAAGTTGCATTTTTCATGTTGAACTGAATGTGCCAATATTCTCACATCTATCAAAAATAATGAAGAAAAACAGATCCATACCCTGACTATGCTCTCAAACATAAATTAAATTATAGTGATCCAGTCAAGATTATGTTTGTGCCATGCCTACAGGTACACATTTTTTCCCTATAATTGTTGAAATTGAAATATTAGTGGTTATAATGACTTGTGTGAGAGAATCACTAGAAGAAAAAGTTAATGGTTACCAATTGGAACCTGTTTCTGGTAAATACACTTTCTAAAAGTACACGGACTCTAATAGATTAAGTACTTCCACCAAAATGTTTCTGATCAAAAGTAAGAACATATGAATATTTTAATTTTGTTTTTTAAGATATCTTCTCACTGAGCATCCAGATCATCCTAAGAAAAGACAATTTAATTAGACCTGAAAGTTTGTGGGGAAATGTATAGTGCACATACATAGTTCCCCTTCTGTCCAAGCCACTGAAGTAATTTGTTAGTACCTTTTCCCAAGGGACTTTTCCTCTGCCCATTAGCAAAGCTAATTTTGAACTTTTAACTGTTAGCATAGTTTATACCTTTATTCCTAATTTTCCTGTCACTGACATTTTGATGAGAAAAGTGTATAATTATAGGTGCTTCACTCTAATTTGCAACAAACTAACTGAAGCATTTGATTTACCAGACGTATTTCAGTTTATCAGTAAGAAAAGAAATATTTAGATAGACTTTGGGAAAAGAGGGGTCAGACTCTAATTTCCTCATACATTCCTCTTTGTTTATATTCAAGTCAATTAATAATTTCATGTCAAAGACTGAGAAAGTCCTTTCATGAAAGAGAGAATCAAATAATCTGTCCTTTTAGATGATTAACATTAGCCATGAGGTTCCTGTCTACTCTTGCCCTGGATTTTAATTTACATATTACTGAATCAAACTATTCTAATACACTTGGTCTATCAATTTTCCTTTACTTAGACATTTACTTTGTTACTTAAAGTTCCATTAAGTGAAAAATATAACTTCAAATCCATTGAAACAGAGAAAGTGTTGAATCTAATTCTAACCTCCAAAATAATGTATACTAATCATAATACAGGAGCTGAATTTCCAGGCTACCAAAAAAGCAGCATGTATTTTCCAATCTTTCCAGGTTAATAAATTGCCACCAAAGAAGGATCTCCTGGTGAAGTGGTCTGGATCTGTCAGTGGTCTATGGTCTGCTTTTTCAAATTACTTGTGACAAGGAAAAGAAGTTCTGGTTATAACAAAACTTTTCAGAACTGAAAATTACATTTGTAAGCACTCTAATTTGTTCTAATAACTTCATGCCCCAGTCATATCCAAGTAATGGTAATTAATTTGCATTTCATATTCCTAATACTTACTGGTTCCTAAAGTGACATCTTGTTTGGCAGAACAGGATAATATTGAGTTGTACAGTGTATTCAGAATAGTTCAGGCTGCTTTTGAATTCCAATTCAAGTCCTTAGGGTGAAGAATTTTGTCAACCTCAATAACTACAGTAACTTCTTCATATTGAGCATTTACCATATCATCTCATTTAATTAATGCAATAATGGTGGGGTTTTTCCCTCTTCCTTATGGTGATTGCTACTGTAGGATTACTAGGTTTGTTTGTTTTTCATAACATCCCTCATAAAACATGATATACTGTGGCTTTAGTTGCCAAGACTCAGCTGTAGTTCACACCATCCAAGACTTCCAACCTCAGTTTGTGTAGATCATTACTTTCATGTAAATCTGCTCATTGCACATAAAGCCAATGTTGCTTTTCAGGTTATGGCATAGCAATTGAAACATAATTTATTCACACTGCTGCAAGTTCACACTTCTCTTACTCTTTTGTTCAAGATTTTTGAGTTCAATATGTGTTCTGGACAGTACAGCTTGTTAATTCTTACTTTCCTCTTGTGTTGGTCTCATGAAACAGTATTTCCAAGAAATGGATTTTAGTCTTACTGCTCTAACACATCCATTTTTTAGTTTACCGATAAATTTCTTTTGCTGCTTGTATCTATTGCAAAGATAAAATTGTTATAAGTGCTTTGAGAGCCTTGTCTGTTCCAATACACTCTTTCATGATTGTGCAAGTTCAAATTTTGGCAGTCTGAGCCTGTAGATCTAAGGCTTGCCTAGAGTATTAGAAAATTTAATTGTTTATCTTTGCTAGAATAACTATATTTTGCTGTTATTATATAAAATGGTATTGGTTATTGATATTTCTTTTCATCTGAAGAGTCTAGTTCATCACTTCAAAATACACTGGCTTTTATAGTCAGTTAATTAAACCCAGTCTACTTCCAACAATTCCAGCCCTGACCAAACTCAGAAAATCCTTTTTAGGATGCAGGTTCAAGGATAGGCTGGTACATGAAATCACTGATAAGATAAACTTATTTCTTATCAGTCTTTTCCCTTGGCTTTGTGCTATCTTGCATCCTTCCTCTATGCCACTCCCTCCAGAAATTAGCCTCATTACCTAAGCATGTGTCTATTCCCATTATTTCATAGTTATTGAAAAAACAGATCTCTCCTCCTTTTGTTAATTTCATTTGAGTATTACTATTTTCCATCAGCATTTTTAGCCTTATTTTTACATCAGGAAACAAAAGGGATTCTATTGTAGCAAAAATACTACCAGAAAATCTGTTTGCATTGTAGTGGCAAACATACAGAATTGGTAATTGGACTTGTTGAATTTATTTTGTGGGGGTGGGGTTTTTTGTTGTTTGTTCAGTGAGCCTGGGGCTAATGCTCTTTGCAGAATATATGATACATAGGGAAATGGCAGCAGAGGAACTTTTGAGAAAATACTCTTACTGCTGCCATTACATGGATAAGTAAAGAATATTAAATGCAATTCTATCCTAAACGGGATAATTAAAATGTGACACTGTTGTATACTGTATCTGTTGCCCCTCTGAGAAGAACCCTACTTGTAGGATGATATCTTTTTATGTGAGTAGTCCCTGCTGCTTAGTCATCCACTGATCAAGATGAGTCATCACTGTTTCTTAATTTATTTGTTTTTTAATAAACCTGAAGAGACTTTTTGTAAAATTTATTTGGCTAATTAGTTGTGGGGTTTTTTTCCTCCTTATTCAAATATCTTCCTTATTGAAGTGAAATTGCTTAGGTAAAAGAGGGCATGTTTAGTATTTCAGGCTGTATTTGTTAGAAGATTTCACCACTTTCCAATTCTCCAAAAATTCTGTGGAATTTTATGCTCATAGTAGAAATTGAAGCACTTTGTGTCTAACCACTTTTTCTCTGTTGCTACTCCCAGAAATGATCAAAGTCTACAAGACTCCTTGGTAAATATAAAAATTAGTCTATTTAAGGAAGGTAACTTTGTGAACACATATCTTTAAAACGATCAATTAACTTTGTGTAAAAATAAATTCAGTTCAGAATATTCAGGAGAAGATACTAAGAATTAAATAATAATTCTAGACTAAGTTTTGAGGAGGGATAAAAAGAGAAAGACTATTTTTATAGAATACCTTTATCCTTTAAATTGCATATCACACTTCTTAGTTTTCATATTCTTTTTACATTGCCATTTTTCCTTAATAAATAAGTAGTAAATATACTATAAACTTTATAGCATGTAATTGGATACTTAACATATTTTCAGTTTGTATGACAGAAGATCTGACTATTCTTAATTAATTATAGCTGTTAAATAAGCAAATCCATATTCATGCCTTGTGTCTTTGGAAATTTAAATCCTCTGTCCTTCAGAAGATTATTGAAGTTCTGGAACTCATGCAGATTTTATATAATGAAATTATGTTTTCAGGATTTTCCAAGCCAAATTAATTGCAACTGATACAAATCTCGGTTTAAATTGATATTGTTTGATCTTCAATCTACAAACATTGTACTTAAGCTGAAGTCTTTAGCAGTAACTAAGCTGTAAATGATTAATCATCCACATTTATTCTTTTTTATTATCAATCCAATATATTTCTTTAAATCAGGCTATTAAATGCATACTCTTTGAACTTATTAACACACTGGAAATTAATCAATGTACTTAAATATTCCTAAGAGTCTCTGCTGTAGAATCCAGTTTATTTCTTATTTCTAATCAAAATATGAGGTAATAAAAAGCAAACAGCATGCTGTGTTTTCCAAATTTTTCAAAGTACTGTCACAAACTGACACAACTGTCACAAACTGACACAAAAGAAAGATGCAAACACCTGTTGAAGAGAGAGCCAAAAACAACTGGGGATGAACTGGCCTGAACTTTATTTTATATGTCTCTTAGAAACCACAGTGGATTGGAGGGAGAACTTGCAGCCCCTCAATCACACTGGTCAAAGGAAATATCCATCAGATCTCTCTGCCCAGGAGAAAGGAATGTAAATAATAGAATATCATTACAAAAACATGGTTATGTTTACAGAGAATGTGTGAGAAACAGTTACAGAAGAATGAAAACATCAAGAACTGCAAAACTCAGGGCAACAAACAACCATTACATTTTCAGCAGAGGGAAAACTGAAAAATGAAGTTTTACATTTGTCAGACCTAAATATTCCAGTTTCAGTAGCATTTTGGAATCACAGAATAATTTAAGTTGGAAAGGACCTACAAAAAGGACGATATCTTGCCCAGCTCTATGCTCAAAACAGACTTGACTTCAAAGATAAATGTGTTTGCTCAGAGCCAGTCAATGCTTTGACTGTTTCCAGCTGCAGAGATGCCACAACTTCTCCAGACAACCTCTTTTTTTTAAACTTTACATCATGTGTGCATTCAACAACATTCCCCATCCCAAACACAGCATATGATAAGCTTCTGAGAGGAAGCTCACTAGTAATGAATAAATGATTGGTAAATATTGTCTGAGGAAACAAGCACAGTATGCTTCTGAGATACCATCTACCTGTGTGTTTGCAATAGTTCTGGGGTAATAAAGCAAAGATAAGTTTATGAGAGGTTTCTGAAAGGTTGGAAGAGGGCAAAAGAAGTAGCTATGTTCATATCTCGTTTAAGCAAGCAAAATGCCATTGATTTAGTCAAAGCAGTGAATTTTTATCTCAGCCCAGGAGCTTCTTTAAACCTTGTCAGTTGTAACCTCACACTAAGTTTGTTTTTTTTAATGTTCTGTGTTTTTTCATCTAATTATTTCTTCATTTAATATTACTTTTTATTTATTCAATATATCTTAACTCTTATATAAAAAATTTTGATAATTTTTTTCTGACTGGTATTGATTATGACAACTGTTGTTCATGAAATGTACTAAAAGTATGAATCATAGTAAGGCTTCCAACTCCAGTGCTACAAAAGAGGAAGGAAAATCTTTGATAAAGTGAAAGAGGTGATTCCATTATTTCCACAAGTTGCGAGGCTGAAATATAAATTTCCTTTTTTATAAGACACTCTGAAACTTAGAAACTGATAACTGATACCACATAATGAGATTAAGGCTAATACTGTTTCTGTTACAGTCAGGGAGAAGGGTATTTGTCTCTAACATTGTGGGAAAGGACAAGAGGTATTTGTGTCTGGACTAGAGCTGGAACAAGAGGCTATATATACAATATCTTTTTTTAGGTTTTTCTATGGTCAATATACATACTCAGTGCCAAAAGGAATTTGTCTCTCAAGAGGAAAAAAACCAAATTTTGAAGCTTGTGTTCTGAATAAAGCAATTACCTTGCAGTCAAAATAAACAGACAACATTTCTGTGGCTCTCTGAATCATGGATGCTCATTGTATCAATTATCCCTGTGGTCCAAGACTAAATGTTCCATCTGCAAAATGATTAAATGGATTTCATAGGTAAACTCATTTGCGATTCCATTTTAATGGAGTTACCCTTCATTACAGGCTGTCATTCAAAATTAATATGAGGACCTATTATTGAGATACCAAAAATGAAGAGCTGAATGTCATAGTACTCATTTTTCATAAGTATGGATGCTCTTGAAATGAGAATTGAACACTGATACAAGATTGATGTAATACTTAGTTACATTTTCGTGTCAATTGCTCCTGTCAGTCAAAGAGTGGCAAACTAAAGGAGAAAATACAACAGAACAAATATTCAAAGCAACAAGTACAAACAAAAAAATGTCCTTCTCATGTCCTTTGTGCTTATAACACTTCCATGAGCATGGAGGAAGGTTCTGAATTCATTGTTTGTTGGGGTTTTGTTTCGGTTTTTGGTTTTGTTTTGTCCTTTTTAATAATAAACCCTCAAGTTACTGACTATTCAATTAATTAAAATTTAAAAAGAAACAAATGAGCACCGAACCTATATGAGCTTAGTGAGCTGGAAGACAACTTGCATATCACCATTGGACCTACTCTTTTTATATAGTATTTTACCTGACAATGGAAAGGAAAAAAAAAAGTAAAAGAAAAATGTAAAGTACATTTGTATTTGCAGTAAATACATTGCATAAAATATCTCTGTTAGCCTTTCTGATTTGTTTGTTGAGTAATATATCCCCCCAATTATGTGATTTTATATATTACTTCCAAATGTAATTAATTTAATTTTCTACTCTTGTTTCCTTGGAGATATTTATATTTCTGTTCTCTTTAATAAAAGTCTGCATTGCTCTTCATATGTAATCATGACTGTTAGAGTATGACAATATATAGACATGCTTGGTGTGGGTCTTTTTTTAATGTGTGCATTTTTGTGTCCTTTTTATAGCATATAGCATCTTTTACTATCTGCTTGTCATGTGGGGGAAATATTTCTTTGTAGCTGCTATTCTATCAATTCAGTTTACATTTTGTCTTATGTAATTCTATAAAAATTTACATATAATAATTAGTATGGTTTAATTTGATTAGAGCATGCATTTGCCCTGAAAATTATGATGCTTCAATTTTATTTTACTGTTTGCTCTTATTATGATGACAAACCATTGTCAGTAAATAGACCATTGTTTACTTCAAGGCCTAAAAGTGGAGTAGTCATCTGCCTTCAGCAGCATCTGTAGGCACCTGCTGTCTCTTCTTCTCAGGCGGTCATGAAATATTATCTGTAAAAATTTCTCCCTTTCACTCTGTGAATGGTGTCTAAAATTTCTTAAAATTTGCTGCTAAGCAAGTGAGCAACTTCTTCTGCATAAAGTTTATAAGACATAATATAATAAATTAAAAAAAAATAGAAGGCATCATATCTCAGGAAATATCTTCAACTTAGAGAAGACAAAGATCCTCAGAAACCTTACAGGAGCCATCCAGTACCTAAAGAGAGCTTACCAGAAAGATGGAGACGTACTTTTTACAAAAGGCATGTAGTGATAGGACAATTTCTTTTAAACTAGAAGAGCATAGATTTAGATTAGACATTAGGAAGAAATCCTTTACTGTGAGGATAGTGACCCATTGCCTAGAGAAGTTGTGAATGCCCCATCCAAGGCAATGTTCAAAGCCAAGCTGAATGAAGCTTTGAGCAACCTGGTCTAGTGGAAGGTGTCCCTGCCCAAAACAGTGAAGTTGGAACTAGATGATCTTTAAGGTTCCTTCCAACCCAAACCAGTCCATGTTAATATATATAAATTGTTATATACTTATCTGCAAAGACTGATTCTATGCTGTGAAATACTAACTTTCATTACTGCTTTAGCATTTTATAATTTCCGTAAGAAAAGGGTGCTGTAAAAGTTAGATGGCAATAAGCTGAACCTTTCTGTAAGCTTAGAAATTATTTCACTATAAGTAAAATCTAGTAAATCTTTTCATAATGACAACGTGTTTTTAGGTTTATAAGGTTATATTTAGCCTACTGAGGATTAGGTAAACATATTTTTTTCTCTTGAGGAAGTAAAGAATTAAAATAAGGACAGGTTAACGTTTGCACCTCATTTATATTGTTACAAAAATCACATATATATATGCTCAGAGAACCTGTATTAATCCTGGGACACGGTTAATAGACACATTTGACATACATATGGTAAAGAGGAATGAGCTACATTTTACCCATTTAAAATTATTAGTTTTCATAATTGTTTTTAAATATCTTTAAAACAATAGTAAATTGGACTTAATGGTGTTGAATTGCTACTACTACAAAATATGCAAGGCAGAATACTATATAACTTCTGGACAGTAGTTTAGGTTTTCTTCTGTGACTGTGAGCTAATCAGTGAGGTTAGCTTTATAAGCCAAGATTTATTGCAAAACTCTTTGAGAAAATAACTTCCTAAATCCATTTGAACTAGCAATATTTCGCATTTTATATCTCAGTTTGCTTTCTGTAGCAAAATATTCTTGTGATTTTTGTACAACAGTCAGCAAGTGGGTATAAACATCTTGTTGAAAATATAGAACACAGAAAGAAAATGGAAAAAATGGTGAAAAACAGAAGAAAGAGGAATTACTAAAATGATAGTATTAAAATTTTAAGACTCTTTTCCTGAAATTAAAATAAGAAGACAAGGACAGGTACTTGATATAATTATTATCTCTGGTTTATATTTTACTTTAATTCTTCTCTTCCCTCCACCCCCAGATTCTGAATATTGAAGAGGAAATATAGAGAATATAGGACTAGAGACAGGGAAAAGTTTGGTTGTGTAGAGTGGGATGTACATTTTATTACTTGATAATGGCTTCTGGCTTCAACCAAACATCAAATCGACATCAGCTGTTCTTAGGTAATCTGCAGTTCTTAATCTAAGTGCAAGGTTAATGGTGAAACAAATTTCACCATTCAACAAATTAGCCATTTCCAGGCAAATCGAAATGGCTAAGTGACCATTCTGCTTAAAGTGTTGTCAGTGTTTTCCTTCCTCTACTTTACATTTAAAAAATACACATGATGAAACTATGTAAGCATAAGTGATGAGAAAGGAAAACACTCTGAAGTATTTTCATTGAAATTTAAGTATTCATTATGAAAGCACTGATCCTTCCTAATTGTTGACAATGTTCATCAGAATAAGTGAAGATTATCTCGTGCCCAACATAAGTTTGTTTCGGGAAATTGGGAAGATGAATAATACCCACTTAATACATGCACTGAAGCACTAATTTTAGTTAAGCTCTGCTGGTTTCTTAAAGCTGCAGTTGCATTTTCACATCAGCACTCAATGGACATATATAACTAATGAGTAAAAATGTTATTTCTATTAAAGATTCTTAATAAACCATAAAGAGTAGATTGAAAAAATGATGGTGGTCCAATTTTAGCATAAAAAAAGGAAAAGCATGAGAAAATCTAATAATCTTTATAGAGACAAATCAATTTTTAAAATAAATTTGTAGGAAGAAAAGCTAGTATTTTGCTGATAAGCTGCAATTTTCTGCATAATAATTATCTTTTGGGGAACTGTCACATTTTATTAAAATGACTAATTAACTCACTGTACTGCTGTGCTAATAGTGAAGGAAGCACAATAAATTAATATTGGTAGTATGAGTTTTTAATAGGACAAAAAGTCCTCCTTGAAGTGAGATTTCAAAAGCAGTAATCTCCAACAATCTAATTTCCTGAGTTTTATGCTTCTCAACAATTGCAAACCTCACTTGTCATTTGGAACAAAACTGGGAGTACAGATTTTTGGAGAGCAAAAATCTTTTCTTTAGGAATGTAATAGATGGGTGTGGTATTGGACTAATTGAGGTCTCATTGCTACCGACTGCACTTCTCTCATGTAATATTCAGAATTTTTGCTTTACTTAATGGGCAATGAATAGCACTTGTTGGGGGGCTACATAGAACATAAAGCAATGGCAGGAAAAGGGCTGATGGAAATTTTTGCTGAGACAAAGGACCTAGAACAAATAGTAATGTAAAAGTAACTCAGAGATTTTCACCAGTCAGTAATTTTCCATGTCTAGTCAGACTTTGGTTTATCCTATGCATAGACCTATACGAATTTTGTAGTTAAATAAGAGCTTGCATTATAAAGGAAGGTTGGAGGTATATGGTGCTTCAAGACAGATGTGAACGACAAATTAGAACTCTTTTACACATTGTTTCAAGCAAGAAATGTTCATTTTTGGAACAGCCCTTACCTTCTATAGAGAAAGATCTGACATCCAAATTTTACATCCAGCTAGATATTTGAATACTACTATCATATTTATAGCTTGATAAACTTACTTTGCTTTGGCATTTCTTATTTATAACTAGGCAGTCCTCTAAATAATTCATACTGAATATTTGCAATTGCAAAGCAGAGAAAGTCAAAAGACTATGAAAGAAAAACCTTCTTCCAGTACCTTCCAATTATGCTTTCAGAATGACGAAGGGTAAAAACTGTTACCAAACTGACATTTGGATGTGTTAGTAGATGCAGTGTTACGTTGTGTATCAATATGAGATTTGATCCCACAGTGTTAGTTGTGTCACTGCAAAGGTTGCTAACAAATAGTTTCCCACTATGGAAATCTAGTATGAAAGCACTTGCATCAGAAGGTGAGCAAAATTAAAAGAAATGTTGTCTGTGGTATTTTTCAGATAATGCTTTAGGTTTCTACTATTATTGTTATGTTCTGATTTTATTTATTTATTGTTTTTAATGAAAAAGTGTCCTGAATTCACTTTCATTCTCATATCATGTCATTTCTCTACTTGAAAGGAAACGTTTTTCTTTTCTTTTGTGTCTTGTTTTTTTCGTGTTCCTCTCTATTTAGAGTAGCCACTAACCTGAAAACTATAGTTTTTTTCTGTGAATTGAAGTAAGAATTGATTAAGGGGATTTCAGCCTGAATTTATAATGGGAGTTGAAACAACCTGTTTCTTCATGATGTTGCATTTTACTATAGTATTTCATAGCCACAAGTACTGAGAAATTATTCATTGAAAATTAGAATAAAAAATGAAGCTTAAAACTGCAGAAAGCAAAGAAAGCAAGAGTTAGACTTTCACAAAAAACTGTAACTCAAAACTAGGTCCTTTAGAAAATTCAGAGAAGATAAGGGTGGAAATTAATAGTGGAACTCAGAAAGTGTTATGAAGAGTACCCAGGGCTAGAGGTAAATATGATTTAATGCAGCATTTCTGATAAATAATACTGATACTCAAATGTAATCTTAATGATGGCCTCAGACAGGATTATACTAAACATAATGTGCTATTATACACTCAATTCCTGCCAATCAGTTTCGCATGATTAGTTAAACAAGATTTATGTCTTTATAAACATATCTGGAAAGAAGCTTTTCACTGGAATTTTTATTTCAATTATAACCAGTTAAGAGCAGCCCATGTTTTTCAGCAATATCTATTCCTTAAAAATGTATTGGACTCTGGAGTTTTCTGGGTTCCTATCACCTTGTAATAGCTCAGTGATGAGAATCCCAGTCAGGAAATGATGGGTTGGGCTCCTACCCTGCTTTACTCAGATTGGCAATTTGCTGTCCCAGCTATAAAACTCAAGAAACCCCCAAATATCTGAGCTCCTACTTCACTGTATTTCTCCAGTCTCAGTCTGGTAACATTTCTGTCTGTCAAATCATATTCTGCATGTGTATTCAAGTACAGAAGATCTCTTATTTTGCAAATAGCAATGGTAATAATATATCAGATATAGAAAAATGCTCATTTCTACAGCCATTGGTCATATTTTTCAATCACAAAACAGTATGTGATTATTTTGAAACTATCTCTACTGCAATGTAGTTACTTGTCAGCAAATTAATTGAATAAATAAACAGACTTTTTCATACATGGCTGTAGTTTATAATTTAACTAGCAGCTTTAACCAGAGGCATGATTTTAAAACATGTTGTGGTAAGAGAAAAACAAGAAATATACACTATGCCAGTCTGTAGCCTTCCTTCAGTAGAAAGATTAAGTTACTGTGTCCCTTTTTGTTTTACACTTTTCTTACAGTAGGTCATCTTCAAACCTTTTTCATTTTAGCCTTTATAATAATACTGATGAAGAAATTAGTTTGAGATACAAAAATAGATTATATGTGAAAATACTCACTATACAATTCAAATGCTTACAAATAATGTAAATGGTCCCATCTATCAGCATTCTTTTCACTGTCTTTTCTGTCGACGGACACATAGAAAAGAGACAATTCTTCTCCTGAGCTTTTTGGATTCAGAGTTAGTGCTTGGAAAAACAAATTGAAGGTTTTCTGCTGTACAGTCTGTAGGAAATAAAGTTATGAAGGAAAACAGACTTGCATAATTTCAAGACTTTCATACCTACTGCAGTCAGACTATAACATGGCCTCTATTGCCTGAGCTGTGTTGTAAATGGCAGGTTATAAAATGTGAAGTTTTCAGAACAATGGAAGACTTTGTGTTTTTATTGGCTACAGATCTTCTGGTCATAAGGTGATGTGTTCATCAACACATCTTTGTGTATGGCTTGTTGTAAGTTCTGAAATTTCACACAATTTGAGGTTAAAACTATTCATTTGTAAAGGAATTATCAGCAACATACATTAACTTTGTCATAATTTAAATTTCATTTCTAAAGATAAAGATCTTTCTTAGACATTCACAGCACTAACAGGAAGTTAATCGACAGTTGTAATTTAGAGGATTTTGTTCTTCTGCATAAGAGATATCTGGAAGTCTTATCTGAATGCAGCAACTATATTTCTAGTAGTGTTGAAAAATTCTCATGCGTAATGTGTAGGCAACTGTTTGGACACATTAAGAAAAAACCATGGCAATATTTCATGCAGGCATAACCTCCTATGTGAATAGTCAAATTTTTAGCTCTCTTGTATTGTGATATTTTGTTGGCTCACTAAAGACCCTCAGACAGTGAGCAGTAAGAAGTCTTATGTGGCTTGCAAAATCAGTTATGCTTCTTGAGTTTTCAGTTAACTTTGGCCTAAATCCTTGTGATTTCCACTATATAGAAGCCAGAGTGATATTCTTTCAAATGTTGGAGCTCATCATCAAAACTTGAGCATTAGAAAAAAAACTTTTTAAAAAATATACAAAGTTGGTTTTTTAATTAAAAGTTTGCTGACTAGGAATGTAGTGCTTATGAGTTGTTTAAAATTAATCTGAGCTGAAATTCTTGCAATAAACAATGATTAAAATGTATGACTCAAACTATGGCTGCTGGATTGGCTTTTTTGTAATTCCCAAATATCAACTAAACACTAAATTATGTGTTGTATGTAGCAGAGCACTGTATAATTACTGTCAGGAGTGACACTACTAAGACTGCTGAGTGAGCAGGCTGGGCTTTGGGTTGTTGTTTTATCTTTCTTCTACTATAATAGCTGTGTTTATGTATTAAACTGCCAGACTGACTGATTAAGTTATTATTGTTGAGAATGCGTTCTTCAGAGCCAAATGGTTTTGGAATAACCGGGGTACAGGCCTTTTTTTTTTTTTTTTTTTTTTTTTTTTTTTTGTGTCAGTGTTGTTTGGTTTTTCTGTAACACCAAAAATAACAAAACCCCAGCTCCTTTCATTTCTGATGTTGTGAAAGTATATTTGCATCCCACTACGAGAAAAGGTTTTTTAAATATTTTATTGTTTGATCTTAAAAAAAAATAACATATTGCAGGCTGCTTGACTAACTTCCACTGTTGCCATGCCCTAGTGATGTCTTATGTTCCTTAAAAAGTTTCTAATTTGTCACTTGAATTTTTAATCTAAAGTGAGTATTAATGTGACTTTTGAAAAATGTTCCTGGAACAAAGATTAAACCTCTATATAAACCCTTTTAAGACAGGCCATTGAAGAAAGATTTTATTTAAGGTTATGTAGAGATACAAAGTAAATCTCTTTTAAAGCTAATAATATTCAAGATTAAAAATACTTTGCATAAACTGCATTGTAACACACACACAAAATGTAACATAAAAAGCATGAAAAATAGTTAAAAGCACTCTACCTATGATGCCTTAGGTTTAACCCTTATATTTTTCAAATCCTGCATTGTCTGGCATGTATGCTTTATATCTCATTGGTTGATGTTTTCTATAGACATAACACTAACATTCTGTACTCATCCAAGGCCATTTGGGCTGCCCAGGCCCAAGCTTCTAAAAGGAGGGGAGGGCGAGCTAGGGAGAAATTGTAAAGTTTTAGTTGGTAAATCTATGCTGATATGCGAATGGACCAAGTCTATAAAAGTGTGGAGAACTTGTGACTCATCGTCCGTTTTGGGTGATGCCCCAAGGAGGGGGCTTTGCCCTAAATGTACCTTTGAAGGCCCTTCAAATAAATACCCACCTTTTATTCCCTTACTCCTGCCCGGCCTCAGTTTTTGGGCTAGCCTTTTAGGCATCACCTAAGAAAAATATATTACAATTAAGTAACATGTGTGGTTAATTACAGAATAAGTTATTTAAAGAGTTTAGGTGGATATTGCTGTGTAGACAACGTCCACCTGCCCCCCATTAATGTTACTTTGTTGTAGCAGGAGATTGGGTTTGACAAGCATGATTTCTCCATGGTGAACCCATGCTGGCTTTTCCCAATCACCTGCTTCATCTGACTTACAACCTTGTCCAGGAAGATTCATTCCGTAACTGTCCCCGGGATGAAGTAAGCCTGAGGGGTCTATGATTTCCTAGATCCTCCTTTAAGCCCCTCTTGCTGATGGAGGTGTCATTCGCCTTCTTCTACACTTGTAAGGTGTCCCCTGACCTCCATGAGTTGTCAAAGTTCATGGAGCTCACAATTGTGTCAGCCAGCTCCCCTGACACCCTTGAGTAGATAATGTCCAGACTCATCAGATTTAGAGGTCATACTCATGTAATAGTTCACACACCAACTCTTCCTTCACTGTCGGTGCATCTGGGCTTTCATCAATCTGGATTTTTGTTCCCATGGTTGGGGACTCAATAGGAAGAGGTAAAGCAGGTGTTGAGAATATCTACCTTCCTACCTCTGTTTTTTAACATCAGGGTGATATTTCTTTCTGGTTTTGGCTGTTATTTAAATCCCTGAAGAACCCTTCTTGTGTTTTTTTTATATCTCTGGCCAATTTCAATTTGGACTGAGATTTTGCATTTCTAAGTCCATCTTTGCACACCCTGGCAATGCCTTTGTAGTTGTCAATGGGTATTTGTCCACTTTTCCATCTCTGGCATACTTCGCTTTTGCATTTGAGAAGACTTAGATGCTCAAAGTTAAGCTAAGGGAGTCTCTTGCTCTGCCTGTTTCCCTTACCTTAAAGAAAATGAACTGCTTTTGTGCTTCCAGTAGAGTGTTCTTGAAAAGCTCCTAGCACTCAGCTCCTTTACCCTCCCTGAAAGCTTCCTGCAGAATCGCTCCCAACTGAGTTCTGAGCAAGCTGAAGTTTGCTCTTCTAAAACCTAAAACTTTTGTCTTAGAACTAACCTTCAGTGTGCTCAGCAGGATCCCAAAGTCCACAGTCTTGTGATCACTGCAGTCAAGGCTATCAATAACAGAGATAATACAAAGCAGGTTTTCTTGGTTTATGATCAAATTGATTGAATTCTTCATCTCAAGACTTAGTGGCTGTAGTCTATTTCCATAAAAACAGCAAGTGAACAATAAAAAAATAGACTGGTTTATCCTTAACGTCTGGTTGTTGGGGTTATTTGTTGCTTTTTTAATAAAGCATAGTTCTGTATAAAGAGCAATTAGCAGCACAACAGTAGTGTATTAAATTAATTTAAAAATAATATTAAAAAGGCTTTCTGTCTCAAGTTTAGGAGGCAGTCACAATGTAGTTGCTTGAACACCACTTCTTAGTAGTTCAAAAATTGATTTAAGAGAACAGTCCATTTTCTGAAATATGAGAGCAAACTGTGGTTGAAATTTCCCAATTATACAAAAACCTAGGACTGCCACATTAGATTGTGAAATAGCTGTCAGTTTTCTAAATCTAATCTTCTCCAAGCTTTCTAAATCTAATATATCTCCTATGTCCTTATATAAATAATATTCAACGGTGGACAAGAAGTGATTTGAATACAAGAGGAACTGATAGACGTATATGACCATGAAGAGAGGATATTCACTAAAACTAATATAAGTCAATGACACTACCATTCCTAACCTTCCTTGATGGAAGCCAAGTGATCAGGATAGTACAGAAGTCTATCTCGGTTTGTCACATTGGAACAATAATTTTTTTCTCATTTTATTATTAAGTGATCCTCTTTGACCAAGCTTGGCCAGCTGGAATAAAGGTATTATCTGTTGCTAAGTCTCAGTTCCCCGAGAAAGCTGGTCTAGGGGTGGGTGTCTCTGCCCGTGACAAGGGAGTTGAAACTGAATGATCTTTATGATACCACCTTACCCAAACTATGCTGTGATTCTGTGATGTTTCTTTTTCTCTCTGTGATTTGAATGAGATCCTTTCCTTACGTAAGGACCGTGCTAGTGCGCATTATTAGAGACTGCAAACCATATTTCAAGTATGTGGGTAAATTTGCAGATCTTTAGCAAAGCAGTTTAAGATAATAAAACCCTTGACAAACTTATAAAAATAATTTGGTCTTTAACTTGACAGCTGTCCTCTAACATATTTTCTAGGAATATTTTGATGACAATGTAGTGTTCAGAAAGAATTTGTTGAATTGGTCAGTACAAGCATTTGCCTACACAGACTTACAAATATTTTTAAAAATTAAGTATAATAGTAATACAGTATGTTTCACACCAGCCATATCAATTCAGAGCAACAGAGCTCCCATGGCTGAACATTTAGTGGAAATTGTATTTTTCAGTGTGTCCTGAAAGTTGACAAATCCCTGTTCAGACAGATCAAGGCAAGAGTAGAAAAGTAGAGGGCTGCTAAGAGAGAAGTTTTATTAGCTTGTTCCTACCTCTCAAGCTCTCCTCCCCTCAAGCTTTCTTCCCTCCCATGACTCTTCTCCCTCTTTCTCTTCCCCGCTCCTTTTCTCTTCCCCATTTCTGTCTTTCCCTCTTATAATTAAAAAAAAAATAATACTTGGATTATCAGCTTCAATACCTTTTTTTTTCAACTGTGGCAGCAACAGGGAAATCAGATTATAGACCACAGAGTGTCTAATTCAGCTGAGTTATCCTTATTTACATAAAGCTCATACCGGCCAGAGAACACTGACCCATGTAGACTGGTTGGAATGGTTGGGTATTTAAACTTATTACACCTTGCCCATGCCTTACAAGTGCCACGTGTCTTGTCTCTAACTGCCACAGGGCTTACATATTTTCTTAAGCAGAAATGCAAAAGGAACAAATTTCATGTTATTAAAACCCCAAAACTCTAAAGAGCCTTTCAAGGATAAATTTGAGATCCATTAGTGCCGCGGGTAAAAAGCATGAGTAACTCGGATTCTTCAGCAGCCGTCACGTGACCTGAGAGAAGCGACTCCGGCTTCACCCAGTCTCTGTTAACGGAGTCGAGCCGGCATCAGAGCTCCCGCAGGGTCTTGTTTCAGGTCACGCACAGCGGTTTAATTTAAGCAGCGAAAGTAAAGACATGAGGAAGAGTTCTTTTCTGCTTATTACCAGCAGGTTTTAATACTGGAGCCGTGGAGGGTGCGGACGAAAGACAAAAAGGGCTGTCGGGGGTGTCTGTTATATCATGGAAGCAAGGGGAGGGCAGCTGGGAGAGAGCCAACAGCTGTGGAGGATCACAATGACTGACAGGGGCAGGCACTGCAACACATTAGATGAAGACAGTTCTATGCTGTGAACAGGAATTAGGCAGATATTTAATAAATACACTCTGTGTACAAATAATGGGTTTGACTTTGGTCTATGAAACTAGATTGGAGAGGGTGATTTTTAAAAAGAACTTATTAAAAAGTGTACAAAAATATTTGAAATGTTATGAACAAAGTAAGTTAGAAATTTGAAAGAATCTTGAAAAGATAAGATGGAGGAAGAAGATTTTCCTTTCTGGAGGAAATAATTTAAACTGGTTATGCCCTTTTTGGTAGCACCAAATGGCATACTTATTTTTGGTATGAATAATGTCCAAAGCTACTAATGTTATTTCTACAATTTTTTTCAAAAACTGTTAACTTTTTTTTTTTTACAATGTAATAGTATTTGTAAACAATTAATGGAAAAATTAATGGAGTTTGCAAATAACAGAGATTTTATTCCAGCATCTAGTAAGGTTTTTCCTAAGAGGCTAAGCAAATTCCATCATCTAGATCCCTTTTCTTTTCTTGGATAAATTATCCTTAGCCAAAACTTTTAAAGCTTGTGACTCATAACAATTACATAAACATGGAAAATAATCCAAATAATAGCATGTAGTACTTATGCATGTCTTATCTTGCCCCTTGTAGTTCTGCATGAGATCTGGATTTGTCTCAGGAGCTAATGAAGGGCAAAATACTTTGGCAGGAATGTGTCTGTATGACAAGTACTGCTTATTTTTACCACAAAAAATTGAAGTACCATTTTTAATTTCTTGCCTGCAGTATTTTCCATGGCACTGTTGACTACTCCTGATTATCCTAGATTGTCTGACTGAAATGAGATATTTATTTGGTCGTTGGCTCAGAACCTTCAGCAGTATTTTGCTTCTCGGAAATTGGCATTAATATTGCCCATTGGCTTTGATAATTAAATTGTACACCTGTTCAAAAATAAGCACCAGATTGTTAATGATTCTTGGCCGTCACACTGTCGGTCGTTTTCCAACAATATTTCTCTTCAAATTACCAGAACTTTTTTGTATTCCTCTAATTATGACATTAACTATTCCAAGTCTGCCATGGCAATACATGGGTAAAACCATAAGCACCAGTATTCTAAATCAACAACACTCGAGCTGAAGTGGGGAACCTGTTGAAATGAGGGTCATTATTATTAAGGGTTTCTTTAATTATCCAGCTCATAATTTCTCATAATAAGACGTATTTCATTTTGATTATTGCTACAAAGATATAAACACTCTACCTATAACTAAATCACTGGAGATTAAGTAGTTTTAGTAAATTGAAATACATCATATCAAATTCTTTGAAAAAAATTACTTATTACATTTAAAATCACATGTTACTGAGTAACTGTTAGAATAATAGAGGCAGAGAATAATGAAGAATAAACCATCCCACATAGAAATATTATTGGTTGATATATTTTTTAATTAATGAATGTGGTCATACACTATCACTGTTTACATGTTAGGGCTTTATGAATAACCCTTTCTTGCAAATTCCATTACTAAATGTCAAAGGTTTATGTCATAATGTCATAAAGTTTATGAACTTTGTGTTTCGTGTGGAACCTTTCCACCAGGTCAAGGCTTCATTGCACAAAATGATTGTTGAAAAAACAAAATACAAAATGAACTAATACAGCATATTAAAGCCTTTCCTTACCCCATTCTTTGCATTTCTTATATTTTTTATACTGTGATTCATCCATTTCTAGAGACCAGAAGGGCAGAAAGAAGACTTATTGGATACTTCCTGAGTACTATATGGAATAGTGTTGTCTTTTGTTGTCATTCACTCTTTGCAAATCTGAATTCTTTCTAGAGCTGAAGTTTGGCTTCTCAAGGATTGATCTATTTTTAAATTTTTTTTTAATGACACAACATATAATAGAATTAATGTTTGCTTACTTGTAAACACAATTCTGTCTTTCTTTCACAGCTGACTTTTTACCTGATTACTTGTGGTCTGTACAACCACTAGAATATGAACTATTTTGGTCTCCATAGCATCTCATGCTGCTCACTTGTGTCTCAGTTGCTGGGCCTCCCAGACCTGGAAGCAAAGACAAGGCAGCATGTAAGTGTGCTTGTCTGTTCCAAAGTGCCATCTGTGTGGTGCTCTGAAGTCGGTTTACTGCATCTGGCAGCACTACTGCTTTTCCTGTGCTATACCTTATTGTCACCTTGTAGAGCCGCAATCTCAGTAGCTGGCACTGCAGAGAGATGAGCATTACATTCAGTAGGGTCATCTCCATGATATATTTTAACAGCTCCTGCTCAGACTGCACATCTGCTGTATGGCCAAAGGCAAATTGATGAAACAGTCCATGCAAAACAGCATAACCAGTAACTCCTTCTCCATCTCCTATCCCCTTTTTGTATGTGCTGGCTGACTCCTGCTGTTATACAGAGGACCAAGGAGCCTTGACCTGTTCCAGGGGATGTTTTACTGCTTTCTTCATACATGGAAGTCCCCAATTTTTTATCTTTTATTCCAATTCAGTTTGTCTTACTTGTCTCAAGGTTCTGTAACCTTAAACTAATGTGAATGGAGAAAAGCAAATTACTGTTCAGACCATGTGCATCATTAGACCATATTCATATCTGTAGCCAAGAGATTTACACCATAACTGGAGAATTGCTTAGGTATCTCTCTATAATGTTCCCAGAGGTCAGTGCTTTAATGGAAGGCTTATATGGTTCTATGCTGCACTAATCCCAACATTCCGTTGTCCAAACATTCTTCTTGGTTTGGAAATATAGATTGAAAAGCATTCTGAGGTCCTCCCAGCATTTCTTATACATTTTGTTAATTGTTCTTTCTTCTTTGTTGTGGCTTTCTCTAGAGTGGCCACTGACTCAAAGTTTCATGTCCTACTATGTAATACCATGAAAGATTTTTGTTTGTAAAACTAATTGGGTTCTATTTTTTTAGGACAAACACAGTTTAAATAGACTTGTGAATACAACTAGTATTTCAGACAAACTTTCTTGCATCTCCTCCAGTATTTTCCCTTCTGTAGTATGGGATCCTATGGTCTTTTATTTAATCTACAGGCAGACTGGTGTCATCTGTGACAGCAAAATAACGTCCACACCCTCTCCAAAGATCTAGCCTAAAGAAAAACTGAGAGAATAGTCCTTCCTTTCTCCCATTACAGGCAAAAGAAAAGAAAGTATATAAGCGAAAATGAGTTTTCCTAATCTCATAATTGAAAAAACCAAGCTTATCCACTGCTTCTGATATTTTGCAATTTAGCACAGTAGTTTGCTACAGGGTCTGTATTGACAACGATCCTTCTATTTCAATTATGAAAAACTTTCCTCTTTATTAATTATTGTCTAACGCATTAGAGACTGAAAATGAAGTTGTTTTCATGGTCAGTGTTTGATCCCTTTCTGAGCCTTGGTTACCAAGATAGTCAATCATGTTATATGAACAAACAAAAGACCACAATAAAACAACAACCTGGCAGATAGTCAGGGAAGCTGAAAAGGATGTTTGTGAGGAAATTTGAGTTTGTGCTGTGAAAAAATGGGAGAATTGATGGAAATTCCAGCTAAAAATTAGAAATGCCCAGTAGAAGTTACAGAAGACTGTTTGATGCTAAGTATTGTGTCTCAGGATTTACCGATCCCACCTGCAGCCATTAGTCTTGTTTTGGGAGGAATTTTTTTTCTTTTTTAACATAAAAACCTCAAAACATTACTTCAATGTAGTGAGACCATAGAGAAATTTTCTGATACATTATAAAGTCATTTAAACCTGTATTCTCAAACAGTGATGTGCCATTTTAATGAATTTAGATAGCAGTTTTAGAAGCTGTCACATTTCTATCCAGAGGAAAAAAAAAATCAAAATTTGAGTTTTGTTGCTATATGGAATTTTATCAACTTACATGATAGCTGCTGTCACATACAGCACAGCAACCACGAATGACAGCAGTCTAGAGCTGTTGAAGTATCTGCATTAACGAAACAGCCAGAAGCAGCTAGAGAAATGTGATGGACTGGTGGCATATTTCAATACATGTCTGTTCAACAGAGGATAAAACGAATGAGAAGCAAAATAATAACACCAAGAACATGAAGAAACTTCTCAAAAACAAAGCACCAGTGTTAGGTATTGAGTTCCTAGCAACTTTATCACAACTAGCCTCTGTAGTAAATCACTAGGAAGTGTCTTTCAAGCCTGTGGTACCACAAGCACTAATGAGTACAATTTCAAATACATTCACAAGAGTAGGAAGGGATTGGACACTTGAATGGATAACAAGACAGAGTCAGCATATATGAACAAATCATGTGGAAAGGATGTATAAAACTTAATTCCACGATTAAGGCAGAAAGTAAATATCTTTTGTTAAACAGGTAGATTATTCCCAATCAACCTTTGCTAGAATTTGTACATATCTAGATATATAAATATATAATGGCTGATACAATCTGAGGGCTGTGGGGAATCTTCGCACTAGAAGTATACTGGGTTGATAAACATAGATATCTTGTACAGCTATTGCAGTGTCTGAAGAAGGCTGCATTTTCAAACACAAAATCATTTTTGGAGGAAAACAAGTGACATGGTTACGTCTCCTTGTTAGACAAGATACTGATACTGCAGCTTGTTTTGTTTATATGATGTATCTACTAAGTAATGGAAAATTGAAAAGTTTAAGAGATGTCTTACAAAATCTTTAAAATACTCCTTCTGTTTTGGATATTACCAGCATTCAGTTAAGGTTTTTGAAATAAAAAAAAAAAAATTGTTTATCAAAAATAAAACCTTTTTGTGTATTTCAGTCATAGCTCCATTTGTAGTGAAAATGTGAAATAACAAGAGAGGTGATATTTTTAAGTTCATTTGGTCTTTGGAGAACTTGAAGTTTATATTTGAATTCTTGAACTGTAGAGTTTATTCAGTGTATTTACTTTTGGTTCATTTTTAACTCAGTGTTGATTCTAATGTTTTAACACTCTGAGGGCTACAGCTCTGGCATGGGAGCCTGTGCTAGCGTGCCCTTCTTCTTTCAGTGTGCAGTGGGGCCAGACTTAGTAGCAGTACATTCAGCCCAAAAAGCGCAATGTCTGGAAAAGTGTCGGCAGGTTGCAGAGTTAATGGTGGGGGTGTACCCCACTGTCCCTGGTAGTAACAGCCTTCCTCTTTTAATTGATTGAAATTTACTTTTGGATAAATCAAGTGAAACACAGTAAAAGCCATACTATTATGCTTTTATATAATTCCTTCTATAGACATGGTGCTGACATTAAATCTGAGAAATGGCGTTTTAATGTAGGGGTTAAGTTAATATTTTTAATATATACATAAAGATAATGGGAAATATCTAATATGAGAAGACACTAAATTTTAGAACAATATAAAATAATACAAATTTTAGAATTTTTTCTTTACAATAACAATTGTGTAATAAACCTCAAAATAGTGGATGAATAATGCATGTAATTTTCCTGCAAAAAAGATTTATGTACCTACAGATTTGTATGTTTTTTTCTAGTACCATTGCCATAGTTAATTCTGTAGTTTAAGAGATTAAGCTGATATCTACGCTACGAGTTTTGTTAATTTAAATTGCTACAACAGCATAATTACCAGCAAATAATACTTAGTGAAAAAAGAAACTCAAACCATAATACACTTCTTCTGTTACACCATTTGTGCCACCCATTTGGTCTTCCTCAAATACATGATGCCATTTTTAGTGAAGTAGTTTTGATCTGAAGCAAGAGTTCAAGAGGTAATTGACAAATAGTTACTACAGAGGTTGCATGAGCACATTTTCAGCCCCATCTGATTTGGACTTCAAACTTTTGCCTCACTTTCCTTTGAAATTCCTTCCTAACTTTAACAGTGCAGCACATAAGTGTGGGGGTTTTGGAAAGAATGTGATAGCTTCATGTCCTGTCTTCTGAGTTACAATGGAAGCATGACAAGGTTTTAGGCCCTGTATTCACTATAGACTTTAAGCCAAAGGAAGACTTGGTGGTTATTAAGAAACCTGCAGCTCTCCTAAATTGATGAAAATGGAGCTGTGCAATGAATACAGTTTTGTTTCTGTATTTAATATATTAGAAAGAGACTGGGGACACGAGTAAACCAGTACCTATAAATGTTGAAAAACTCTGCTGCAGAACAGTAGCATGGATGGACAGCTTGTAAACAACAGGATAAACCAATCTTGATGCTCAGAATGTTGGATGGATCAGAATTTTATAAGGTAGACTCTTCTACTTTCAGTCTCCTATAGTTGTTTATGTACAAAAAAAAAAGAAAGAAAAGAAAAAAGAACAGGCATTATATTGTATCTCTTTGTTAAAAACAGCTTGTGTTTATAGCCATCATTGTACCTGGCTATGATGATGATGATGATAATGATGATGATGATGTTAATAGCAATTTAAAATATTCATGTTATTGTATTGTACGTTTGACAGACCTCTGTGGTGGAGAATTACACTGTCTAGAAGGCCTGAGGCTGTGTGTGTATGTGCCCTTGTGAGTGTATGTAGCTATGAAAAGCCCCTATAAGGGTTTTGCAGCCTCCAGGAAAACACACTTATTTGCTTACATTGAAATAATTCTTAAATTAAAACTTTTTGACTCACAATGCTTTAGAGTAGAGACTTTGAATAAGGTAAATTGATTGTTCTGCTGTCAGATTTAAGTCTTTTGTGTTTACTGTGGAAACATGGAATATTCTGATGAAGCCTGCAGAAATCAAAGTCTCCCATTTGAGACTCGTGAGAGTTTTGAAGCAAAATGCTTCATAACTTTTCTGTTTACCTGGTGTACATCAATCTTGACTGATGAGCTAATATAATATTTGTTAGAATGGCTTCTTCCAGCTGTGGAGGACATCTGGAATCTGCAGTGTTTTGAGGCAGGTTCTCTTCTGTGTTTGCAACAGTCCTCCTCTGACGTCACTCCCTGAGGAAGAGCAGCATGGCTGAGACGGGCAAAGGTCAGCAGGATTGGTCTTCACATGATGCACAGTGTAGGAACTGGGGGCAGAGGCAAAAAAAAAAAAGGATTTAAAAAAAGTATCAGATAGTACAGAAACGGACAGAGGAAGATTAGGACCAGAAAGGGTGATTAACAGGGCAGATGGGATAGAGAAATAACCATGCATGTAAGACTATATAATAAATAAAATTTGGGTCCACCAAAACATTATGAGTCTCAATTCTTCAACTTTTAGCTTATGAGATATTTGATTTTGCAACCATACGTTTGTATGGATTTTGTAGCAACAGGCAGTAGGACAGTCTAGACATGTCTTACCTTTCCATCATACATTTCTCCCACAATTTGAATTTTTCACTTTTTCCCTATGTTCGGAGAAGAACAAATTCTGAAGTTCTGTATCACTTCTCTCCACCCAAGGTGGCTGTAAGACAAATTCTGTCTCTGTCTTTGTGCCAGTAACAATATGCTTTCCAAGAGCAAGGGAGGAGGAGAAGGCAGGCTTAACTTTTCAGAATGACACATCTGACTAAAGTGATCAGTATCTCCATCTTTTCTGAGTATTTTCTTTTTTATGAATAGGATTGAAAGGATTAAAGTAAGTGGGTTTTCTGCATTTTTCCTAGCCTCAAGTCTGTGATGTTGTGAGGCAGTTATCCAGTGTAACTCAGTTCTTTGTCGAAAGTATATGAGTTATCTCCGTGGAAGAACAATTTGAAAAGAATATATAAAATTTTCATTTCTTAAAATGAAATTTGGCATCTAGGAATAAAGTTCCAGGGTTCAGACTATATGAAAAATTAGTTATTCAGGTGCTTACAGGGGCAGTAGTCTTATTTGATCTACTTTAGCTTTCTTTCACTGAGAACTTGCCTTCCCTTATAGCACTCAAATATTCAAACAATATTCAAATGCCAATTACACTGAGTTTGCTTTCTTTTCCATTTTTTGTGTTTACTGCATAAAAGCTTTCAATGAGGATTTAATCATATTTAGATGTTTACACGCAGAGAGGAATGAAAAAGAGTTATTTAAAAATTATATCGTCAATTAGTTTACCAACAGTATTAAGAAACAAACCTATAGAATAAGGATTGAAATAATAATTTAAATAACTAGTTCTTCTAAAAATAAAAATGTATTGAAGCAGATTTAGGGAGTGACAAAAGGTGAAGTTTCAATTACATAGATACTTGAGATTTGGAGCAGACAAAGCTGAAAGGATGTAAAATCTGATTAGTGTGCAAGTTACAGTATTATATCCTTCAGGAACAGTAAAATATGGCTACAAATTAATACATTGTAACAGCAGCAAAGTTGCTAAACTTTTATGCTTGTATCAATTTCAAAGTAGAAATTCTATTTGAAAGTTGACTGTCAAAAAGATTTTTTTCCCCTTAGCAAAACAGTGTGAAGAATTGCATTTGATGCTGTTTCCTCTGCAGTCAAGATATTAAGTACCTTGAAAGGATATAAAGTTGGTTTTGTTTTTTAATTTTTTTAATCAATATATTCATTTTTCATAGGTGAGGTGACAATTCAAAGAACTGTGAATCAGTGGGTCTTGGGAAATGAGTCACTTCATGGGGATTGATTGGTTCTTAACTTCTAGTAGCATAGCAACTCTTCCTCTAATCTAGAGCATAAAATATTCACATTTTTGATCTACCAAGTTGGCAGACTGGAATCACAAGGATACTATTTCAATGAACATGAGATATTACACTGTTTTATGCAAAATGTAGGTGGGAAAAGACTAATGAGTGATATATAGCAGTTTTGTAAAGACCAGATCTTGCATACTTCTACCAGATTAAAAAATCCAGGCAAAAGAGGAATTGTACATCACCCTGAAGCTATTAGCTTCTGCAAAATAAGGAAATATTAATATTATTTCTCTATAGCTTTACAATTGATCTTCCAGAAAATGTAAACACATAATTACATATATATTTCTATGTCCTTCATTCTCAAAATTGTATCTGTTTTCTAAACTGACATGTGCAATGAATTTATCTCATGACACATGTATCAAGACCCTGAATAACTTGTTTTCATTCATAAAGTTTATGAGGCATTATCTGTCAGATGCTGATGGAAAAATACATTCAATTAAGAAACCAAGGAAATTAAATGATAAATTTTAATTCTTTTTTATATATTCTATATTTTTTATTTAATTAGAAAATATCTGAGCTAAGTTGCTGATTACTTTGAATACTTTCACCTATAGGTCTTTGAAAATGAGAAATATATTTGTGCAAATTATTTTTGTTTGAGACTTCTAAAATTTAAAAATGCAGGCTGATTTTGTGCAGACATTTTTTATGATACTGTGTTGTCTGCATGTACAGGGTCTCAAAAAAAATTCCTTATCTCTAATTTTTAGTTTTCTCATGTTTAATGGAACTCATACAGATGCAAATGTATGGAGATAGTGAAGGGATTTATGCACATTTAGGTGAACACAGCAGGAGAGTTTCCATGATGTTTGAGTTATGTAGAATTGTGTTTGCCCTCCCTATTAAATTGGAAAGCCAAAGAAGAGTCTTTGATCAATGACTACTGAAATTATAGCCTGCTTGTCTGCACTTAGCCCCTTATAGGAAGTTTTCATTGGTTTCTTTAAAGCATTAAAAGCTGCTAAACTCTTCATGTCAGCGCAGAAGTAACTTTCAATATCAGAAAAAAAGGTTTAGTAATCCAGTAATTCAAGCCCTTTTTAATTTTTTTTTCACAGTATAATGTTGTAATGTCCACAGCATCAACCACATTGTTTCTTACATGTTTGGAAAAGTTCAGTATATGAGGATATTTTGATATGTTGATTATCAGCAATATCAGCAGTATATATATTATTATCTACTTATCTGCAAAGATTCTATTCTTAACATTATCTTGTTTTGTGTTTTGTGTCTGAACTAAATAGCCACCCCAGTAAGCACAGGCCTTTTGACATCATTCTGGATGTCAAACATATAAATGTTCCAAAAAGAAAAACTCGACATATGATTTCATGAACAAGATGTATCCTTTCTATTTCAGTTTATTATTTAGAAATTATTAGGTCACTAGTGGAGCAAGTGTTTGGATAAATCACTAGTACTTTTTAAGGCAACAAACAATTAGATTTCAATATATGAAAATGTGATTTTTTTTTCTTAATCTTCTTAAGATGGAAATAGCACACTTTCTTTTACTATATTGAATTTGTTAAGTGATTATTATATACAGTAATATATTTATAAGCAGTGTATTAGTCTGAAAGCTAACCCGAAGTATTAAATCTAGATAGTGTCACCATGAATATTCTTGAAATTACTCGTTGATCTTTCCTGAAATTGTTCTGTCACTAAACACAAATACCATTTGTAGAATGATTAATAGTATTATTAGCTTTCAATTAAGCAGCAAAGTGCTTTACTGCAGATAGTCATAGTCTTGAAATGTGATTTTATAGAAAAGTTTAAGAACCACACAAGTTGCAAAACATTTATAAAAGAAAAACATGTCTTTTTGCAAATCACTTCAAATTTCTACTTTTCTGAATGTATCAGAATAAATGGATTACTTTATGCTGAACAATATAAATGTGTATCATGGCCCAGATTGGCTAATGGTCTTCAGTAAGAATTTTAAAACATTTTCTCTAGCCAACTATGCTTTTTCTGGTTCATAAAGATTTTTCAAAAGATAATTTGTCATGGCAGTTTCTGTGTCAGCAGCTCTTTTCTTTATTCCTGAGAGCTTTAATTAAATCTTTTAGATGTGCTTATCATTTCTTAGCACATATTTCAGTTATATTTTATTCTGAAGACCAAAAGTGTCCCTTTATTCTAGTTTTCACATAGGATTGTAAAGCATTTTTATTATATAGACTTTTTTCAACAACATTTCCAAAAAGTTAACGCTCACATTACATATACTTTCTTTTTAGGGTAACATGTTTGTCATCCATCAGCTCCATACTTGAAAGCCTCCTGCTGTTCTTTGCATCTGCTGCCACTTTAAAAAAATTATTAGTGTGTGTTGTTACTCATTTTTCTTGAAAGAAGTTTCAGAGATGCTTTTAAGAAATGGATTTTGTCTGCTTGTCTACACTGGAGGCATGTTGAAAGACACAGAAACGAACAAAACCCTGGATGATTTTTGAAGCATCATTACAGATTCGTAGTGACCACCATTAAAATTCTATGATAAGTCTCACACAACAAAACCTGCAAGTTGAGAAAATTCCCCAGGGTGCAGCATCATCCCATCACAGCAGTAGCTGGACTGAAGTTACTTTCCAGTAATACTTCTCTATTTGCCATCACTAGACTAAACATGAGGGAATCATGCAATCAATATTTAGATTTTGAGGAAGTACAGATTTTCAATATGTAAGCAAAATTATTCACTTGACACACACAAATCAGTTTTTGATTATATGGTATTTTATTTTAGAAACCAAGTAGTAAATATAAATATGTATTCTGCATTGCACTGTAGTTTTAAATAGAGAAGTTTGAATTCTTCAGAAGGACTAAAACTTCTGTGGCTTGATATCTAAGTGAAATGGTATACTTCTATTCAGAAATGATCTTCCAGAAAGCTTGCAATTTGTTTTAAAACTCTGACTTCAGAATAATTAAGAAATTAATCTATATATTCACAACAAATAGATGCAATAGAAAAAGAGAAAGTGCAAAGTAGTATAAAAAAGAAACATTAGTTAGAAAATGATGCATGACCAAGTGCTGGGATTTATAAGCAATAATGCACTTTGCAGAAGGTCCTGGAAACCTGTAATTTGAATGATTAATTATTTCCATAAATGCCTTGAAGATTTGCTTCCATATTCCAGTGTCATGGGCCCTTTTAAGGAGGTCCCTAGTTCAATAAGATATAAAAAATTAAATACTTTTGGATGGGATGATGGGAAAGTGTGGAGCTACAGAAGTAATACTGCAAAATTTGTACCAAATAGACAAAGTTGTGTGAAACTGGAGCATACAGAAAAAATTACAAGAATTGTGATGCTTCCAGTTTCACATATTTCACAAGGCACAGTTTTGCTGGAGTCCAGTACAATTTTAATGGATTTTAACTCTCAAGTGACAGTTATGGAGATGTTATTTCACCATTTCTTTAAGGCCATGGTTGATCTCAAAAAAAAAGAAATTAAATATATTACAATTATCGGAATGATGTAAATTCATCATATTAACAAGAAATGTAACATTGATTATAATGAAATGTAAGGATAATAAGAGCCCAAACCCTTCCAAAAGGAGAAGCTGTAATTTCACCTTAACCTTCAAGTCTTAACACATGCTAAATATCACCAGGTTTTACTGGACAGAAAAAATCATAGTCTGAAATAAAAAACAATTTGAGCATTTTTTTTCTGTTTTGCTGCACTTTGGGACATTGGTACTGCTTTAAAGTAAAACAGAAATCCATGTTTATAGATCTGAATATTTCCCCATGGTCAGTGAGGATATGTGTCTTAAATGCAGTTAGACGAAAAAATCCAGCAGAAGCAAAAAGTCCTCCAAGTTCTAGCAGAGTTCATTTCCCATTTATAATTCTTCTGCTGCCATCATAAGTATGGGTGTGTATGACAATAACAACACGAAATAAGGACACGGACACCTGCTGAGAGCAAAGGAACAAGTGCTGGGTGAGACCCACCCGATTTCTTTTATATGTGTCTAATAAACCACTGTGGATTGGAGGAGACAATGAGCTGCCCCTCAATCACACTGGTCAAAGGAAATGTCCATCAAACTTCTGTGCCCAGGAGAAAGGAATGTAAATAATAAGATACTGTTACAATTACATGGCTATGTTTACAGAGAATGTGTGAGAACTAGTTCCAAAAGAATGATAACATCCAGAACTGCAAAACTCAGGGCAACAGGTGTGAGCAAACCCCTTAGTTTCAGAGGTTGTTCTGGTTGCTCAGTAGTGCCTAATGATATAACAGAATAATATCTCACAATATCCATCCAAGCTGGTGTCCTCTTTCTGGTGGTGGACAAAGGTAGGTCTGTGCAAGACCTTAAGAGCAAAGCAGACAGGTAGTTGTACATCCCAGGAGTACCATGCAAGATTCCAGGAAAATCAAGTCAAGGTCTCTTCAGTCAGAGATGGTCTCTTTTAAGCCTCTCTTCTACTAAATTAGTCAATGGTGTTCTGGACCCCTGTAAAACTTTCGTAACAACCTACTACCTGAGGTCTCAAGACTTGTTTTCTGTTAAAATTTATTCAGTATTGATAGAGATTGTGACCTGTTCCTATTCACTCCATCATATGTATCCTGAAATTTGTTTAGTCACCTCTGCTGTGCAAGCCAGATCCGATGTGTGTTTACATGTTTGTGGTTCTGCAAACCTTTACTTGGTTTGGCATGGTTTCTTGTCAGATACAGTAAATATTGTATTCAGTATTCAGGATGTGGTCAGTTTATTGGATTAACATAGTGGCATAGCTATTTTGTGCTCTAGCCTTTTTTTGTTGTTGTTTTGTGTTGGTTTCGTTTGGTTTTTGTTCTGTTTTGTTTCGGGTTTTTTTTTGTTTGTTTGAGGGTTTTTTTTGACTTTACTATTCTGGAGCATTGTTACAGTATCTTATCACTTTCCAAAGTCTGCATGATGAACAACTTTTTGCTTTCAAAGAAGAGAGAAACATGTTCTCATTAAAAAAACAATGGGATAACTAAAAAAAAGCTATTCATTTTGTAAGTTGAATAATTCAAAAGTTTTCAACTTCAACTACTGCTGATTTAGATTATTTAAAATCTACTTGCCTATAACTAATCAAAAGTCAGCTATTCCTGTATTACTTTTTTCTTCTTTTTTCTTCTTTTTTTGACTGACAGTCTGATGATGCCTTTCACTGAATTGATCTCACTGTCAGTTCACTGATCTCAACCTATCATGTTTTGAGATCCTGAATGATGATGTGTGAAATTGTTTCTTGAGCCTGTTTCAATCTCCAAATACTGCATTTTTCACTTCTATCTTTTTAGACAGAGAAATAGTAATGTATTTTTCTATATTCATCATAGTGTGCTTTACAAAAGATAAAGAAAAGCATAATCTGTTTTGCTACAAAATATGAACTGAAGCAAGGAGGATCTGTCAACATAGGTCTGTCAGCTTTTGTGGTGCTTATAGGCTTGTTTCTCTTTATTCTTACCTGTAAAATGCTGGACAGTAATTTTTTCCTTATTGCTGTTGTGGTTCGTCTGTGTTCCAAAATTTAGAAAATTAATAGAAAAAAGAAGATATTGCATTCTAATGTTCCTATAGCTCTTATATTCATATCTAAAATTTGTTCTTCCTCCAGACATAAGATGTTTTAAGTAAAACAGCACTTCACGCTTAGAAAATGAAAATGCATTCCTCTTTAGAGGGACTTTAAGTGCTTCATTCTGAAGATGACACTGCCATTAAAATTTTTCTTTCCCTTCCCAGTACAGTGGCATTTGTCATAAAAAATTCCCGAGTGATAGTTGTGCCAGACTGAAAGACTGCAAAGTTAAAGTTGAGCTAAGATTATTCATATGCTTTGTATATTGTTACTAAATTTCTAGGCTATGAGTAGGGAAGACTTTAGAAAACTTAGAAATTCTCACAAACATTAAAAATGTTGTTCCACAGAAATTATTTATGTAAGCTCAGAATTTGTGCTAGTTTTGTGAAAATAACTCTATGAATGTTAGGGATACGTCAGTATTGAGCTGTCAGTGGTGCTTCTTTCACAATTTTCACAGGAAAAACAGTATTTCTCACATCAGGTTTAGGATTAATTAAATGCCATGTCTTCTATTCAGAGGTAAACTAACTCATACACATACATGAGTTTGTAACAAACGTCTATATTTTCATAGCTGATTGTGTTACACTCAATTTTCTATCTAATATAACTTGAAAGAGATGAGCTGCTTTACCAAAATGTCAAGGCCACTCATTATTAGAATCTGAGAGTGAATAATTCTAATACTCTTTGTGCATCAGTTTGTGCAGTTTATGTATTTATACTGGCACAAAACTGATCAAATCCAACACATACAATACAAGATGTGAATCATATGACAAAACAACTAGATTGCTGGTTTAATTTGGTTCAATTTTTTTGTGGTTTTTATATTTAGCATCGATCATGTTGTTCCTCTGACTTTTACATATTTCTGTATCTCCTATAAAATGCTGTGAAAGTTCCTAAAGTCTAAGAATATCTACCATGCAGACAATATTCTCAAACTGCTTTTGATATTTCTGATCCCAATAGAAATATGCTCACTCTAAGTCTCCTGCTGTAATTCTTAATTTTCGGGAAATAAAGAGAATACATTGAATCTTCTATGCCTCATTCAAGAACATAACAAAAAGCTGGATTCTGTTTCTGGTCACAGAAGAGCTTCATAGCATGTCAGTCCAATATTCTATCAGTTTTAATGACATAAATAGAAATATGACCTTTTTAAAAAGAATTTATTATGTCATCAATACTGTTTAAAAGCAGAAATTTACAGGCATTCAAAGAATAGTGTGAAAAATTTAATCTCTGGAAGTAGCAAAAGATGTAGAGATCTAAAAAACCAAGGAATTGCAAATCAACAGCCATAAAAAGAATTGTAACAGTAATAAAATTAATCTATCAAAAGAAAAGAAGGAAAAAATACAAGATTTCTATATTGTTACTGAAAGAAACTATGTTCAAGACATAAGACCTTTCTTAATGTCAAAAGTTATAAGTAAAATTGCAGAGGATGTGAAATTAAACTCAATTACATATGATTGGAGCTACTAATACTCCATCCTAATGTATACATGCTATTGTTTGGTTTTTTTTTTTTAGTTTTGAGCATAAATGCACAATAAACCAACAATTGTGTACACTCCAGCTTCTGAATGGGTCAAGCAGATATACAAGCTGCTTTGCAAGGAGTCTTGGGCTCTTCCACTTGTAGACAGAGAGCTGTGAGGGGTGTGAATGAGATTTACAGATCACAAAGGCAGTAGATAAGCTGAGCATTGCACTGTTGGCCAAACATAAGTGGCATAAGGGGGCACTGAAGCCTGGATGAGCACAAGGACAACAAAGGCAGCAAACAAGAGTGTCACTCGGGACACGAAAGAAAGACGCAGACACGTTGAAGACAGAGAGCCAAGGCTGTGGGCCAAAAAGCTGGGCAGCACTGCCCTGCCCAGACCCTGCACTTTATTTTATATATCCTTCTAGAAACCACAGGGATTGGAAGGAGAAATAGCCACCTCTCCATCACACTGGTCAAAGGAAATAGCCATCAAATTTCTTCGCCCAGGAGAAAGGAATGCAAACAATAGGATACAGTTACAAAAACATGGCTGTGTTTACAGAGAGTGTATGATAAACTGTTACAGAAGAATGAAAACATCGAAGAACTGCAAAACTCAGGGCAACACAGGAGCAGCAGTTTGCATAGCTTTTTGCACAGAAAGGGACAGAAGGTGGATATGAGAAACCACAGAACAGTGAGTCTCACCTCAGTGCCTGGGGAGGTAACAGAACACTGAGACCTGTAAACCATTTCCAAGCATACTGAGGACAATATGATGGCTGTAGGCAGCCAGCACAGATTTCTAAAGAGGAAGTTCTCAGCCCAGTACCCTCCTAAGCAAAATGCCTGCATTTCTGGATGATGAGAGATCAATGAATGTTGTTTATCTTGACATTACTAATAATTTCAACAATGTTTCTCACAACATGCTCATGGACAATCCGATGAAGTAGAGAATAAATAAATTAGAAGTGAGCTGGATGCCAAATTAGCTGAAATGCTCGGCTAAAAATTATGTGATTAGTGAAATGAAGTCCAACTGGAGGGCAGTCATGAGTGGCGTACCTCAGAGGTATAATACTGGAATTAGAACTGTTTAGCTACAGTAATCATCTGGATTATGGGACAGAGTTTCCTCTCAAGAGATGATACAAAACAGGTAAAAGTCATTAATAGACCGGGTGGTTTTGCTGTCATTCAGAGGGACATAAAGAGTGTGGAGAAATGGACAGACACTCACCTTATAAATTTCAGATGGAAATTGCAACTCCTGCATTTGGGTAGGAACAAAAATGCCCTTGCTCTAGGGCAGACTTGGGGTTGCCTCGCTGAAAACCAGCTTTGCAGAAAGGGAGGTGGGGGTCCTGTTGGACAAAATGCTGGTAATGAGTCAGCAGTGCACCCTCAAGGCAATGAAGCATTAGGAGGAGCCCAGCCAGCAAGCTGAGGGAGGTGAGCCTTTCCCTTTACTCAGCACCAGTGAAACTGCACCAGGAGTGCTGGCTTCAATTCTGGACCCCCAAGTATAAGAAAGACATGGACACAAGGAGTCTACAAAGAGCCTTGACAATTATTGAGGACTTCATTGATGGGAATCTGTCTAAAAAGATTCCTCAGACAAGTCTATTTTCTGGTTCCAAAAGGGGTTATCTGAATTGCTGGGGGACAGACCAATAAGAGAATCCAGAAAATCCTAAGCAGGAATGTATCTTCAGACATTCCTGATAGAAGGTTTCTGGATGCTGGAGGAGTACTAGCAAAATAAACAGTAGAAACACAGCCATGTCCTTATAAATTTTGTCCTGGCACTGTCATAATCCAGAGACACTAAAATTAGACTTTTCAAAGGAGTGTGTTGATAATAGGTCCATTTATTCTGAACTTTACTGAGAACAAGGTACAGCATAAATGTTACTGAGACATGGAAAACTTCAGATATCTTTTCTTACAAAAAAAAACAAAACAATAGAAAAGTAGAAAAGTATTGGTTTTGGTTTTTTACCAGATCTATGAAGGGTATTTGGAAAACACCAGTTTGTTTTTCCAAAATATTGGTAGATAGATAAAATGGACAAGGGCAAAAAAGTAAGTGTACTCTGTATCTTATCTATGTGTGTTTTACCTCATTTTTAACTGCTTTAGTCTTTCTCTGCTTTTGTCTTTGTCAGCTCTACTGCCATTTGGGATCAGTGCTTCCTCCCTGCTCTTTAGATACACAAGATAATTTTGCAGGTTCTGAGAGCACTTGTACTATTTTATCAGACATGGTAGGTCCCGAGATAACAAAACCTTCACGTCACAAGATTATCACCAGCATTTGTTGCTTTTCACTTCAGCTCCCTCATGGTTTCAGCAGTGAAAACCTTACAAGCCACAGAACGAGATTAGTGCTTTGTGATATTTGAGAGCTGAGGTTCCAACTTCCGTTTAGATGATCTTCTACCATCTTTAACAGCTGGTGAGATAGTAGCTGCTATCATGTCAGAATTTGAAGCTGGGAGGAATGGAAGGGAGCAGAATGACTAATTGTAATGCGCACATTCACATTCCATCTCCAGCCTTACAAGTTTCAAAAGAAATGCTCTCACTGTTGCAAAGCTCGTAATCACAGCACAGCAGTTGTGCACGGTGTTTGTTCCTACTCCAGCCGGTTCAAGAGATACCAGACTTTAATACTGTCAAAGATGAGCAGTGTTTTGGGCAATGATCCAAGACAGAACATGCTCTGTGGTGTAACTCCCTAGTGCTTCCCAGAACTCTCATATAATTTTCATTAAATGACTATAGCTAGGAGGCATAATATATAATGATACCACAGTATCATTATATACACAGAATCATATGCAGTATGTAGTAAGTATTTTTTTTCAAGAAACAATTTATTTTATTGAGCACACATGACTTTTTTCCTTATTTTGAGGGGAACTTGATTTTCAATCAAAATATTAGCATGGTGTAGTGTGTTTTCAGTGTGGAAAACCAGTACACAACCACTACAAAAAGTCTGCCCAATATAATTCTGAAAATACCTCATTTAGTTTCATGACGTATTTGGATTGAGAATAGGACGTGAATAAGGGACATGAGGAGGAAAGTTAATGTCTGCTACAGAGTTGCATACCTTTTATACCTGGAAGAAGAGGAAAGTAATGAAGATGCATGCTGAGCAACTGTTGAAAGTTAAGAATTTTGAAAGGGTGAAAGGAACTAAATTGAAGCTGGCAACTATGTAATTACAGGGAAGGGAAATGAGCACGCTTTTTATTGGCCTGGAGATTATGTAGGTGAAGATATTACTGTGGCAAGTGAATCTTAATGTATTAAAAAAGGCATGAGAAAAGGGCTTCTGTCAAGTGCACTTCCTTAACCTTTCTTCAGATATTAAAAAATTTGCTCAGGAAAAACATTCCATGCAAATCACATTTCTTAAAACAGAAAGGAGTGTATATATTATTTATGTCTTCTTCTCTGAAGGACCAGAGGAACCATTCCTGTGTTCAAAATCAGAAGGCATTTTTTAAAGAAATGTTAAAACATGTTATACAAACGAGCCTTATAGTATCTACTTTCAAGTCCTAAAACAGCCACATATACTTTCTACATCCTTCAATATTCCTGACATTTATTTTTGAGTTTTTACTTCTAAATGCATTTAAATTTTGAATGCTTGCAATAGGAATGTAAAACACAATGTTTTGAATAATGAGAAAAAAGACAAAATCGGTTTGTATTTAGTGTTAATGTATGCTTAGCAACAACATAAAGGCTGAAACACACTTTGTATTCAAATATAAGGAAATTTTCTGTTACCTTATTGTAATATGCACGTAATTAAATATTTACTGCAACAGTTGCATGAGACTGATAAATAGCGACAGACATAGAGGGGGGAAAAGCATTTTCAGGAAAATTTTGAAAAATGTACTTTTTATGCATGCTTTCACTGTAAAAGCAGATTATATGGATATTCTGCTTCATTCCAGTAGGTTCAGAGGACTCTAGAAACCAAAGGTAGAAAGGTCAGCATATTACTATCATTCCCCTAAAAGTTGAATTTTTTTATTTCTTTTGTTCATTTTGTTGGGGAGAATTGATTGAATTTTACTTCTATCATGTAGTTGAAAGGAAAAATGGTTTTATTTGGTCATACCACAGCCTGGCATGATCATATTCTAAACTGTTAGAATTGAAGAAAGAAGCTATTATGCAAAGTCAACTGAGCAAAAATATGTGATTATCTGAGAATTAACAATTTAAGAAAAAGAGAGTTTTTTAAAGGTCATCTTAACTCTTATTATATGTCAGAACAGTGAAAAAAATTTGTTGTAAATGGGAATGATTCTTCTTTTGGAACACCTCAGTTAACAAGATTTGAATTTATGAAATAGTGTTTGAAGGAGTCCTTTCCTGTTAAGCAGCCACTGAGTTATATTTATCCTCTGACATTCTAAAAGTGCTTACAGTGGGTAACTTATTCAAAATCTCAGTTCTGATCAGTACAGCTACAGTGATACAGAAGCAAAGTGTTGTTTTGAGTTTACAGTAGCAAATGTTTGATCAAAACAGTAAATTTTCACTTTCTACTTTAAGGAAAATATGAAGTGTATTGTGTAATAAATTTCAGTGGTACTTATTGTAATATACTGTGCCTAGAAATGTACTAGGGAAGTTTATTCTGATATAAATGTTGAAGTTAAAAGGGGTTATAATTATATAGGAAAACACAAATATTTTCTTGTAAGGAAAATCAAATCATAATTTTGCATGAGTTCAAAAATAAAAATAATTCAATGAGAAATTGAGAAAAAGATGGCTGGTGGTCTTGTGGATCTCAAAGGAAGCACAACATTTAATATTTAAAGAAAAAGTCATGATGTTTGGGAGCACACATAGCATTTTTAGAGATTGGAATGGCATAGTGAGTGAGTTTGCAGTGGGTCTGCAAATAATCTGCATTTAAAGATATGAAACCTAATTCAATATCCATATGTTCACTCCTGATCTTTCACAGTCCCCTAATGCTAAATGGCAAATGTGTTTTAATTAAAACAGAAGCTGACATAAATCCATGCTCTATAATTTGGGAATTAACCTGTAACTCCACTCAGAATATTAATTATTTAATTCGTAAATAAATGTCTAACATTGTAGTGTTTATACCTGTAGATGCTAGCTCAAGTTTATAATGATTTCTTTTCTTAATTCTGATTTGGCTTCATACCAGCAATCCCTTCCTGCTATATACACACTTGGAAATAGTTGGTGAGACAGTAAATCACAAATCATAGTGGGTCTGGACTGACATTTGTTATTTGCTATTACTAAGTGAACTCTCATCTTTTATATTTAAAATTTACATATTCAGGATATTAGTTGTTTGGTCTAATCAAGTATTTGATCAAAATGTTTCTGATGAAAGTATTTGAGATGTTGGTGGGGGGGTTTATTTTCATTCTAATTTCATTTTCTATATCAAACTCATAAAACAGTATATGAATCTTTTAGAAAGACACATGAGATAATTAACACTATTCCATTGAGAAGAGAACTATTTTTCAGTTTCCATAGGAGTTCTGAATTCAGATAGGAACCTTAGTAGGATCGAGCTAGTGTGGCAAAGTTCAGCTCTTCTAAGAGGCATTTGAAATCTGTAAATACCAAAAAGAGAGATAATATGTTTTACAAATAACTTTCCTCTTGTTTTTGGAAATTCTAAGATGACTTAAACTTTAGGTTTTCAAGAATAAATGTCCTTGAAGGAGAAAAATCTTTCAGATATCTTCATTTCCCTCTCTTCTCCACATGTACAAGTGAATATTAATCACAACATAGTCACCGTATATCTCTTGTATTTTCTTTAATACCTCTACACTAGTCTCTTACTAGTTTCCCTCAAATCTATACTCCTGAGAAATACCCACATCTGTCCTTGGGAAGTCATCATTGATTAAAACAAACAACAACCTTGTAATGTCCCTCTGTAGTATTATTACGGCAAATTGTGTGAGGATTAAATAAGATGACAATAATAATTTAAGTATCAAGTGTAACTACCTTAAAATAGTTCTATCTAGCTCTTCCACTTAATTAAGGTTTGGAAAGAATACTGCCTTCCATTAATATGTACTGTGCATTTGCTCTAAAAATAAGGTTAATTAAAACAGCAGTGAAAAATTTAAAAATATTCTGTGGAGTAATGCATGCACAAACTTTATTAATTGAGCTCTAAATTAGTGATGCTAAACAACAAAAGCAAGGAAATGCACAGTGAAGCAGGAAATGTACCATATGTTGTTGTATACCTGGGCACAATGGGGACACTATCTTAATGGCTTTCTTAATGTTCCTGTTGTACTAGATATTGGTGGACATATGGTATGCTGCCTTTTTATATGCTTGTGTATTTTCATGATTTTGTTAGCTGACTTTGATAGTATCTTCTATTTGTCTGCTGTTAGGAAAGAGGCTTTAAAATGTTTTGCTCATTTATCTGGAGTTTGAAACGCATGCATTTTATTTTGCTTATTCATTTATACCCCAATTTTTAATTTTTCTTCAAGAGCAGTTGCATATTATTTTTATTTTTAGGCTTTCCACAGCTTTAGCCTCTGTCTGGCAATAATATGGAATACTGTTGAATAGTCCTTCCATGTACAGAGGGGTTTTGACTCACTGTCAGTTCTGGCCAAACAGATGGCTAAAGCAACAGCAACAGCTGCAGGGTTCACCAGGCTTTGCACAAGCAGAATTGTGCAATCATAGAATCATAGAATCCTTTAGGTTGGAAAATACCTCCAAGATCATTGAGTTCACTAGTTAAACCAGCACCACGAAACCATGTCCCTAAGTGCCACATCTGCACATATTTTGAATACCTCCAGGGATGATGACTCATCTACTTCCTTGGATAGCTGGTTCCAGTGCTTTGTCAAAGGGTTTGACAACCCTTTCAGTGAAGAAATTATTCCTAATATGCAATTTAATCCTCGGCTGGCACAACTTCAGGCCATTTTCTCTTGTCCTTTAGCTTGTTACTTGAGTGCTTATGCAATTGGTTTCTTCCTTGCCTGCCCTAAGGAACCTCAACAAGATCCAGTTGGCAGCAAACAAGCTTCCAATTTCTCTTGGCTCCTAGTGCCCTTCTGTCACATGGCTGAGGGACAAAATAGAATAACTCCTTGTGACATCATTTCCTGGGTGCCAGGTGTTTTCAAGGTTGGCTGGTGCAGACTACGAAAGGGAAAATTCTCCTTAATTTTTGTGGCACAAACTCCATAAATGTCCACATTTCAATAGGCTGACCATTGCTTCCATCACATGGAACATACACAGTGAAGTCACAAAAGTGCAGAACTACTCAGAGGAAACATATCTTGTAAGCAGAGAAGAACAACTGAGCCAAATCCTTTTGACATGCATGTGTCTCATTCCAGTTGTACCCTGGCAAAGAGGCTCTTCCTTAAAGCAATGATCTCAGGGGTTCTTGCAAGAGGTGTTTGAGGACTATTGTAAACCAGTGCAGAAATAAATGGATGTTCTGTACATTAGCTTGTCAACAGACACTCTTAAGTCTTGTAAGTCACGCAGATCAGGACTAGTCTTTTAAGTAAGCTTTAGTGATTTCTAGCAAGTGTGAATACTTTTGTCTAAACATTCAAAGCTTACCATTCTAATATTCATGTAGTGAGTTTAGTAGCAGCTCATTATAATGTGTAGCTGCATTAGTTTAATTATGAAATAGAAGGCAGAATGAAACTCTCTTAAATTTTTATAGATGTCAGATAGCCTTACATGACATCTAGAAGTGCCAGACTAATGGTTTCTGAAACGTTTAAATAAGAAATATTTTAAAAACAAATAACTTGCTTTGTCCTGAAGATTACCATGTGTATTCCCAGGAGAGAAAGAGGTAATTTAAGACCACAGCCACCAGTTACAGCTAATATTTTTTCATATATTTTAGTTTGCTTTCTTGAAATTTGGTTTAAAACTTTTTCAGTTGCTACTTTTAGGCATTCTATTTTTGGTTGATATTAATATATTTTTGATTAGCAAATGAAAGGAAAGTGATAGATCTATGAGTATTTTTGCACAAGTATTTTAATAAGGAGTTGTAAATAGAACTTACCTAGAATCATTAAATTAATTAAAAAGGAAACAGCCATTTTGTTCAAAAGGATTCTAGTAAAATTCAGTAACAGCAACTAAGTTTCTGAACAGCTCAGTCTTGTGTATCCAGCAGGGTGAAGAATTTGCCAGCTTATTGATTCTTACTGATCTAGGGCTTGGCAATCAGTCTGTATCTAGAATAATTAGTGGGGGTGTTCATCAGTAGACAGGAGCATCATGGGGTCCCTGATGCTATAAGCAATTACACTGCTATGCTGTCTCAAAGGCTTTTACACTTTGGCAGCTTAAGTGCTTTTGACATGTGACACTGTTTTTTGTAAGAAAACAGTTGCTTTATAAACAGTAGGCAGATAAGATTAAATGTGTGAGCACAATGGCATAGCTGACCCTTTCACACTGCCAGGGAATGGGCTGGAACTACATGGGAGTAACTGGGTGCCATCACAGTTCTCCACAGTTTGGTAAAAAAACTCAGGGTCCCTGACGTTTTGTTCAGATATTGTTCACAAGACTTTTAATGTGCCAGAATAAGGATTAAACCAATGGGTCTGTGAATTCCTTCTTTTGAAAAACTATTCAAGATAGATAAAGGCAAGAAATGCAGCAATTGAACCGTGGCTTTTGGTAGGTTTTGAATGAAAGTGCAAAGATGACAAGGAGGGAATTGGAGATGTATGTTCCTAAGATTAAAGCACAATAAATTAATCACAGATGAGATAAAAACTTGGTAATATACAGAAACAGTTTAGATCTGACAGGATTTCCTCATTCTTACATGAAGTCTTCTTGAGTCAGTTTGTAATGTAGCTACTTTGGGCAGTACCTAAGATCCTAAATTTTGATAAATCTCTGTTATTCTCTACAAGGCTACTGCCTGTTCACTGTCTCTAAATTCCCCAGAGTGTGATAGCCTGTTTCTGGTGCCCAGTTTGAGTGCATGTTCCTGGTCTGCTGTACATTATTATTAGGAATGTGATTTATCAACCCAAAAATTATAAAAACTAATATATGTTTAGAATAACTATGTTTCAATTATAATCTTTATGGCGATTATGTTTTTGTAAAGAATCTCTCCCTATTGTTATTAATGTAATGTAAAGACATTATACTGAACTAGTGTCTGGAATTCCATCAAATGAGGTGTTTGAGACATCTTTGATCTTTTTCACTATTTCCCTCTTTCCCTTCTTGTAATAAAAGGACTCATGAGTTACAAGTACTTTAAATGTATCTTGAATAGCAATAGGACTGCAGTTCAGAACTGCCAATCAATAAATGATGGGTCCTAGTCATCAAAAGTGTAGCTTGCTTCTCACTGTGAAAGACAATTCTAAGTAATTGCTCTGAAACCCTACACTTTTTTGTTTCTTATTAAGCAATCATCTGAAAAAGTATCCAGTGTGTACTATAAAGTTAACAATACAGGAAGATTTTCTCATTTAAATTCTACTATCTCCTACTAAAACTTTTGTCTTAGAATTTTGATCTGCAATTATTTAAACTTGAACTGACTTTTCCATTTTATGTTGTGGTCACGCCTTTTTAAAAATTTCATTTCAGAGTAAAGAAGTGGAAGAAAGTGAGTACAGGATTTGGGACCAGACAAAGTTTCTTGTATGTTGTTGGAGACTCTACCAAGACAGTGACTGAAGGTATGGGAGGTCATCAAACAGCCCTACAGCAACAAGGCTGACAGTAAAGAGGAGAGGCAAAGAAATTCCATGGTTCATAAAGATTTACAAGAAAGTTTCATTGAGGAAGTGCATGTTAGACATGCACAGGAACCCTGGATGCATTTTTCCATGTATAAGAACAAAGAAAACATGCTAGTGTGAGCGTGCACCTATTTAGAATCTTTGTTTGCCATGATCTGTCATCCCTTTCCAGTTGTCTAAAGTGTTCTCTTCTAAAGCAAAAAGTGGACTCTAATTAGCACGTCCCATATTTTACTTTTGGGGGAAAGTGCTTTAGAATGTGCATGATATATGAGAGGTTCACATTCCATCCTGGGAAGACATTGAATCTGAAATGGAAGTCAGTGTTTTGTTTCTTGCTTTCCTCCTGTGTTCTGTTTTCATGGAGCAATGGGCAAATATATCTGTATCTCAGGTCCCTCAGTTCTACCAGGGTGATGTGTATTACAAACTTCTTTCAGTAAAAAAAAAAAAAAATCAAGAAAATTTATTTTATTTTAAATACACAAATATTATCACATACACATTTAAAGAAGTATTCTTTCCTTATGTGTTTCTTATATTCTTCACATAGTAGAAATAATGTCTCAAATTTACCTTATTGTCTATATATCACATTTTTATTTAATTTTGAATTTATTAATTTTCCATGTTAAAAATAGTAAATATCACATAAGAAGTAACATAAATTATTAATAAACTGAAAAAGCAGATTTTGATAATTTCAGAAAATTCATTATTTATAAAAACAACAGCAAGTTTCAGCCATCAGGTCAGACACAAATTATAATTAGTTACTTTTTGCCATGCAATATTGATAATGAGTATGTGCAAGTTCTATAGCACAAGGATTCTTGCTGTAATTGCTCATAAATATGTTTGCTTCATTCCTTATATCCCTATAAGCTGAAAACTTGTAAGAGAATACTAGTGGTATTTAAAGCCATGTCCTTTCTGAAAGGGGATTGTGTGATCTCTTGTAACCTAGGACCATATAAAAAGGGAAAAGTATTAATTAATCACATTTCGCCCAGGAATTCTCTGAGCTGCACATGGTTGGAGGCTGGGAACTACATGTTCTTATGACTCTCTCTGAGCTTTTTGCTTCTGCTGGAGATAGGATGCTAGAGCAGAAGGATCTGTGTTTTGATTACCTTCATAAGTTCTTTCTTAACCCTGTTTCATGTTTATAATGCTGACCTAATCTCAGCCATTACCTCTCAGGGTGCACTAAGGGATATACAATGAGGGAATTCTTTCTGTTGCCAATAGCTGTTACACAAGTTCATCAACAAGATACAGAGGTACTGTTAGGCAATTTATTTTTAAATGGAGTTTACACATGTAAAACTTATAAGGATTGACAATAAAATAAGATTCATAAATTTTTTCTCATAATGCAAACTTCGTTCCTTTATTAGCTCACTGGTTCAAGGTTTTATATTAAACAAAAGAGCTCTGGTCTTATTCCATGCATTGTGAAATAACACACTGACTTTTTCTAAAACTCCATCTGCTTTTCTTATGCCAGAGTCTTAACGATGCCATAGTGTGTGAAATGGTTGTATTAAAAATGCTGATGTGCACAATAGAAATGGAAAGTGCATAATTATTGATTTTCAAATGCTGTAACAGCCAAATATACTTCTATGGTTACACTGAAGCACTTGAAAATACAGCAATACCACATAACAGCTTACTGATGAAAGCTTATATAATTTAGATAAGTTTTAGTGATGAGATCTTTTTTTGTTGTTGTTGTTTCCCCTGACAAGCCATCAGAAATACAGCTCTTTTAGAGATAAAGTAGGGTTTCAGCATTGGGCAAAATTTCTATACGATCCAGAGTCTCTTTTCAGCCCACAGTAATATCTGTGGCTAAAAATCAAGTCAAATGATTTTATGAGCTACTGGAGAAATTGGGATTCTGTCTTTCCCTTCTGTATTTCTAAATCTATAGGAAAACCCAATAACCTTTAATTGGTGCTGGAGAACACTTCTGTGCTAACAGCTTGGTAGTGTAACATGGATATTGACAGAAATAAAACTAGAAGCTAGTTTCTGCTGCTCTGTCTAGCTCTACCATAAACCCAGCAGGTGTCATACACCTGGCAGGTCTAAAAGTCATGGTGACAATCAAAAGACCAGCAGATGCAGCTTGTTTTAAAATTTATATTTCAGAATGTAAATACAGTATCTTTTCTTTCTCATGGGGAAATTTTAGTTTCTTGTGGAGTAGTTAATATTCACATTTATCCAGCACATGTCTTTGTAGTCAATTATTGATCATATTTTACATTCAAAGTAGCACTTTTAATGTTTTCTTTCTTGCCTCTGATAGATCACACAAGATGCCTTAATTTTTCATAATTTCTCCCTATTCCCTGAGATAGAGAAAACTCAGCTACTTCCATTAACTAAATATTTATTTCATCAATACATACACAGAGAACTTCAGAGTCCTCTGAAAAAGTAAACCCATAAATTAGTCCCTTGAAAGTGAGTCAAAATAAGATAATGCATGATTGCCCTGGCTGCAGTTGAGAATGTTTGAGAATGCTGATTTATGACCTTTCTATAAAAATACTAGAATATCGCCTGATCTTAAAAATGCATCTGTGATATTTGCTATATACCAATGTTCCCATCCATTCCTCTTCACATTTTACATGTGGGAGATGAAGATACACAGATTTGTGCTGGAGTGATTTGCTGAAGGTCACTAAGCATTATTATGGGACAGTCAAGAAAACTCCTAACTGTAAATCTGGTTGCAAACCAATGAGCTGTTCTTCTTCATCCCTTAAGATGAGTGGTGCCTAAAAAAAGGGGAGTCTCTAGAAAAACTTCACAAATAATCTTTCCCTTTCAAGATGATAAATAGCATGAATGTTTTATGTGTATCAATTTTAAAAACTGATTGTAAACACAGTGGTAGAAAGACCTGCAAATGATTTTCACAACTGGCAATTAAACTTGGTTTTGTACCATGAATGTGTGTATTGTTTGTTATTGCTACACATGCAGAAAGATAGGAAAGAATGATTTATGTGGTCTTGTGGTCACCTAGTAGTTGATACAGAAACAGTGGGTAACACTGTGTTCAGAACAGAATAGCTCAGCTGGAAGGGACCTACAATGACCATCTACTCCAAGTGTTCAACAACTTCAGACCTGACCAAAAGTTAAAGCACATGGTTAAGGGCATTGTCCAAATGCCTGTTAAACATTAGCAGACCTGGGGCATTAACCACCTCTCTAGGAAGCCTGTTGCAATGTCTCACCACACTCTCAGTAAAGAAATGCTTCCTAATGTCTAGTCTAAACCTCTCTTGGCACAACTTTGAACCATTCCTGTGCATCCTGTCACTTGACACTGGGGAGAAGAGCTCAGCACACCCTCTCCACTTCTCCTCCTCAGTAAGCTGCAGAAAGCAATGAGTTGTCCCTCAGCCTCTTTTTCACCAAAGCAGAGAAGCTTAAACTCTCTAGCCACTCCCCCAAGGACATTCCTTCCTGCCGCGGGTAGAAAGCGCACGTAACTCGGAGTCTTTTGCATCAGTCCCGTTTGCCTAGATAACGCGACTCAGGCGTTATCTAGTCTCCAATCAGAGACGAGCCGAGCATCAGAACTCCCGCAGA
>VZRZ01002841.1:99027-181748 GCA_013398175.1 Climacteris rufus
GGGGGGGAAAGGACCCGACAGTCCCGGCCGCAAGCCACGCCCTTCCAGCCCTTTCACTAGCTGCGTTGTCCTTTTCTGGATTCATTCAAGGACCTTTATATTCTTCTTAAATGGTGGGGCACAGAACTGCACACAGTGCTCAAGGTGAGGCCACACAAACATTGAATAAAGCAGGACAACCACTGCTTTTGATTGGCTGATTACTCTCTTTCAGGCATTGCAGAAGGGGGTTTGCCCTCTGGAATTCCAGGGCACTCTGCTGACTCACACTGAGCCTGCTGCCAGCCAGCATCCCTGGATTCTTTACTACAGGACTACTCTTCAGCTATTCTGTTGCGGTCCTCTGGGCATGGCTTGTGACTGGCCCGTTCCTGCCAGGCCGGGACCGGGGGGTGCCGGTCCTTCCCCCTCCCCACGCGGCAGCTGCCGGCTCGGCAGGGGCTGTTCCCGCCCAGGGGAACAGCTCATTGGTTCCCATGCCGGCTGCAGACAGCCGACTCACTGGCCGGTGCCCCTGTCAATCATTGTGTTCCTCCACAGTGATTGGCTCTCCCAACTGCCCTCCCCTCGCCTCTGTTTTATAAAACGCCCTGAGCGCCATTTTGGCCGTCTTCTCCGCAGTATGGCCCAGAAATAAAAAACACTGCTGGAGATAAGTGGAAAAGAACCCTTTCTAGTCTCTTTATTTCCCTGCATAAATTAAACTGCTGTGCGTGAGCTAAGCCAAGATCTGCAGGAGTCTCGATGCTTGGCTCGCCTCTGATTGGAGACTAGATAAGGCCTGAGTCGCGTTATCTAGGCAAACGGGACCGATGCAAGAGACTCCGAGTTACTCGCGCTTTCTACCTGCGGTACCATTCCTCTCCCAATTTGTACCTGTGCCCAATATTGCTCCACCCTAGGAGAATACGGCATTTGTTCTTGCTAAATTTCATCCCATTAATCATTGTCTGATGTTCCAACCTATCTAGATCCCTCTCCAAGGCATTCTATGCCTCAAGAGAGTCAACAGCAACTCCCAGCTTGGTATCATTAGCAAAATGGCTAATGGTGTATTCAACTCCTCCATCCAGATTGTTAATAAATATATTAATATATTATTGATAAATATATTAAACAGAACCGGCTCTAGAACTGAACCCTGAGGAACACCACTGGTAGTCAGTTGCCAGCCAGATGTAGTCCCATTCACTAGAACCCTTTGAGTTCTGTCCTTCAGCCAGTTCCTCACCCAGCACACCATAAACACCATCATCCCACAGCAGGACAACTTGTCCAGAAGGATGCTGTGAGGGATGCTGTGAGCCTTAGTAAAACCCAGAAAAACGACATGTACCACCTTACCTTCACACACAGGGCAGATGACTTAAATATAGAAATATAACATATTAGTTATATAGGACTTTCTGTTTGTAAACCCATTTTGATTTCCTCTTTCCTGAATTAAGTGCTACTTTTCTGTCTGTCTCCCTCTACGGTACCTTGAAACACTTTTAAAGAGACATGACAAAACAATGTGTGCTTACCCCACTGTCCATGTGATTAATGGTAGAGAATAACTATGAAAGGCATTGACCAGTTCAGAGCTATGTCTCCAGTAGGGTAGGAGCTATCAGAGTTTAATTAAACACTGATTTTTCCTACTGAAATCTCTACCCTTGCATTCCTTAATCCTTCTGTCTCCATGACTTCTGCAATTTCAAGGTTATCTCAGAATAACCTGAGTCTGTTTTCCCCACTTTAAAGGGAAAGAAACCTTAAATATTGCATTTAAAATATGCCAATAAGCAATTATTTCTCAGAAGCCATGAAGATTCTTGAATGCCTTTTACCATTACAAACCTTTTATCACATGACTTCAGGAAGAAGGCAGGCAGTTTTATTCAATTGAAATCCAAAAGGTCTATTCATAATTTTGTGCAGTATAAATCAAAATTACCTAAAAATCTAACAGTAATTTCAGGGGATATTCTAATTATATTCGACAAATATAACTCTGTAAGACTGCAAATGTGATTCAGCTGCCTCCTTTAATCATGAATGCAATATTTTCCAGGCAATGCCATTTCAGGAATGTATTGGTCATAATTAGAAAAGGGCCATGAATGACTGCTTATGCTAAGACTGGATAAAATAATTCTTACGGCTTTTAACATTTGAAAGAAAGAAAATGCAGATAAGAAAAGAACAAACAAAACCCTGCTATTTATCATTTAAGCTTTGGGATTTATCTTTGTAAGAGAGTTTAAAGTGAAATTTTATCATCCCATCAGTCAGTGAACACATCAGAAGATAAAAGAGGATTTGCTAATCATTTTAACTCAAAAAAACGCTATGGTACACATACAATAGACTGTATTTCTCTTAACAAATTAACACTTTTCTTCCAGTCAGATAATCGATAAAAATACAAATGGATTTAACAGCCAATGTTTTACATAGCTCCTCATTGCACATTGCATGACTTTATTGGCATCCACAAATAGAATTTAAGAAGCACAGTTTTGAGAGTTTTGAAATGGCAGCATATTTCTGGAGGCACTTAATTGTTCCCTAATGTTGTATGGGCATTGATTAGAGCTCGCTGAAATCATGGATCTCTTCCTTAGAAAAAACAAAAAGCAAAAAAACCCTGTGTGAAGTAAGTAGTGATGGTAATTTTCTAAGAAACTAATTCAGAACAAATTAAAATATTAAGCTTTTAGGTGTTGGCACTTAAAAGTAGTAAAAGAAACAGTATTTTTAGTGTCTTTTGATATATTTTAGACATGTATTTTGAAAAGTCCCCTTTTATAAGCAGCAAAGGAATTAATAATTTTTTTTTCTTCATAAGAATATAAAGATATATGATTAATCTCATATTTTCTTCTTTCCATACTGCATACTAGTTCTGCACCATTATTCTTATTATATATTGCCAGGTATTTTGCTAAAAATCATATTGAGGTATAGGAAGTTTAAATGCTTTTACTACATCTAATAGAATAATAATTTGTTTTTCAAATGCAATGCCCTATGAAAGCTTACAGGCAATTGCATATAGTGTAGTCATTGATCAGATTCTCTTTTTGCAGTGTTGTGGGTTAGCCATGGCTGACTGCGAGTGCCCACCAAGATGATCCTCCACAGGAGAGAGGGAGAAAATAAGATTAAAGAACTTGAGAATCCAACTAGGAACAGAATGATTTCTTACCAGTTCTTTTCATGGGCAAAACAGATTTCACTTGGGGAAGTTTATCTTATTGCTAATTAATAACAGTACAAGATAGTGAGAAATCAAAAACTAAACTAAAAACACCTTCCCCTTCTTCCCCAGTTAAGCTTCAATTCTTCACCCCTGACTCCTCTGTCTCTTTCCCTCACATGGCACAGAAGGATGGGGAACGGGGTTTGCATCAGCCCGTAAAAGCTCCTCCCTGCTACTCCTACCTTCTCACACTGTTCCCCTGCTGCAATACACAGTCCTTTCCACAGGATACAGTCCTTCATGAATTGTTCCAATGTGGCTCCTTTCTACGGAGCACGGTCCTTCAGGAACAGACTGCTATGGCATGAATTCTGAGCTGCAGCTCTTGCCAGAAAATCTGCTCCTGCATGGTTTCTCCTCATGCTGCACCTTCCTCCTGGCATGTCTACCTGCTTCGGCGTGGGACCCTCCATGGGCTGTAGATGGATCTTTGCTCCACCATGGACCTCTGTGGGCTGCAGGAGGACAGTCTGCCTCACCACAGTCCTCTCCAAGGGGCTGCAGAGGAACTTCTGCTCTAGTGTCCGGAGCAGATTGTGGCATTGATGTCTCCAGAGCTGTTTGTTTCACTTTTTCTCACTCTTCTTTCTCACAACTACTGTGCAGCATTCTTAAATTTGGTATCACGGAGGAGCCAACAGCTGATGAGCACAACTTTGGCCAGTGGTAGGAACTGTCTGGTACTGGCTCTGTCTGACATGGGGTCAGTTTCTGTAGTCTTCTTCACAGAAAAGACTACCTTGCCACAAAACTCCAACATAAGTGGTTTTATTCCAATGGTAGAACACTTCCTTTCCTTTGAACAGTGGAAAGAGCATAAATTAGAGTCAATTTACCCCATTGTCTTATTTAAACAGATTTAATCTACCATTATTCTGTTGCTATGATCTCTTATAAACCAGTGTAGCAATCTGTTTTGGCTAAATGAATTATTTAATACAATCCTGGCTATGCAACAGTATAGTGAACTGTTCCAAAGAGGTCAAAATTGATATGCTTCTCTGTGGTGATGAGCTGCTTCCAACACTGCCATTCATTACACTAATTAGCAATGAAAAAGCAAGAGTACAAGAATGACACAGTTTGATTAACAACCATAGGAGATTTTACCTAGTTTATTGTTAGCAAAATAAAATTGTTTTCAAAAAACCATACTGTGTGTTTCTGTTCTGTTATAAAAATACAGTTACTTTGTATAACTTATGAGTTCACAGAATCATAGACTGTCTTGGCTTAGAAGAGACCTTAAAAATTATCTAGTTCCAATCCCCCTGACACTGGGAAGGGACACCTTCCACTAGATCAGGGTACTCAGAGCTGCATCCAACCTGGCCTTAAACGCTCCCAGCTATGGGGCATCCACAACTTCTCTGGGAAACCTGTTGCAGTGCCTCACCACCCTCACAGCAAATAATTTGTTTTTAATATAAAATCTAAACCTACTCTCTTTCAGTTTTAAGCCAATTACCCCTGTTATATCACTACATACCTCTGCAAACTGTCCCTCTCCAGATTTCTTCTAGGCTCGTCTCAGGTCCTGAAAGGCCACGATAAGGTAATACCAGAGCCTCCTCTTGTCCAGGCTAAACAATTCCAATTCTAACCATCTTTGTGACTCTCAAATTAACAAGTACAGGTTGATGGAAGGGTTATATCACAGAATCATAGAGTCACAGAATCCGTGCAAAGAAGCAACTGCTTGTACACATATCACGGGTCAAACAAAGAGCACTGCAGGTTATGGGACAGATGGAATCTCTGACCACCAATGACCACTGAAGCCCCTGCAAATATTCCTCTGGGGATACCTGGAACTTGGACTGTAAATAAGATACAGGTGGTACTATTGCCTGGGTATTACCTCAGACTTAGGGGTATGTTAACACAGCTGGGGAGAAGAATGTATCACTGAAAACAAACACAAAGAATGCAGAATTTATGGGCTACAAGGAAAACCAGCTCAGCAACCTTGCTGAAATCAGCTCAGACAGGGCAAAATGTAATTCTGGTAGGGGAAAATAATGACCACCAACTCACAGCCCAACTATCTCAGAAGCCACAGACTCAAAAGAAAAGAAAGACTAAGCATGGGGGCTAATTAGCATTAGAGAATTGTGTAACCAATGGACATTAATTCCTCTGCTAAAATCTAGAGAGTAAAAAGTTATGAATGACCTCAGGACCCCTACTAACAAGAAGACCAGGGTGAAGAAGGACCAACAAGATGCTGTTGAATCCATGGGTAGTGACTGTTTTCTGCTTGATCTCTGTCTCCCCTCTTTTTTCTATTTCTTTCTATCTCTATACCTCACATTTATTGTCAAATAAAATCTGAATTGGCTGCAGCATGTGGTCTCCTTTGCATCTTAATTCAGACAGAGGCACCTCTCACTACTTGGATCTTCCTGTGCTTTTCACAGATTCACTTTTTTTGCATATTCTGGGTTGAAATAAACAAAAATATATTCAAATGTATGAGAAAATGAAGGAGTGTTTTTGGAACATAACCAGGGCTTCACTGAGAAGGAGGACTAGACATATAACTTGGCAGATTCAAGATAACTCAGAGCTAAATATTACTATGATCTTCAATGATAATTGAATAAACATTCCATTTTTATTAACTCAACTCACTAAAATTCTCACATTTTGCATCAATCTGCATTCCAGCCTACCTGAGAGGGGAAATAGAAAATGTTATCTATAAGCTGGATCACAGTCTTTTAATGCGTTCAGGGAAAGACAGAACCTTATAAGCTGGATGGCTATTGGAAGTTTTGCATTTTTGAAATTTGGCTAGAATATCTGTCATTAAGAAATATAAACAGAATTTATAAACATAACAGCTCTGGAATTCTCTATCTATGAAAATACTGCCCATAGAACTGAAAATATGTTCCTAAAAAGATTTCCCTTTCATAGTGTTTTTTAATTGAAGATCACCCTAGACTTTTCAGGGAAAAAAATACAAAGATAATTCTTAGAACACTGACGCAAAAGTAATAATGAAGATATATTTTATTTATTATTTTTCTTTCCATTTTTTTATTTGTTCACATTGCTTTTATATACGGAAGCTCAAACTTCACGTTTCAGCTCTGCCAAATCTCTCTGTAAAATGAAGTATAATGCTACAAAACTTAGAACTGTAGTTTGCTTTTGTGTCCACATAGGGATAGAAAAGTCAGATTCAGCTTCTCATGTATTTTTTTTCTTAGAAACTTGAAGTTTTCTGTGTCTGTATTGTATTACTAGGTATTTCTTTACAAACTAATCTGAGTCATGCAGAAACAGTTTCTTTTGTGTTTAAAATCAGCAATTCATGTAGAAAAAATAATCAACTCCTGGCTAAATCAGTTACATTTTCTTGTATTTCTACACATGGTGGTTTCTAAACATGAGGAAGGAGTGAAAGTCACATGAAAAGGGCTGACTAAAGAATACTGTTACTACTTTGTGAAAAAGCTTTTACTGTTACTGTTATCCTCCTACTGAAGCTGATTCTAAAAGGAAAAAATTGCTTCATCTTGCTTTAGAACTAATGCACAGTATAACTCAAAGTCCTCCTTAATTGCCATTTCTTCAGGCCTGACTTCCTGTAATAAAACATTTCACCCATAGGAAAAGATATATTTGGCTGCTAAAGATTTAGCCATTTTCTTTAGACAGTGCCCTGTGGGAGAGACAAGGAAAAGAAAGGCTTATTTTTTACTCCTAACTAATTTTCAGACAGTAGAAAGGATATGCTAGAGGTCAAAAAATAGTCTTTTCTTGCTAAATATTTTTACTTTTACAGCACAATTTGCTGAAGCACTGTTGAATTGTATACTTGTTTGATTTGGCAAAAAGTATATTGATCCTATAATATTTTAAAATGCAAGATTCTTCTCAAGGTTCGTTTCCAATTAAGCTCTTGATGCAGTAACCATCTACACTATTAGTTTAAGCATATCAAACTAATGCAGTGTATTGATTTGGAGAATGTATAAAATATATACACCACGATCATACAGTAGGAAAGTTTTTGTGCATTTTGGTTAAAAAAGCCCAGAAAAATTATGGAGTTTTAGTGCAAAAATATTCTGTTAATTGTTAGTCAATGTACTTCTTATTCAGACTAGAAAATGTATAACACAAAACTTATGTGACCAGGAGAAACTGGTGTGACAGACATTTTTTGATGAATGGTAATATCATAGGGTGCAGTTTACTGTTTGTGTGGCTTTCTTAAGCTAAAAGTTCCATATTCTTTATCCTAAACTTTTAGATTTAGTACTGTTATTGACTTAAACTTTGCACTGAAATTATTCTTGTAATATATTTATATTGAATTTTAAAAGTAAGTGTTGTTGCATGTAAGTACAGAAGATCGTGACAGGAATGCAAACTTCTTCCTGTTCACATCAAAGACACCTGACCAAAGGCATGATGCCAAAAAGAAGACAAGTCCTAAAGAGAGAAAGATCTGTTAACTCACAGGTCAAAGGACTGTAACAGTTGAGGCCAGAATAAATTTATTTTTTTAAGTGAGGAAGAAAGAATTAAGTGCTTGCTAGAGCTACAAATACATCTGAAATGTGCATCATCTCCAGCAACCAGCGTGACCCATGTAATCCCAGACTGAATGCAACTGACAAAATTTAAGTCACTGATATCAAGAGGCTTGATGAACCACATGAGAGTTGTTGAATGAATATGAATCTAAATGTAATGGAAGATCTATACCTGTTAGCTTCACAAAACTCCTGTCAGCCTCTGTTCTTACTCATGGTAATATTACATTAGTGAATAATGTGGAATGAAATATTTAGAACAGCAATGTATCCGTGTGCATGTGTGTATGTCTGTGTGTCTGTCTGTGTGTATGCATGTTTGTAGAAGCACATAACCTAAAATGTATTTTTTTTCTTTACCGCATACTTATCTTTAGGCTTGGCATCACTTAGCAAAACAGTATTAAACTACTATAGACTGAGTTGCAAAGTTCTACAGCACATTTAAAAAAGATATTAAAATGTACAGAAAGCCATCAGAAGGTTTCAAAAGTACTTTGCTATAAGTACAGGAAGCAATAATGAGAGACACTGGAGGCACATAATAAAGCTACATACAGTTCTGGTGGTTCAGAAAAATAAAATTCAAATTTGAACAGTTGCAGTCAAGGGCTACTAAGATGGGTATAGACTAGAGGGTGGGTATATTTGACTAGAACTGTCTTCTTTTACTTTACAAAGCAGAGGTGGACTCAGTAACACACTGGGTGTAGAAGAAAGCAACCATACAGGCCACTCAACAATGACAGCATCACACCATAAGACCATAAATTGACTATGAAAGATTCGTCTTCAGAGTAGATGAAGATTGCTACCCTTTATTCTGGGGTCATGCTATGTTACAAGGTGAGTGATGCAATGATTTCATTAAATTAAAAATATATTTCAATCAAAATTTTAGTACTACATATTACATGGTGTTAGATAAAAATGTGGACAGTAAGACCTTCCGGAGTCTAATGTGTGAGCTTAGTCTGATGTATTAGGAAATACAGAAAGTGATTGAATGACTGCAGTAATCCATCAACCTGGCCACATGCTATAATGCTGTGTTCCTGTCGCAGTAATGTAATGCAAGCATTGATCACACTGTTCCAAGATTCCTGTTCTCCAAGATGTTTAAGAAATATTTTATCTAAGCTTGTAGAAATAATGATAATAGTAAATTATATCCAAGTGAGGGGAAAGTGTGGTATTACAGTCCTATTAACTACAAGAATCCTATGTCTACAGTCTCTGGAATTCTACACCCTTTGGGTTATTAGAAGTGAATTGTGTACCTGAGTTTTTAGGCTGAATGAAAAGGTTTCCTGACATGTTTGAAATGCCCCTGAATCTCAGATGAGGATTAATCACCAGATGCAGCAAACAGCTGGCTCTGCCACTGCCAGCTCAGCCTACAGCAGAGCAAGTCGAGCAGTGCTGGCAATGGTGTTCTCTAACACTGCTGCTCCCTGGCTGTTTAGTGAACTTTGAAGAAATTCTTCCTTTTCACGGGGACAGAAGAGGCTTGCTGCCTTTCAAAATGGGAGAAGGAACTTCATGAAGTTGAAGAGGCCTTTCTCAGATGTTAAAGAGGAGAAGATAAATGCCCTTCTCTTTAACCTAATAAATCATATAATAACATAACATTGTTATGGTATGGTGCTTCTATGTTTTGAAATAACCCATAGTTTCAGACTTAACTAAATCTACAACATAGTCTCCCTGTTGACGAATATTGTCATAATACTTAAATACTTAATATTCAAATATGTTTTTAACTGGCTAGAAATGTCAGAGACCTGAATTCTGCCCCTCCAACAACAGTACCAGGCTGACTAGAGGAAAGAGTTGCAGAAATAATTTTGTGTTCTGTGTCTTCATTCCACAGACACAAAGTACCATCAGTCCTATCTTACCCAACAGCAAACTGACATTTTGCTTCTTAGACAACAGCAGGAGAATTGATCTCCATGTGGGAACAACCACTAAAACATTTGGTACTCTCTGGGAGTTGTTCAACATATGCTCATCTATTGAAACATTCTGCATGTTTCCTACATAATCGGGGCTGGACCTCAGCCATACACAAAGTAGATGACAGCTATAACCACCAGGTCACGAGCTATATTCTCTGTATGGCCTTTTCTCAGCACACCTTCTGTTCCCTCCACTCCCTAGAAGAGAATTTGTTTTCTAAAGTTAAAGTGTTTAATTAAATGGAATTTCCCCTTTTTTGTGCCAAATCTGGTGATTGTTCACATCATCTTCACTTTAAGTCAAAAAGGAAACACTGCTTTTTGGCAGAGTGTTCCTTTCTTAGTTGGCAAACAGGGATTTATCACAATGGAATAAATTATATTATAGCATAACTTTTAAAGCACCATTAATACAAACATATATCCTTCCTTTTTCATAGAAGTGCCAATGGCCTATTCAAAATCTAAATTAGTTTTCAGACTTTTATGGCTTCAAACATTATCCTTTTTATCCAGGACTCCTTCTAAAGTAATGCATTCACTTTATATGTGAGAGAAGTGCAGCCTGATCCACGTATCTTTTCCAATCTCCCCAGCTTTATAAAAATCCTCAGAAAAAGTAATTTTTCCCAAATGATCTTTCTGTGATAGCATTATTGTAACTATGGTCATTGTTTATTTTCAGTTTATGGGTCTGTAACTTAGATATTAACAGTTGTATTAAAAGTGTTAGGACATGGCATGGAAGCTGGAACTTACATTGGCTGCAAAAGAATCACAAAACCATGGTTGGTTATATTTTCAGTAATCTAATAGAAACTTGAAAGAAAGAAAGAAACTTGAAAGAAAGAAAGAAACTTGAAAGAAATGCTTTTTTAGCATTTGAGGAGCCAACAGGTCTCAGCTCTGTAAAGATGGAGATCATTCATTGGTCACTGGGGCTAAGAGCATAGGATGTCAAGACCTTTTCACTGGCTCTCAGACCAGAATGACGTAGCCTAGCTCACATTCATATACCTGTGTTCTTTTCTCCCCCAGAAGAACTGGGCAGTATCACAACTTCCTGTATGGCATGGTTCTTCTAATGTGCTATTTGTGCCACTCTCTGTTTGGGCTGTGCATGGCCTGATGCAACCTGACAGTGGCCAGGGCTGTAAAGGACCCTGCCAACAGCTGAGCACACAGACGTGACAGACTGCAACCATGGTGCAATTACAGACCACAATTGTGGGACTGCCTCAAACCTGGCCCTGCTTTATTTATTTGTACAGACAGGACGTGCAAAACCTGTAAAAGTAAAGGTGTTTTAACATTTGTAGAATATTAATAGGATATAAGCTGATGGAAAGATTATAATGTGCTTTGAAATTAATTTTTTTTGTTCCTGTTCCTATAAGAACTATGAATTTTAAAATCCTGAACCTCATTTAATGCATTCTCTTATTAGCTATGGGGGCTCTATTTTAAGGAAGCCTCGTCATTCCAGATATTTACAGTCATGAGTATGTCTCACACAGGTACAAGTGGAGTACATACCTGGGTCACATATGTTAGTATTTCCTGGAAGAGTATTCTCATGTATCATCAGCCCTGCTCCGATTTCCAGCTGTAAGCTCCCCTTTCTGTCTATTTAGCAACTTTTTTTTATGTGTGTTTCTTACAGATTGACACAACAGGAGTAAGTCTTCCTCTAGAAAGATGTAAATAGTAGTCTCAACTCATCATTAAAAGCCTACTTTAACCTTTGAAACCAGAGGAAAGTTGGAGAATAGAATAGGACTCATAGAAGCAGAAAATATACATTACCTTAAAATAACATTTAGTAGAAGTGAAATACAGTGAGAATATATTTCAAGCCCAAATCAATACCAGCAAACTAGCCACATAATAGATTTTTTGGTCTGTACTGTGTAGTTAAAGTTTTGAATTGACTTCAAGTCCGTAAAGTTATTCCTCGTGGAAATAATACCTTATTAGTCAGATTTTACCTTTATTAATATGTTTACAGAAATTGAAAGTGATCGTTGAAGAAATCTGCCTACTTTTGAATGTTCTCATTTACAGCAAATAGAGTTGCCAAGTCTATGTCTTGTAAAACTTAACAACTTGGATCCAGCTGGTATATCAAAGCAAGCTATGGCCTATCAGGATTTGGAACATGACCAACAAAACACAAAGAACTGCAGTGTAAGGAAAACATTGTTTACTTTAAAAGAAATATGGGTGGTTAACTTTTTTTTCCCCAACAGCAATCCAGAGGGAAACTTCGAGTGACAGTCAAAGTCTGAGTCCTAAAACACCATTTGTATTCAAGAAAAGAGAGGGGAAGTATTTTTGTTCTAGATACATGACCAATGCAAAATCATTGTTGAGACTTTTTTCTTAGAGTATTCTTTGGACTCAATTCGGCTTTTATTGTGGCATTGCAATACCTGAAAATTTCTATATGTATGTAGTCATAACATTATTTTAAAATCATTATTGTTTTGTGTCAGTGCCTACAGCATGTTCTAATCTTGTTATATTTCAATGTAAAAAAAAAAAAAATTCTTTTTGTTTGTTTATTATAGGACCACCTTTTTGTCACAAAAAGAGTATGATTTTAAATACTTTAATGGTATTTCAGAGCCAATTATGTATGACAGGCAAACCCAGAAAATCTTTCCAGTCTTAATCCCAGACAGTAGTGATAATTACATATTTCTGTTGTCCTGTACATGAAACATTGCAGAATTATGATCTCCTATGCAAGTCTGGTATCATCAGGCTCCAGTCTGAGCTTCAGTCAAGTTCTATTTTTGACAGCTAGTGCTAAAGGTATCAAATTGGCAGTAGAAATAATAAGAAGAAAACTTTATTTTCTCCAGTTATTTCTCAATGTATAAGCTGGGAAAACTCAGATGGAACTGTTGTTCTTTTGAAAACTATTCCATATAAATTATGAAATCCTCTGATTTGTTATATTCTGTCTCTCTCTGATACAATTAAATTGCATTAAATGCTTTGCCACGGGTAGAAAGCATGAGTAACTTGGAGCCTTTCGCGTTGGTCTCGTTTTCCTGAATGAAGCGACTTTGGCCTCATCCAGTCTCCAATCTGGAGGCGAGCCGGGCATCACAACTTCTGCAGAATCTAGGCTTAGTTCACGCACAGCGGTTTAATTTATGCAGGGAAGCAAAGAGACGAGAAAGGGTTCTTTTCCGCTTATTGCCAGCAGGATTTTATTCACTGGAGCATGATGCGGTAAAGACAAAATCAAAATGGAAGTCAGGGCGTGTTAAAAGATGGGGCGAGGGGAGGGCAGTCGGGAGAGCCAATCACTGCAGAGGACCACAATGATTGACAGGGGCGCCGGCCAGTGAGTCAGCTGTCCGTAGCCGGCATGGGAACCAATGAGCTGTTCCCCTGGGCAGGGACGGCCCCTGCCAGCCGGGCTGNGCCGGGGCTGCGCCATCCCGGCTGCCGCGCGGCGGGAGGAAAGGACCGGGCCCGGTTGCAAGCCACGCCCAGAGGCACCGCAACAATGCTATGCTGTTTTTTAAATTTAATTATCCATAAAATTACATAAAAACCCGAATATTTATTTTTAGCGTCTTTTAACATTAAAAAATTCCTTGTGGTACTCTGTCTTCATTATGAAAACCATACTTCGATTACACATAGGACAATTTAGTCTCCTAAATAGGACAGCAGGCATATTTAAAATGAGGTATAAAGCACTCTGTGGAAATAAGGAGTTTTGTAAATGTACCAATGCTATTTTTTTAAATATCTTCTTGGTGGTTTTTTTTCTTATATTATGTCTGTCTAACATAAACCCAAAATAATTTTGTTTATATAACCTAAAATTATTGTGTTTCTTTCAAATGCAAGTACATTAATTTTTTTTATATTAATGATGAAGGCATGTTTATTATTCAGAACTGTCCGCTTTTGAAATCCAGATGATCAATNAGGCACCGCAACAATGCTATGCTGTTTTTTAAATTTAATTATCCATAAAATTACATAAAAACCCGAATATTTATTTTTAGCGTCTTTTAACATTAAAAAATTCCTTGTGGTACTCTGTCTTCATTATGAAAACCATACTTCGATTACACATAGGACAATTTAGTCTCCTAAACAGGACAGCAGGCATATTTAAAATGAGGTATAAAGCACTCTGAAAATAAGGAGCTTTGTAAATGTACCAATGCTATTTTTTAAAATATCTTCTTGGTGTTTTATTTTTTTCTTATATTATGTCTGTCTAACATAAACCCAAAATACTTTTGTTTATATAACCTAAAATTATTATGTTTCTTTCAAATGCAATTACATTTATTTATTTTATATTAATGATGAAGATATGTTTATTATTCAGAACTGTCCACTTCTGAAATCCAGATGATCAATCATAAGATTGAAAAATTGTGCAGAGTACATATACTTTAAAATTAAAATTATATGTATTTTAAATATTTGGGAAGTTTTCTTGTGTAAAAATTATTTACTTCCTGAGTAGAGGACCTCTAAATTCCTAAGCATGGCTTCTAGGCTGACAGACATCATAACAAGCCTGAACACAGTTTTCATACAATCATAGAAGCATGGAAAGGTTTGGGTTGGAAGGTACCTTAAAGATCACCTAGTTCCAACCCATGTGCCATGGACAGGAACACCTTCCACTAGACCAAGTTGCCCAAAGCCCCATCCAGCCTCACCTTAGAAACTTTAGGGATGGGGCATCCACCACTTCTCTGGGCAACCTGTTTTGGTGTCCCACCAGCTCACAGTAAAGCATGTCTTTCTAACAGCCAACCTCAACCTGTCCTCTGTCAGTCTGAAGCCATTCCCATCAATTAAAGCCATTAGTGCTCTGCAGATTTGGATAGGCTGTGGGGTGTTTGTTGCAGTCACAGGGTGAGGATGCACATATGGCAGGCTGCGCAGTATCTTGCAGTTACACACATCATTGGTGGCAGATAGTGAAACTGCGACATCTCTAAATATACCAGGCCTGGGGCCACTCACACTAGGTGTTGTGGATAATGGGATTGCATCATGTGTAGCCAGACGTCTACGCTCTCCCTCAGAGCTGTATGCAGCTTCCTCCCAGCCAGGGTCTGGGCAACACTTTGGGGCTGCCTGTGCATCCCTCTGGCCAAGCCTCTGCTGGTAGCATGCTGAAAACAGCAATATAGAAGTGCCAGTAATTCTACACTGTTGTCAGGTTTTTTTAATGATAAAACCATAAATCAGGGAGAACGACAGTATTATATCCTTTTCACCTTCTATTAGAGTTCACTGTTCCCCTGATAGGAAATCAGTCTCTCCAGAGAGAAAGGGCTGATCCTAGATTGATTTCTGAAATGCTCTCAAGCTTCTAGGATTTAAGAGGAGATGGAAAATTGATTTGTATTTCACATGTTACATTCATTTGTAGAACATGCGTTCAGTTGAAGTAATATAGTATTTCTCCATTACACTAATCTGTATGAAGCCTGATTTACATTAGAGTTTTGTAATATAATTCCCTTTTAACTCCCAAGACCATAGGAGACAATATTGATATTCCTCACTTCTGGCGTGAACACGCAAAATGCTGGAAACCTGTTTTTTCAGTCAAAACTTAGTGCTTCCCTCTCTGCCCTGTGAATGACCTCCTTTCTAAATGTCCCAGTGAAGAGGGATAGCATTTTCAAGGCAGGAAGCAGGAGAGGTTGCTCTATTCCACCGTCTCTGCTACATTAATTAAATGTGATTAAATTGCTGGCAAGGTTTAACTGTTAAAAAGGTAATTCCTGAGAGAAACCATATAATGAGGGTTTCTTTTAGAAAATATTCAGGTGAAGTCTGTATATTCATGAAGAGCCTTACAGACTGCATAAAACAAGTATTTGCAATATTTGTCAGTTGATTTGACTCCCCCCTGGCAAGCATCAGTTTTTTGTTATTAACTAGAAATTGTACTGACTATGAACACTGCTTCATCCCCTTGAAACTATTAAAATGATCAAATAAATTTCAATTATAAACCTGACCTTTCTCAAATATGCAATGCCAGGTCCGTTTCATGTCATTTGTTTAATTAAGTCATAGTTTGCTTGCTTCTGTTATGATTGTATAGCAATATAAAATTAGTTTTGGTTAGGCCAAGTAAGCTGAACAATCTGAATTCCACAGTTCTAAAACTTGTTGAACAATAGGAGGTTAGGAGATAAAAAATCAGACCTCGCTCAGTGTCAGGAGGGTGTGAATTCACATATGGATTCCCATTTATGACAATTGACTTTGTGCAGCACGAAAAAGATGTCTCAGTACAAAAATGATGACATATTACTTTCATAAAGTCTCTTAAAATTGACAGAGACTCTGAAGGTAATTCTTCTAGGATTTTCAGCTTTTTATTGGCATAAACAAATGGAAGCTGTTTACATCCTGCTACCTTTATTTCAATGGCTTTAAAAATGCAGTAAATAGTAGTGTGTTTTTTGTTTGTTTAGGGTTTTTTTTTAGCATGCAATAAATATCTCCTTGATTGAGAAGTACCATTTTTACAGAAAATCTTATCTTTTTGTTCCTTTCCATCAAAGAACATAGAAGCAAAGATTGTTCTATTTTCTATTGTCTCCTAAAAATACTACATAAATATATTTTTTCCCTTTAGATCTTCAGATATCAATGCAGAGATACCAAACAAAATTCCATTGCCTATCTTTAGAAAAATCTTATTTATTACTTGAGTTCCTAAAAATTCTCTTGAGCTTTCCTAAGAACATGATGAGTAGTAACTCAATGACAAAACACCGTATGAATTGAAATATTTCAAAGAATCATAGACTGGTTTGCGTTGGAAGGGACTTTACAGATCATCTAGTTCTAACCCTCCTGCTGTGAGCAGGGACACCTTTCACTAGACCAGGCTGCTCAGAGCTCCATCCAGCCTGGGCGTGAACACTTCCAGGGATGGGACATCCACAACTTCTCTGGACAATCTATTCCAATGCCTCACCACCCTCACAGTAAAGAATTTCTTCCTAATATCCAATATAAACCAATTCTCTTTCAATGTGAAGCCATTCCCCCTTGTCCTGTCTTTACACGGTCTTGCAAAAAGTTTCTCTCTGCCTCTCTTGTAGGCTCCCTTCACGTACTGGAAGGTCGCAATGAGGTCACCCCGAAGCCTTGTCTTTTCCAGGTTAAACAAATTCTTTAAACTTTTCTTTGCATGAGGGGTTCTCCAGCCCTCTAATTATCTTGGTGGCCCTTCTCTGAACTTGCTCCAACAGGTCCATGTCCTTCCCGTGCTGGGGCCCCCAGGGCTGGATGCAGCACTCCAGGTGGGGTCTCACCAGAGAGGAGCAGAGGGGCAGAATCCACTCCCTTATCCTGCCAGCCACGCTGCTTTGGACGCAGCCCAGGACACATTTGGCTTTCTGGGCTGCAAGTGCACATTGCTGGGTCCTGTCCAGTTTCTCATCCACCAGCACCTCCAAGTCCTTCTAAGCAGGGCTGAGTTCAATATGTTCATCCCCCAGTCTGTGCTAATATTGGCATTTGCTTGACCCAGGTGAAGCACCTTGCACTTGGTCTTATTAAACCTCATGAGATTCCCATTGGCCCACTTCTTGAGCTTGTCCAAGTACCCCTGGATGCCATCCCATCCTTCAGGCATGTCAACAGCACCACTCACCTTGGTGTCATCTGCAAATTTGCTGAAGGTTCACTTGATCCCATTGTCTTCGTCATTAACGAAGATATTACATAATACTGGTCCCAGGAACCCGAAGTTGGTGAAGTCTAAGTGACCTCTGAGAATACCATTGGACAAATGTTCATAGTAGAAATCCTTGCACTGACCCTTTGGGCAACAAAGATCACAAGGACCTGTGGCCGAGCCATGGGACTGGACACTCAGAGACACAGCGGGAGCCAAGCATTTTTTTGCACTTGGACTATGAGAGTATAAAAGCCCAGGGGTTCCTTTGTTCAGGGTCCCTCCTCGGAGACACTTAGGGTGAGCTGTTATTCTGTTGTTGCACCATGATTAAATTATTTTAAGGATCAAGATGTCTGGGACTCTGCTGTGAGAAACCTGGGGTTGAACTGGTAAGGAAACCTGATCTGGCTGTGTGAGTGGGTGTGTCTAGGGAGTGGACATGGGCACCAGCTGGCTCAGTGGAACTGAGCCACTATGAAGTGGCCTTGGTCCCAGCTCAGGTGGTGCAAATGTGACTGCTAGAGTGGATCCTTGGTGGTCAGACAGGAAAGTTTCCTTAACAATACTCTAGAAAGTTGCCACTGGCCTGTTGGGTGTTTAATGTAAGAAAGTCTGAGTTCTATTCTATGTTAAACTTGCTACCTACTCGGAGTAGTAAAATTTACACGCATTTTTTTGTAGAAACAAAGGGAATACACCAAACCAAAGGGAATACTCTCAAACCAGTGAGTCTCTGCCAGAATATAGGCCTAAATTATGCTTTAATTCCACCAACCCATCAGTTTATCTCCTAGAAATTGTAAGGTAGGATGTTAGATTGCTATTGCTATTATTTGCCTTAAAGAATGATCATTAGCAAAATGATGGATAGTGCTAGACAGACAAAGAGTGGTCCTGGTTATGAAAGATGCCAATTACATTTTGCCCTGTGGGGCAAATTTTCATTTCATGAAAGTGCTAATACAAAACAACTCTATCTCTCAATCAGCACTTATTTGAAGTCTTCTGTATTCTGACTTGCAGCCCTAAAAAATATGGCACAGAAACTTTCCAGTTTTATCAGTCAGGAACATAATGGTTCTGGCTTCAAAACTGTTTACAACAATGTTATGTCAAAGAAGGCTGCTCTCACACGTCCTTAGCCATTATCCCAACTCAATCTCCTAATAGAAATCTCACCGTTTTTATTTCTGGCTAATACTTCTCTGCTGTCTACTCTCTCTTTCCTCTACTTCAACATATGGACCAAGTACAGTTCCCTAATCTTCACCTTTCTTGTCCAAATATTGTTACATGTTGGTGTTAACTGAGATATAGGTCAGAGTACTGTGTATCATAATTTATTAAATTGCTGTGGTTATTACTTCATCTTGCTTTCAAAAAAAGAAAATATGTCTGTGACAACTCTCTTCCAAATATTTCCATATCACCATGATATCTGAGAATATAAGGCAATAAAATCGCTTTTTCTTTTTTTGTGTCCGAATGAATCTACTGCACCACTAAGAAAAACTGTCTCCAACTCAGGAAGGCTTTCTAAGGTTCACTGCCCTAACATTATTCAACATGCATTGAATGCTGTTTTGAAGACATAAAGTGACAAATATATGTGAAAAATGTTGTGGTTTTACCTGAAACACAGCATCTTCTTATAGTTTCCCTCCATGCTTTCCAAATCTGAAATTGGGTAGGAGTGAACAGGGTCAAAATTGAACTTAAAAAAAAAAAAACCTAAGAAAAGAAGTAAAAATTTGAAAGATAAATATGTCAGACCTAAATTCTGGTTTTGATAATTTAGTATCAATTTATTTATCTTATTTCTACTTACAGATACATATTTATAAAAATACTCATGGGGTATATATTTCTTTAATAGAGAAAAAAAGAAAGAAACTTCAAAACTTGTAAATCTGAAACATCACACTGTTTAATAATTAACACTTAAAAATTCAGCTGTCTTATTTCAGCATGTCAGAACTGCGCCTTTAAGGATTTCTGCAGCTGACATAGTTTCTGACTGTGTGGAATTCAGATTAAAATATCACTGGCTTTCAATGTTTGCAGGTGCATTTTTTTTATATAATCTTACCTCCAGTATAACTGAGCAAAATAAAACTTGTGAAGAGACGTTTCATCATAAAATTTATATTTTATTTTTTAAGTCTCTTAATGTTGTAATTGCATTGTTGGCTACTGCAAAGCTCCAGAAGGGGAAGTTAATAATTAAACTACTCTGTTTTTTATGGTCTCTATTTCATATAGCTTACCCTGGCCAGCAGCATAGACCAGACAGACATGTGATGAGGAATTAAACCTTTCATATTCAACATTTTTATAGTCTAATCTTTCTTACAATTTGCTGCCATTCTCATTATCACATGATGTCCTTAAAAATTTGCTTTCTGAAATTATTAGTCATTATTTCTCTCATCATTAGGCATATGGCTATGTCATTTAATTGCACAGAATGAGAAAAAAAAATCAAATTTTCAGTCTAAATAACTGCTAATTCTTCCACTGAAACAGAAGATTTTTTTAAAGGCCTGACATCACCATGTGAATTTTATACTGGGATCTTTGGAGGAAGAGTCATCGGTAAGTGACCCCAGGTTCTGCTGTTCGAAGTATTCTTGGTACCATAATGCACCAGAATTTCACAGTTGTGGGTACTGCTTATCGTAATGCCTTGTTTGGGTCTGTCATTTTCTCTAGGAAAGCAACAAGCAACAGGAAAATAAAGTGCCATGTTGACAGCAAAATTCTTGACAGTTTTGACCTGATGTAGACATGACATTGACAAACAGAAGCAGCAGGATCCAGTGGATGGCATTTCATGGGTGCTATGCTATACAGACATACCTTTGCTATTCCTGATTTCCATCCCTTTCCTTCTCCTCTTGCTGAAGTCAGGCAATGCTTCATCTTCAGATGAGGAAATCCTTTTATAATAAAAATCTTATAAACTGGGATTGTGCAGGCATAAAGTGCAAAAAGTCCCTGTAGAGTGTGGCATAAGACAACAATTCCAGCAAAGGAAAATTAACTGTGATACTTTATAGCTCCTGGCAGTGAAATCATGACTGATGTTTTGAAAAGTGAAAAAAACAAATCAAAGCAAGTCTGACCTAAAATATATGATGTAAACAATGAAAATGGCAGAAACCATACTGTTCCTCCACAATTTTCTAAAACAGGTTCTTTTAGCCTTTTCTAATGTGTCCAAGGAGATTTTATGAGCTTGGCTATTTGTTCTGCCGCTGAAACAAGCAAATAGATGAGGGGAGAATCTCCCAGAAACTGAGTTTCCTTGAAGTCCTATAATCTAGAAGCCAGGTAACTTCATGCTGACTCATACAGTCTACTTAATGATCAATACTGTTCATGTATTCTCAGACACTAGAGTTTTACCATGAAAATTTTGCTTCAGAATCAGGAAAGTCTCATACAGAAGAGGCCAACACCATTATCCCTTTCCTAGAACCAATTATTATATCACGTATAACAGTTATGACATCATCTTAGCAATAGTTATCACATGATTTGATCTGGGATGAGGAGGGTCAACTTTACAATTAGGATATCTAGAATGCATAGTGAATGTTTACTTTAACATCCCATTTAATGATCTCTAAAAGGGATATGACTAAAGAATAAGAAAAGTCTCATTTGCTATGATACACTGTGATCCATACCATAGTATTTATGGGCAGAATTAATATATGTAAGTTCAAAAAAATAGCCAAAATCAAATAGGCTTTCCTGAAAACATAGTTTTCCTCAGATAAAAACTTTAATGGGAGCATGAATAAAGTTACTGTAATTTTTAGCACATTTCTAATCTTAATCATCTTTGTTATAGCGCCTAAGACTTCCAGCTCATCTCTTTCATTTAAGGGTCTCAGAGCTCATTACTAGTTTAAGAATCCAGGCATCTTTATAAGATGAACAAATGTTATCTTCATTGTGCAATAGAAAAAGTGACAGAAAATTTCCTTCCAGGGAAGCTGCTGAAATCTGTTTCAGGCTCTGTTCATCCTCTTCCTATTCTATATTTCTGCATATTTTAACAATCCCAGCACTGTTGCTTCAAAATTGGAAATGTTTCAGCCAGTCAGAATTCAGGAATGCTGTTAAATTTTTTACTGATTCACCCTTGCAGCTTAGTATGTATACTTATTTCTTATTTCACTCATATTTGCATAATGATAGAAAAGTTATATCTTAGTAATTTAGCATAGTGTGCAAATTCCCATATTCTGAAATGCAGGCAACTATTATTAGTCAGGCAAAGTACAGGGATTTACATTAATCAATGTACTGTTCTTTCTCAGTTACTTTATTGCAATTATCTAAATATCATGGCTCTGATTATGAAGAAAGAAAGACCCCTGAGAAAACTGAGATGAAGTGAACAAAAGCTTTGAAATCACTGTCTTTTTACTGCCAATGGTTTTGTGAACTGTGTACTCTCCTCATGAAGATTACACAGGTGGGAAAACTTCCAATAGGTAAAGACTACAATTATCTGGGTGATGACACCATTTTATAAATTTCTGTAAGATAAAATGCATTGCAAAAGTCTGAAATTCACCTTAGTCTGTTATGTGAAGCAAGCATTTTGCCCTATTCATAGAATGTTGAAAACTATATCCTGTGGAAATTCTTGACACTTAAAATATGAGAAGGTAAAATGTTCTCAGCAAAACAGATACTTAAAGATACCCTAATAATTATGGCATTAGAAAAATAAGAAACATAGGGTCAAATTTCCCAGTATTATGGATTATCAACACTCTTTTGACCCTGAAAGAATGACATCAATTTACAGATGGTCTAAAGAAATCTGTCCAAGATGTGTAAGTGACTTAGAAGCTCAGCTGTAGAAAACTCCATCTCTTTGTGTGGGCACATTTTCACCCTTTGGCTTATTTGTTCTGGAGGAGATTTAAGATTGAAAAGTCTTAGATGATTCATCCTCCTCTTCAGGAGCATGCAGGGTGATATAATTGAGAGAAAATATTTCACATAAAATAGCAAGCACAATTTCTCTTCATAAGGAGACAAATCCTCTCCTTCACCTTATCTTCAGAGCTGCTGCAGTCTGGCAGCTGGAACCCTCTTAGAAGAGTTGAGATACCCTTGCCAGTGGAAGATTACAGACAGTTTAGACAAAGACTTGATTTGGCCATTAGGCTGCCAAATTTGTTTGCGGGTAGCTCTTACTTTAGAGATAGAACCATATAGAATGATTAGGGTTGGCAGGAACTGTCAAGGTCATCTAGTTCCAACCTTCCTGACATGTGTAGGGACGCCATTCACTAGATCAGGTTGCTCAGGTTCCTCATCCAACCTGGCCTTGAACACTTCCAGGGACAGAGCATCTACAGCTTCTCTGGGCAACTTATTCCAGTGCCTCATCACTCTCTGAGTAAGGAATTACTACTTAACCTTTCATCTAAACCTGTCCTCTTTCAATTTAAAACCATTGCCACTTGTCCTGCCACTATAAGCCCATATAAAATGTCCCTCTCCCCACTTTTTATAAGCCCTCTTAAGGTGTTGGAAGGCAGCAATGAGGTCTCTTCAAACGCTTTTCTTCTCCAGACTGAACAACCCCAGCTCTCTCAGCCTGACTTTATAGCTCTAACAGGTCCAGGTCTTTCATGTGCTGAGGGCCCCAGAGCTGGATGCAGCACTCTAGGTGGAGTTTCATAAGAGCAAAGGGGCAGAATCCCCTCTCTTGACCTGATGGCCATGCTGCTTTTGATTCAGCTCAGCAAGTGGCTGGATTCCTGGGCTATGAGCGCACACTGTTGGCTCAAGTCTGTCTCTTCATCCACGAGAACCCCCAAGTGCCTCTCCACTGCACTCCTCTCAATGAGTTCTCCTCCCAGTCTGTACTCATGTCTGGGATTGTACCAATCCAGCTCCAGCACCTTGCACTTGGACTTGCTGAACTTCATGGAGTTCCTATGGGTTCATTTCTCAAGTAAGATATTAAGATTCATCCCCACCCACACTTCTATAATTCCTTGGGCCTTATTTCACTTCTGGTAAGAACAGAGTGTGGACATCCCCACATCCCCATTTTACACAGTTTTATTTCAAGGGCATAAGGGTGCCCAAAATATGAGAAGAGGGCATGAAGTAACTCAGCATAAGCATGAAAACAACACAGAGTGAGAAGTTAGAAGATTCCAGCATCCAGCTCTCTTGTGATTTTGTACATGAGTGGTGTCAGCCTATTATATGCTACAGCTCTCCTTCTTATGACAGCCTCGAACAACTGGGTTTTTCAGACTTAAAAAATCAGGTTTAGTAAATGTATTGCAAAGTTCTTGCATTTGTGCACCTGCCCAGTAGCTGTCACTTAGGAATTTTCTGGCTATGCCCAAGGTGTCAGGGATGAACCTATGACAATTCAGGCCAAGCCAAAAAAAAGCTGCATGGGAGATGCATTACAGAAAAGTAATGGTGTTTTAAGTTTCTGATTTCCAATGTATTACAACCTAATATTCTAATCTTGTTGGCATTGTCTTTATAATTAATGATTTAAGCTTGGTTTGTGCAATAGTCTTTCTTTAAATAGACTTGCTTTTCTTTTCTTGCTGCATACTAGCAAACACAAATTTACTATAAAATTTTTTGTGGAAATTCCTATTAGTTGAAAAGCATTAAAGTTGCCACTATCTCTTGATTTAAAGGTCTGTACAAGATAATTGTATACTCTTCTGAGATAACCTAGAAGGAATCTTTAGGGCAATTTTCTAGTAGCTATTTTGAAGCAATGCAAAACAGCTAGAACTGGGACCCAGAACTGTTGCCAGTGGTTTCAGTTTAATACGGCATTTCCCAAATTAGGAGTTGTAAATATTTGTAATTGCATGCAAGTTTTCAGTAACTGAGTTAAAGCACTCATTAAACCTTGTCTTCCACTTCAGTTACCTTTGCTTTCTTCTTTCCCTCAGGAATGTTTTTTCTCTTGACTAATGCCAATACTGATAAGTTTTTGCAATACAATTGCTATATAAAATGCATATACATTTAGTATTAATTTCCTAATTTTTCCACAAGCTATCAGGAGTGATATGAAAGTTATTGTCTACATTCCTAGAAAAGATAATTTTATAGTATTAATGTATATTAATATGAAGCAATAGAGATCTGTATTTGGAATGGCTCAGGCGTGTGTTATTCTTTGAAGTATGAGCAGATCCCTGGAACTCAAATATAAACGCATATAAAAACATGCTAAGATTTTTTTTGAGATTAGAGGCTCTGAAAATACAACAGTGTAATTTTAAAAACAATACACCTCATAAAGAAGCATATGCTTAATCTCAAATTTACAGAGGCAGTTGTAGAGACACTTAACAATCTCTGGAAATCAATTGAGAAGGACTTAAAGTAATAGCATGTATTCTGTCAATCTGTGTTTACATACAGATAACATACGTGTGTGTGTGTGTATGTATGTATGTATATATCTGTGTGTATAATAGGTGTTTAAGAAAGAGAAACAAAAGCACCAGTTACCTGCTGAAAAAGTACTGATCGACCAGTGTATTGAACACAGGGAGGCCCTCTTTTCCTACTTCTACTGACATATTTCAAAATCTTATTTTCAAATCTGGTGTTGTTGCTGTCTTACTTTTACCTCCATAAATTTACATATAAAAGCATTCAGTCAGGAGACCTTGACAAGGACCTAATGCATGTATCTTACTTCTGAAGCATCCTAGCCCACACTTTGTGAGGAGTGTGCTCATCTATGTGAACACAGGCATGCTCTGAGAACCATGTGCTCTCCTAATTTGTGCAGATTTCTAAATATGGCTCAGGCTGACATGACAGATAGTTCAGCCTGCAGTAGAATTTCTTTCTTCACAACAGGGAAAATGATAAAATATTAAGTTTACTGTAAAATAAAACTTATGGCTTTAAAGATATTTGTAAGTCTCCAAAGTTTGGTAGCTACTGGTATGGGGTTTTAAACTCACAGTTTTAAAGTAACTGAAATGCATTTTCAGCTTTTGTGTGTCTTATTCATCTTTATCCTCATCAGGATCTCGATTAAGAGTTCCCTTGAAAGCTTTTCTAAATTAAAATCTTATTACTAAGAAGAAAAGTAGTGTTTCTGTTTACCCTTACAAATGGGAAAATGTTTGACTGAATTTGCAGTCACAGTACTTTGGAAAAGAAGGAAAGACAATTAAATCTAACTGGGAAATCTGATAAATAATTCACTACAAGAGCTGACAGATACACAATAGTTTTTCTTGTGACAACTGTAAGAAATAGAGAAAGATTTTTTGTCTTCTGAATCTGAACAAACCTGGAATAAGTGAGCACCTGTAAAAAACTATTGTTTCTGATGTTAGCCAGGTGCTCACAGCCACGCTTTTGTCAAGAGTTTCTGTTAGCTTTTTCTTCCAGGGATCCTGAAATATTCCATGTGTTTTCTGTTGCGGTCTTTGAGCAGAAGCAGTCACAACCTTCAGTATAAACCTTGGGTTGATTTTTAGACTGAAAGAATACAGTGATCAGTGACAGAATTACTGATTGAGGCGGAGTTTGTGGTAGATGTATGGGTTTTATGTCTGTCAGCTAATAATGAGGTTTGTGTGCAAGTATATCATTATTCCAAATACAAACCTCAGGGGGTACAAATTCAGCCTAAATAAAACAAAGAGCCATAAACCTAATAAAATCCTTTCCCACATGTAGCAGAAAATTATGCTGCCTTTATATTAGACAGGAAAATCACAGGTTTTTACAAATATCACTGAAAGAAATAACCGGCTAGCATTTAATGAAAATTTGCTTTGAGATTTAATGAAAAAACCATGCTGTTGTTGATGAAGTTGCAATTATAGTGAGCTATATTGTTTGCTAAATAAAATTAGGATGTAAAAAGACAGATTGCTAGGAGAGAAGCAAAAGTGAATTTTTGGGATAATAATGCTTTCATCAGGGAAATAATCCTAAATGTCGCTATGTCTATACAGGTTTTTTTTTACTTGCTGAATGTTTTACAGCCACATTAGTGCTATTAAAAAAAAAGGTGGGGGGGGATACTACTTTGTAGAAACTATGTTTTTTTCTTCAGCTTTCTTGCCTAATCACAAATATTTGAAGTTTCATGACACTACCCAAAGATTCATGTTCCTTTGAGTTTTCACATGTCAAAGGGTTAATCTGGAGTAAATAAGGCACTTTCTGAAATATGTAGCAATTATGAAGATTATATGGGTTTAATAGTTGGTCTTTTTGGACTTTTAGACACACAAATCAGAAGATCAATGTTATCTGAAAACCAAAAATATCTGTCTATAAAAACTTACATTTAGAGTATCATCATTTAAGACTGTCCACTGATTTCATAACTTGATCTTGTATCGCTTAAAGGTGAAGACCCACCCACTGTTTTCAAAGGAGACAGGGGCATAAAAGAAATGGAAAGCAGTGAGGTGGGCCTGTAGTTTATTAAGGCACAATGGGAAATGACATTTACAGCAGCAAAACTGTTAATGCGTTATTGCATGAGAATTTAAATATTGCATGTGAGCTCAGTTGCTGATAAAGTACTATTAAATTAATTCAAATGACAACAATAAGATGCCGAGAGTAGTGGTAAGGTTCTGCTTTCAGTCTTTAATAGTTATACTGTCCTGGTTTATTAGGTAACTACAGATATGGCTTTTGACCTGCAGAACTGAGAGTCTACTCAAAATTGCTTCAAGTTTTGTATGACATTTCTTGATAATCAAAGAACACCAGTGCTATTATTCTCTCTGTTTAGCTAGACCTTTTTCTAGTGAAGATGACATTGGGCTTGAAGTCATTTTGGGAATTCTCCAGGGAGACAGATTTTATTAGAAGTATACCACAGCTACTTTTCCACCCTGCATCTGCTCAGAATGCTGCCCTCTGTCCTATTACCCAAATCAAGGAAATAGCTCAGGGTTTGGGGCTCAAATTTGTATGTATATCTCACTGTTGATTTTTATTTCTGTGTTCTTTATTTGTGCTTTGAATGTGATATGTTTGGATTTGCATTTTGTTTCTAACTTTTCTTTTTTCTTGTAATTTCAAGGCCCATGGATTTCAGGCAGAATGTCTTTTATGTCTGATTTCTAAAGTTCTTTAAAGATTGCTTTGTGGTTTCAGATAAATTATCTTGTTTTGGCCTGTATCTTTGCTTGTTAGCCATTACATATTGCAGTTGGCAATACTTCTTCCACTAGATTTTTACTGGGTTTGATGTGATCCATGTTCTACAGGGTTATGTTTCCTGACTCAGAGACCATTAGCCTAGTTATGTGGATGTTAAGAGAGACATTCTCATTAGCTTCTGGAAAAGCAGCCAAAGCAGAGAACTTTTGCAAAATCAGCAAATTGCACCTTGTAATCTCCAACAATGCTCTAGCTCCTTAAATCAGCAGAATTACTCCAACTTGTTTCACAGGGAGCCTGTTAACAGTACCTTGGTTAGGATCTTTGATATAATTTCTGATTAAAAGCTCCTCCTTGAGTAGGACAAACTGCAATGAATTAGAAATGAACTCCAATTGATCACTTACAAGGGTTTGCCAATTCTGAAAAACTCAAAGGAGGAGGGGAAAAATTGTATTAAAATGAATTAATCTTTCATAAAAATAGAGTAAAACAGTTAGATATATTTGTACCATTGAAGATAGGTTTCAGATGCTTTCCCTTACTCTGAGAAATCTCTTCTTATATAATGAAACATAGTGATATCACAATCAGTGTGATGGATGGCAAAAAAAAGTTTCATTTTTCTTTTCATGACAACAAATATTAACATATTATGCACATAAATGCATACCAAAATCATATAATTTAGAAAGCATTCTCTGCATAAAATATGCTTCAGCACACAGCATTCTATTTAGAAAAAAAAAGGTAGAAAAAACCCTTTTTTTTTTTTCATAGAACATGATGCTTTTGTGGTGTTTGTGCTTAATATTCTTAGTATATTCTCAGTTATTACTTGTATATATTATTGCCTTGTATATAAAAGATAGATTTTACCAATTCTTTTCATCAACTATCCACTCCCTATACTTTTTTCCTTCCCTTAACTGATTGCTTTGTTTAAATTTTACATAAATCTTTACCCTTTCAAACTGCATTTTTTTATAGAACATCAATCCTCTTTAAGGAAAGCAAAAGATTCCCTTTTTCTGAAGAGACCTAAAACGTGCACAGCACAAGAAAATAGGTTAAAAAATTGTGTATTTATTGCCTTATCAGTTTTGAACATATATTAGTTAAGTATTCAGACGTTATTTATCTTCCTTTCTTTTTCCCTACAGTGTAGAACCAAAGGACAGTGTACCAGAAAGGCAGTGTTCACAGTTCAAAGAAAAAATATTTAAGGTCATTATTGCAGCACTAAACCATTTGCTTTCTCTTTCTGCATCAAACTGACAGTTTTGATGAAAGATAGAGCTGCTGTTTCTTCCAATTTCTTTCTCAAAATATTTTTTTTTCTTTTAAGCAATTCTCTTTCATGTTTACTTAATTTAATTGTGCAGGCCATAGAATTGGACAGGAAAGCAGATGTAGCCTAAAGTTGTAATTATTCACAAAAAGCTTCAAAGACTTAGTGAGGAGAAACCATTTGATGAACATGTTCAATGTAGCTGTCATTTGACAAGCAAATGTCATCATCACAGATGTCTTTGTGTATTCCTGGATAGTTTGCTTCTGTTAAAGTACTACTATAAGATAAACAATATTTACTCTTTTTTTGTTGTTTTTACTATAATTTATGAAATTGCTTCTTAAAATTATTGCAATGATCTTCTACAAACCAGTCTGTTTCAGAAAGTCAGAAATTCTGTCTGTGATCTGAAATAATGCAAAAATCCTAATATTGAACTTGGAAGGAAATAAAATAAGACAGCAAAAACAGTGGAAATAAAAAATCAGAAACTCATTGTCAAACATAAAGGGCAACTTCTCACATACATCCATGAAAATATGAAATATGGCACATAAGAAAAAACTAGAAGCCAAAACCTTACTAAACATATTCATTGCACATAAAAATTCCAAATTCCAAAGGGGCAGCATTTGGAAACAGCAGGGGTTTTTTACACTTTATAGTGTGATGCAAAAACCTAAATGCTTTAATTCAGCCTGGAGTGATCTGATTCCAAGGTCACTGAAAGGTCTGAAAAGTGTTGAGCATAGCTGCACTTATGAGAGAACAGAGGACTCAGACGAGCATAAGCCCTTCCAGTAGCTATACGATCTGGCATCAGAGTAGCTTTTGTGAAAAAATAGCTAACCACACAAACCAAAACCAGGGACATGCGTGCGCACACACACACATACACAGAGACACATGTTCATGCACTCATGTACACACAGTGGGAACTGAAACTGTGAAATAAAAAATGGATTTTGGAGAATAATTCCCATGAGTCTCATTTCTTGTTTTCATGAGTCACTTAAGCATCTTTCCCTCCATTTCAGAAAAACTAATCTCTGATTTTAGTAATGATATCTGGCTAAAAAACAGGGGGGGCTACTTCACATTTTTGCTGCCACAGACAATCTGGAAGACTCACTTAAGTGAATCTCTACTGGCACAATAAATGGTCACTAAATTATTTGCTGCCCTTAATATTTTGCTCTCCTAGGTGACTACCTGGTCTGCCAGTCTGGTAGGACCTGTTTTATGAATTGCTAATGCCTCATGTAATTCTTCTTATCTTCCTTTTACTGTTCAACTATGCTATAGCGGACTGATCATCTAAAATAGCATTGGTTCAGGTTGCTATCCAGCTTCAATGGTGGATCCCTTCCCAAATATTTTGAGTAGTATTTCTAATAACTGTTTCATTTTATTGCCTACCTTGCTACTGGATTTCATTTTTTAGCAGTGAACTCACTGTTTAGCCTCTTGGCTTGATTTCTGTCACTGTGCTGAACCTACATTAACCTTTCTACCATTTTTTTCCCCTTATATGTTCTTTAATTCACTATCTTCTTAGTGTCTCCTTTCTTTCCTTTCACCCTCTGGCAGGCTACCACATTCTTGTCACTTCAGCTGCCCTGCAATAGATGGTGTGTACCCTCACAGCTCTCAAGCTACTGATAACTACCATATTTCTTTTTTTTCATGTGGCAGGAAGCCAGACTCACACATAAAATAAATAAATAGCATAAACTATTAGAAAACCTCGAGTTTTCTTGTACTCCTTTCTTGCTTTCAGCTCTACCCTAATCCCTAGAGCAAGATTGTTATGCTACTACTTCTTAAGAAAAATGATGTAATCATTAAACCACCAAAGTCCACTTTAAAGAGTTAACTTCTCCAAGTCCACTGCCATTAATTTTGCAAAGGAATATAATTTTGTTTCATTAATGTTTACATTTTATCCCAGTGGTCAGAGAACAGACTCTCCTGAAAGACCTTTTTTCCCTTTTATCCTTTTACCCCTGATCTTCTGTGATCATATTCTAGCCTAGAAAACAATAGTGAGGATTTTTCTTCAGTCTATAGATGTTTAATTTTAAAGGAAAAGCTAAAATATGAATGACTGGAAAAACATAGTATTGCATATATTATTACCACACTGTTCATATTCTTTCTTCCCACCTAAGGACCCACATTTGATTTTTCAGTTTTTTAAATTTTAGGGTTAAAAAAATCATATTCCTATGCAAATTTTGTGACAGAGTTCTTGAGCAATGATCAATGTAAGTAAAATATAGCTTCTAGAATGAAATGTTTTAGTATCTTTGTTAGCTGTTCTGCAAGACACTTGCCATCCTGAAATATCAGAATCTTTCATCCAAACCAGAATGAATCATTTCACTGCAAAAAGGTTATTTTTGATATAAACACAAAGGGACACATCATGCTTTTACTGCAAGTACTTTTGGTTCCTTACCTTCATGTACCTAAAATAATTGCTGTTCCTGAGTATTTCTGAGGCCTTCTTTATATTATATGCATACCATCACACTAAGTAGAGTGAGAACAGGGAGAGGGACAAAGATACTAATGATCCTTGGGACAGGAATATGGCTAGAAAGAAGTGGTAGGAGAGAAAACAAAACTTAAAACTCTTTGGGGGGGAATCACAGATCCATAAAAATCCTTAAGGTATGGGCTGAGTAAACTGGAGTCAGCTGGAATTGTGGGATGAACCTGTTTTTATTTCTTCTTCATACTGAGATCCCCAAGAAGATCAAATGACAGAATTAAGCAATAAATACAATCTCTATTAGAATTTAAATAAAAAATGAAGATTCAAAATAAATCAAGACAGAATAGAAGGTTTAGAAGAACTTTACTAGTACCAGATTTCAACAAATACTTCAGAAAACATCTGCTGTCATTTATGAGATCTTCCTAGCTGCTGTGTGTTCTTCTCAGCAATTTCTCTCTGCAAACTTTCAACAGCTTGCATTAGGTCTTTCTGTGTCAAAAGCTGTTGTCTGAAAGACTGAGTTTATTCAATTTCTTCCAGGGGAGGATAAAGCTCCTCTTTTTAGGGAGTTCCACCAAACCAAGTTTCTCCATTTTTAAAGGAACATTGAAATACAGAGTAAATGTTCTGATGACTACTGTGTGCAGTTTTGGGCACCACAGTATTGAAAAGACATTAAGCTATTAGAGAGAATCCAGAAGAGGGCCATGAAGATGGTGGAGGGCCTTGAGAGGAAGCTGTATGAAGAGCATATGAGGTCACTTGGTCTGTTCAGCCTGGAGGAGACTGAGGGGAGACCTCATTGCACCCTTCAATATCCTCATGAGGGAAATAGGAGAGGCAGATCTCTTCACTCTCATGACCAGTGACAGGACCCAAGGGAGTGGTCTGAAGCAGAGTCAGAAGAGGTTTAGGTTGGATATCAGAAAAAAATTTTCCACCCAGAGGGTGGCTGGGAACTGGAACAGGCTCCCCAGGGAAGTGGTTATAGCACCAAGCCTGACAGAGTTCAAGAAGTATTTGGACAATGGTCTCAGGCACACATTGTGACTCCTGGGGTACCCTGTGCAGGGCCAGGAGTTGGACTTGATGATCCTGATGGGTCCCTTCCAGGTCAGCATATTCTGTGATTCTATGACCCTATGAAATATAGAGCTATTGTCCACCACAGATTATAAAAGTACAGCTCTGCACTTTGAATGTCTAGAGAAGCTGTTTCAAAATCTTGTGCACCATGACCTGTGCACTATAGAATTTCTGTTCATGTCCTGGGAGTCCCTTGTCTTTGCCATTTGGATAAGTCAAATCCATATAGAAAAATCTGCATGTATTTTTTCTAATCACCCATATTTTAGTATCAGATTCTTTCTTCCTTACAGTAAGTAATCTAAACAGGTGTTGCTGGGTTGTTTATTTTTAAAGTACCATCTATGCATATACATTTAAGTATGTATATATAAATATATATATAAATAAACATACACAAATATATTCCAGTTATCTGCTTTTGCATCCCCTAGCACCAGTACCTTTTTGAACTCCCGACCCCATGCTGAACACTGACTGAACATCCTGCAGCTCCTCTCAATGCTGCTGTGCAGTGTCAGAACACTTGGCTGCAAATCAAAAAACAACACTCTTTCTTTTTTTTTTTTTTTAAAGTAATCACAGAAAGTTTAAAAAAGCTGAAGGTGACATTTTGGCCTTGAGGCTTACTTCATATTGTTGAAATACAGAATTTTATTCCTTATGCCCTGAAGAAAAATTTCTGAATGGGAAGAACAAAAATAACATTTCCGTTCATACTGCTCTCTATACAGGAACAGACTAGCTTGATTCACAGTGGGCATTAGTATTGCCTGCAGCCAATAGAATATTTTGACTTCTTGAGTGTGGGTCCAGGTACTGTGCTCATGATATGCTTTAGCAGGCTTTTTTTGCACTTGTTTGCAACTTCCTTTATGTTTTTCATTTGGAAGAACAGCAGTTAAAGCCCCTTATCCCCATGAATTTTTGTGAGGTATATAAGTTTGGCTGCAGTTGTATTCTCCTCCCTTCCTCTCCTCTCCCTCCTCTCTTCCTCTTCTCTTTTCCACTTATATACATAGTCTACATAGTCTACTTAATATATATATATCGTTATTAATATATTCCCTTTTTTTTTTATTCTTTCACTGTTATGCTTGTTGGCACTCAAAAAATAGTTGTCAATGCAAGATTGGAAATTTTATATTTAAATTGGAACCGAAAGACAGGAAACACTGAAACAGAAATCAAGAGATTTATGGCCACTTACAACACTTACCGCACTGACATAAGGTCCCAAGGGCCTCAAATTTTTTCAGCAGAATTAGAAAGAATTCGTTATTTTGTCAGTCAACTACTGCAACTAACTCTAACAAAAATAATGGATTCTGAAGAGATGATGTAAATGCAAGTAAAAAAACTCCCTAGATCTACCTCCATCTTATGTACTTTCTTGACAGAATTGCTGAACTTTCACTTCTAGGATAAAGTTGAAGTTTACCTTTCCTATCCAGTGTTTTGTATGGTGTATACAATGCCTTAAAGATAACAGGGTTTTTTGGGTTTTTTTTCCCTTTGAATTACTCCTTTTTATACAGCTTCTTTCTTTCCACACATATTTTCACTGTTTTGATGTGATATATTTTTAGTCCAGAAAGATTTAATACATACTTTTATATAAATACATTCCTATTCCTTTTAGTTTATAAAGCACTGAAAAAAAGTTTGCAAAGGATTAACCAGAAGAATTATGTTGTGATGTGAAAGCAAATCTTAAAGAGCAATCACTGCTGCCTACCTTTTTAGTGGGTATCTGCAAATTGGTTGTCATCCTGAAGTCCAATAAGATTTTGGATGAATAGACAGGAAACTTGGCTTGCTACAAGGTTACATTGCTTTGTTTGGAATGTCTTCCATATATGGGGAATTAGAAGACAACTTTCAATAAAACAGATTAGTGTTGCTGCCTTTTACGTCATCAAATGATAGACTTAAGACAGACTTGTCTGAACTATGAAAATACTAAAGAGTGTAATTGAGGTTCCAATTCTACTATCTATGGACAGCATGAAGCATATCTGCAATGACAATACTAATGACAGTAATAGCAGTTCTCCCCACATCACTATTGAAAACGTCTTTTAAAACACTATGTTTGCTCATAAGAAAAAAATTAGTCTGACTGTACCAAAGTTGATAGCAACAGACAAGACATGAACTGCAGATGGCTAGCTGTATATTTTTGTCTTTAACAGGTGTCAGGCTCATTCAAATATATCTTAAGCCTATATGCTGTAAATCTGACTGCCTTCATTTCCCTTAAATCTGGAACTGCACAGCTTTACACTGAGTAAATGAGGACATGCATTAGACTCTTTTTTCACAAACATGTTAACTTTTTTCCTCCCCTTCAGCATCTTATGAACAACAGAGTGATTAAAATTACTAGGAGACAGGTTCTGAATAGACTACTAATGTATTGTTTTCACAGTAAATATCCCATAGCATAAAACCACAAAACAATAAGCTGTCTGCTTTACTTTTCCCCAAAAAGCTCTGTTATATTCCCTTTAGCCCACTTATTTGCATCTTTATAGTGAAGTGAGCAGATTGCTTATTGCAGTATCTGTCTACATTCTCTCTCATCAGTTACATTCAGTGTCTTTCTTCCCACTTGCTACCTAGAAATTTACATTCCAATTCAGTTTGTACTTGTATCCCAAAATTATCCTGGAAAAGTCAAACTTTGCAAGCCTAGGGTATACTGGTCTGTGGTTCAGCATCGTACTACTCCCCAAAAGCCTTGGCACTACTGCTTCCTGCTGATTTCCTTGGTGTTATTTCTGTTAGTCTAACTTTGGACATAGAGCAGCAGGATGATATCATTATCTTAATCTAAGGAGCATACAGGTGTTGTACCACAGTATGTTAATCTTATGATAAACCATAAATGGATCTGCATTTATCTAGGACTGAAGTAAATTTCATTCCTAGCATACCTATGTAGGTATATGTATCTGTTCACATGTATATTTTAAGTCCTTTTTCTAATGTGTTTAATTTTTTTTTTATAATTAGGCAGCAATTGTTTAAATAACCACATTCTTTTCCTATATAATTGCTTTTGAATATACACTCAGCAGTGAAAAAGATAAGACTGCTTCTGCTGCATACAGTTTATCATGAACTACCACATAAAATCACATAGCTAAGACACTGGAAATAAATTAATTTGAGCTTTTAAGAAGTTTTCAACTAAATATGTTTTCATTGAAGTATGCTGTTTTGTTGAACAGTTCTTCAAAAGATGTTGGTTTTGATGGTAGTTTCTTTGGATTGTTTTCTTGTATCTGAATGAGACCAAATTAATCCATACTTTTCTTTCACTTTGTTTGATTCTGTTTCCCACCCCCTTTGTAACTGAGAGCAATTGGCTGCCATCTGGATTCAAATTTCAGGGCTTTGCTCCATATTAGATGAAGACAGACCTTATACTGAATGTCCCACAGACTATAATTTTCTCCAGGTTAAAGACTTGTAGGTCTCCTTGACTTCAAAAAGACCTCCAAACTCCAAAGAGATTGACCACTGTAAACAAGACACAACTGCTATTTTCCAACATCAACTCACAGGAAATTGGCAGTATTGTGCTTTCCTATCAATAAAATAGAAGTGTTTGCTCCCTGCACCAAACTCTGATAAGGATAAATTAAATACTGTAGACCTGAATAATACAGAGAAATCTAAATTTAGTTATTATTTTTCAAGTTGTTGCTAGAAGACTGTGTTTGAAAAACAATACTGCATTGTAAGCATTCCCTCAGGACAAAGCCGGCAAACTACTATCAAAACAGGAAAAAAACGCCACCCACTATTTCAAACCCCTCTGTAAGCGTGACTCAGAGGCAGTCCTTGCTGATCTAATGCCACTGCCTTCCCTGATCTTCCAACTGATTCCTGCTGGGACACATGAATGAAAATTTATCACAACTTTATAATAAAAGGTTCAGGCTCAGAAATAATTATTTTCTGGCACAATGTTCACTAAAGGCATGTCACAGACAACAATGTGTATAGCTCATAGTGCTAAACATTTTGCTTAGATGAGTATATATTAGACTGGCCTAGAAAGGAGGTTGGTAAATGAGCAGGAATGAGTAGAGCAATAGTGGAATTGAAAATGTCAATAATTATTACATAGAAACAGTACGTAGAGACCCAATCCTCAGATATCCAATCTTCCTAGGGTTAAGTTATATCTCTAGATACAAAGTACTAAGGTAATGTTCACTTTTTTCTTCTTTGATTAGCATTATAGAAGTCTTGCTCATACTCACACCAGGCTGCTCAGTGGAGCTACTAATGTTTTATAGTAGTGTTCAAGTTGAAAGCAACTCGATAAACTTAGCAAAAAATCTACATTCATTTGCATAGCTCAAGAAGTAATCTCATTTTCCATCGGAATTTTCCAAAAATCCAACTCAAGATTAAGAAGCAAATAAGTAAGACTGATGAACATTGCAGTGATTCTTCTCCTTACTAGAATTAAAATTCTATTAAATTTAGATGTGACTTACTATGGCAACAAAAATTTCAAATCTAGATAAAAGTTTAATATTAACTAGCTTCTTCAGAAGAGATGAAAAAGTCCTGTTCTTCTAGTAGCACACATTATAAATATATTTAACCTCAGCTGCTGCTCTTGCAGTAATAAGTTACAAGAAAAATTATATGATTAATTCTGTTAAAGAGTAGTCACCTTTTTAGTTATAAAAAAGGTCTTTTTTTTTTTTCAGGTTTTCAACTCTAATTTTCTACCTGTCCTTTTAGTGGAGTTTGGTTTAGAACTGATAATTGAATTTGTCTCAAAGTATTAGTCACTGACATTGCATCAGTGATGGGAAAATTAGCACTCTTTCTCAACACTGTATTCCTCCCATTGTTAGCAGCTTTCCTGATCTAAATGCTGCTCTCTCCAGCTATGTGACAATATATTAAAACCCTTGAAGCTATATTTGCACTGTTGCCAACACTGGGATAGACAAACTAGGACTGAAGAATAGATATTGTTGCAGTACCCCTGTGCAGGGTGGCCCCTCCTGCTGGGGTGGAGCCCGAGATGCCGCGCTCCGGTGGAGACGGCAGAACGGAGCCCCGGTCTGTACCAGGACAGCTGAGGCAGTTGCTGCCTCAGCGCTGCCCAGGCTGTCCCTCTCCGATGGACGTGGCGGCAGAGGATCCTGGCGTCCCTGGGAGCCGCTGGCTCCGGGGGTCACATGCTGGCAGACCGTGGTCTCGCTGGGCTGGTGATCTGTCAATCAAGCTGCGTCCCACCCGTTCTCTCGGTGATTGGCTCTGGTCAACACTCTGCCTTCATTCCCTCCATCTTAAAAGTGTATTGCCCGTTCGTGTGCGTGCCTTTTTTCCTTCTGTACGTGTTCGCATTAAACCTGGACTGCCATACGGAGGAAGCCCCTCATATATATCTCTTTGCCTCCGCTGGGCTTATTCCATGTGGTGTGGAGACGCTACTCCAATGCGCCCGCTCTCAGGCTCACTGCATCCCCGCGAAGAGGGACTGAGGGAAGCGCCCCGCAGGCGCGGCCTTCCAGTACGCACAGCGGGCTCTTTGCAGCCTTGGAACCCACACAGCCGTGGCAACGTATCAAAATCAGCAAAACAGATAAAGACACGGCTTTAAAATTAACAGCATCTCACTATAAATCTAATCCTATTGTAAAAATCCATACACATCCTCTCCAATTGTGGATGCTGTTATGTTTCTTTGAACATTTCCTGATATAAAGGTTTCTTTCTTCACAGAGGTATCTGTAGTTCATTTATGGTTTGTGAAGCAGCCACACAGGAGGCAAGTATTTAAAATGCTGCTGTATGGAGAGTGTAAGACTTTATTCAACAAGCAGTCAAGTAGGTGCAATTAAGAAATGGCAACTTTCTGTACAGGAAGTTGTATAATAGTAAGTTCTGTATAGTAAGTCGAAAAATGAACACAGTATATGGTTAAACTGTTTATTCATCAGATTATTTGCTCCTTACACTTGATCCTACAGACAAAGGACCAATTGTCTCTGTCCACCCTCAGTTTTTTCACACAAAACCTCCTCCAGAGTACAGAAAAAAGCTTTTGATGACAGATAATTATTTCCCTGTTCCTTTAACAGCTGAACATCTTGCCCAGCCCTTCTGAAGACTCTAATTTCCTTCTAAAGTCAAAAGATTCAGGGTTTTTTTCTGCTTTTTCCTTTCCAGGTTGAGTAGTTTTAATGCAGCAGTCAAAGAGTTGTGATAATGCCCATTTTGCAGCCCATTTTGTAGGAAACCATGAATTCCTGGAGGAAGAATATTTGACCTTTGTGCTTTCGCACATCCTTGTTCCAAATAGCAAGAATATACATACATACATACATATATGGAAAAGAAAGGGATACCACAGATGTTTTGATCAGTACCTGATATCACTGAGGAAGTCAGTGAAGGTGACTGGTGCCATAAATCCTGAAGAAAAAAAAGTGGAAATTATTTCAGCCTGATGGACTCAGTAGTCTAATGAACATTCTATGCCTCAGTCTTTTTATGTCACCACTTTTATACTACTAAAGTGACCATGACAGAATGATCTTTACCATTGCTGAATGTCTTGCTGTGCTGCTATCCCCTCACTAGACGTTTGAACTTTCATTTTTTTCCCACTAAAAGCAATATCCTTTAGTAAAGTAGCATTCTTTGCACTTAATTGGTTGCCATCTGAACATTCTCCATCTTTCAAATGTCATCTCTGTTTATCTGTAATGGAAAAAAAGAACTTTCGTGTTAGCAAGAAAAGATCGGACTTTAGTTTTACTTTCAGACTTCTAATTCTTCTGTCTTAAACAAAACAAACAAACAAAAAAGAATTATAGTGCTGGGCATGTTAAAGCATTTTTAATGACTGTGCTTAAAGAAATATGCCTCTTATCAACACATGCACATTAGTTCCTAATCAAAAATTAATATACTGTAATAGTTACAATATGATAATTATCATTAGAATAGATAGTGGAGGTATTTGGGTATTTTTTAGAAAAAATATTTTCTTTGATTTGCATAGTAACAAAATCTCAATGTGATATTTGAACATAGAAAGGCCTGATGGTCTAATGTTGCCATTTATCCATAGCACTGTGCATTTGTATTAGTTATTATATGTTGCAGAAAGATCATATAGGGTTCAAACAAGAAAACTTGTCAGGAAATCATTGTGCTATATTTTCATCAGGCCAGCAATACTTTGACCTGAGTTATACTTAATTTAAATATTTAGATTAGCAGAAATGAACTATTTTCTGTTGAAAATACAGTTTAGGATAGCTACTTAAACATATGGCAATGAGTAACACAGAATGGTACTTTAAAACATGTTTAGTATTCATAAAAGTTTACTCCTACCATTCAGAACCAACCTATTGCTATTACACTTGCTATTAGCAGACTATTTCAGCTTGTTTATTTTGGAGGATAATGACTTTTAAGGATATGTATTCGTCTTGTTGCATAAGAGTCATTCTTGTAATTCCTAATAACATTCTTGGGAGCTACTCATACAAATCCTTACTGAATTAAGAATAAAGGGCAGCAAAAATGAAAAGAACATAGAAGGTAATAAAAACTTTTGTTAGAAGATTAGAAGTCAGATTTTGGTGCTCAGTGGCCAATTAGTTAATTTAATAGTGTCTCAATATGCACACATAAAATAGTCATGACTTTCACTGGCACTTCATCTTGTGAGATGAAGACTATGGGATTGTTAAAAACATAAATAAAATAGTTTTAAGATAATGCATGAAAGATATCACATAAAGGTCATTGGCAAAATTTATTTGTTATTTATACTTTAGACATTTCTTACTTTCTCATCTCTGGAAATACCTTCTCTCATAATCCCACATTTTCCTCTCCAAAACGTAAAGAGAAATCAAGTGACCTTTTAGCTACTGTAAATGTCATTACGACCTGTGATGTGAACAAGAAGGAATCGAAAGTTTATCGATTCAATCCTATAAATGTCTCGTAGGCATCCAATGCAAATAAGAGAGGGGTGGAATTTCAAGAACTCTTCACAGTGAACTGACTTTTACTCCCATCAAATAGACACACATATGACTTGCCCAGAGTAATTGGCAGACACAGCATCTCACTTGTCTTACGACCTTCATTTTTATTAAACATTTGTATTTTTACAGGTATATTAACAGGAAATAAAACTCTATATATAATAACCACAAAAATGCTGCTACACCAGACATCTTCCAGTTTTAGACGCATGTTTTTTGCACTTGTGTTTTGACATAATTCATTGACAAATAAAAATGATACATGATTCATTAACTCAAGGAAGGAAAAAAAAGGGAAAAAAAGAGTGAACTGGGATTTATAACCATGTCTAATAATCTGCCTACTCTGTGGAAAACAGCTGGACTTTGAAAAAAAATGAGTGCTCCTCTGCTGCGTATGCAATCTTTGTGTGTGATATGAAATTTGTGAAATTACGCCAATCACTAGCAAAATAAGCATTTGACTGGCATTAAAATATGTTTGGGTGAGAGAAAGAGGAGCTGGGAATTTTCTTTAACATTTTCAGACTGGCATGTATCATGTTGTCCCATTAATTGCCTGTGACAAGTAGTTTCATTCCATCAGGATCATTACACATCTTTTTCACTCAATTGTTGTTAAATGCTAATTAGTCTATGGAGAAAATCCATTATCATATTTCATTTGTCAAGGACAGAAATGAAATTTATGTATTAAAACTATAAAATCTGAGAGGAGGAAGCTATTAATGTTTTATCATAATTAAAACATTATTTCAGTGCTTTAGAATTCAGTATGATACTTTTTACATCAGTGATATTACAGAGTGTGCAGTGTCTTCTTGCTTCCCATTTGCTATGCAATTGGAGATTGACTATGAAAGGTACAGGATGCTACAGGCTTTATGCAGTTATAAATCTAATTAATGTCAAAATGGTTAAAGCGTTGGATAACAAATTTAGAATATTAATGAATGCCTCATTAGAAAGATTAACAGTATATAAACTAGATTATCATTTTGGTCCTAACATTGATACAGAGAACTGTAGTGAAAGCACACAGTGACATGCTCAATTATCATACTTCTCCTAATTATAAAATCAATCATATGGGGAAAAAAAAAGAAAGTGCTGTTTATGTGCAGTTGGTAACTCATCTGGATTAAACATTATCTGAAATACAAAAGGGAAGCTAAGTAAAAGTGAAGTTAAGAGAGGAGAAGATAAATAGGAATGAGAGGTTTGACTGGTTTATTTATAGATTTTGGTCTTACTAAAATTATATTGCACTGACAAAAGTCTCTAACTGTACTATTTTCAATATGCTTTGTTGCTGATACTCCAGGTATACACATCAGACAATGTAATGTTTGCATCCCACATACTCCTTTCCCAATTTCTTTCTGGGGTTGGAGGTAACTCAGCAAAGTGTCTACTCAAACTGATTACATGAAAGAAAGAACTTAATCCCTTATCTTGGCTGGACACTAATTTTCAGAATTACAGGGAATGAATGATCAAATTTAATAAGAGTAGGACAAAACTTTAAAAATGTTGGTGTCAGCACATGATGTCATCTTCTAGAAATGGAAGATGGCAGTCCAGGGCTCTTCAGACTTTAGAACTGAGAAGCCTGTATAGGGGAAAACATACAGAAGAAATTAAAGAGATAATGAGCTGTTTACTGAATTCCATCTTTTCTAATATTGCTCTTAATTTTACAATATTCTTTGAGTTATCCCTCACCTCTATTTCTTTGATTCTGTTTAGGTTATTTAGGTTGTTCTCTAAAGATCACTTCCAGATGGACAGAGATCTGTGTTTACATGGAGCAGCTCCACTAGAGTTGACTCATTAAAAAACTTTCATTACAAATGCTCCAACTCACCAAATTTTCTTAAAAGCATCTGAAAGCTGTTATTTTATGGATAGCCAATATATGTAAGTACAAATTCTGTTGACTTTTCTTTTAGAATATTAATATTTTATTGTTTTCACTGTGAATGCTACCTCATTTGACCATGTTCTCAGTAAAAAGAGAAATAACATTGGAAATTTACATTGAGGAAGGCTTTGTCCCTAAAAGGTTACACATGGAGATCCTAGAGAGGTCCAGCAGGGGGCAAGAAAGATGATCAAGAGACAGGAGCATCTCCCTTGCGAGAACAGGCTGAGGGAGCTGGGCCAGTTCAGCCTCAAGAGGTAACTGAGGGGGGACCTCACCAGTGTTTGTCAGTATCTGAAGAGAGGGTGTCGAGGTGATGGAGACAGGCTCTTCTCAGTGGTGCCAAGCAATAGGACAAGATGTAAATGCAGAAACTGATGTACAGGAAGTTCCACCTGAACATGAAGAAGAACTTCTTTACTGTGCAGGTGACTGAGCACTGGAAGAGACTGTCCAGAGATGTTGTGGAATCTCCCTCACTGGAGATATTCAATCCTCTGCAATCCTGAATGCAATCCTGTGCAATGTGCTCTAGGATGACCCTGCTTGAGCAGGGAGGTTGGACCAGATGACCCTCTGTGGCCCCTTCCAACCTGACCCATTTTGTGATTCTGCAATTTTAAGGTAGGTTTCTTCCTCAAAATTATGAAGACTTTCATAAATGCAAACTGAACCACAGAATTAGAGCAAGTTCTATGTACAAGTTTTATTACACACAAGAATTCTCATACAATTAGAAGACATGTCTGGTACTATGGTAAGTTCATGAAAGACAATTGCTACTGAGGAATTTCCTGACAAGGAGAAGAAGGAAAAAGACCACCCAGAAGAAATCGTCTTGAAAGGTACGGGCAGGAATTAATGTTGTTAACAAATTATATTTATATTCAGTTGTTGTTCCTCTATGTCACCTTTAAGTAAATGAGGTGATTAATGAGTTTCGGAAAACACCAAACACAAATCATGCCATCAATGCAAGTAAATTATTTGTGTATATAAACAAGATAATTCCTTGAATGTATAATAATGAAGAAGTATAATGCTTTTGGAAACTGTTTTAGCATAGATATTGTCCATGTCACTCTGTTCCTTTTTGCTGGCTCCTGAACTTTTAGTCCTAGAAGTACTCCGTGTATCTGTATCTGTCCAATTGCTTCTTCCTCCCAAGAAGGTATTTTATTACTTTCATTCCAGCTCTGAGCAGAGTACTACTTTTTGAAATCTAACACCAACTCTTTATGTTTGTATAAGCAGCGTAACATGCAGTGTTAGGGAGCTATGGAGGTGGCGTCCATCAGTTTGAAGTCTGAGGTTATGATTTGGAGCTCCCAATGTATAATAACAGTATCAGCAAGTTTTAAACATTTTCTTCATGCAAATACTGCGGTCACTTTTCTGACCACATGAAGTTACTCAGCAGATCAAATTGCTTATTTTCAAGGTTTAATTCTAACCTAACTCCTTCCTATGGCAATTATTTTCCTTATAACAACTCACAATTACCGTGAAAACATTCTTCTGAAATTGTTTTCTGTGCTGCAACATAAGCAAAACTACTCAATTATTTTGAATAACAACAAACATTTTTTGAGGAAATCTTGCCACCGTTTGTAAAAAACATTCAAATCTGTAAGTTTTTCCAAATTAACCAAATGAATTTGAAATGGAATTGTTCTAATTGCAGAAGAAAGATATGATATGCTTGTTTTACCTTGTTAAGCAGCAGGTTTTTCTTTTCAATGTCATTTGTATTACTCATTTCAATAAAAGTCAGCTGGAGTATAGTTTAAAAAGTCTGTCATGCACTTTCAAAATGTCCAGTCTTCCATGAAGAGTCAGATTTTTCTTCTGAGCAATAAAGGTTATTAATATACAACTTGACTGTGCTTATTGGTCAAGGAGTCACAAAAGTTTTAGATTCTCATTAGAAAGATCGTCTAGTCCAGAAATATCTGTACTTTCCCTCCCCTTTCTCCTTCACTAGAATTGAATTCTTTTCCTAGTTAAACAACAGCCAGAACCCAGAGCAGGCTATATGTTTAACCTGGCCCACTTCAATTTATTTCTGAGGTCTTATGTAGTGTTCTATATTGCTCTGAAAATACCCATTCTTCCAGCATGATTTCTGAAACTTTATTTCTCTAACAGCTTGCATGATCCCTATAGTTATAGAAACACATACATATGTATACTTTAAAAAAAAGTGATCTGTTTCCTTAGAAAACCTGTATCTTCAAAATATATCAACATTAAATATCTGCAATGAAACTCCAAGTAATTTATGTCTGTCAAATAATTCTTTGTAAAGATGAAAAAATATGCTTGAAAAAAATGCTTTAAATATAAACCATTTACTCCTTTTCTAATGTAATTACCGACGCCATCTGAAAGAAGATACATGAAGACTTCTCAACTACAAATTTTCACTATCTAACTTACATAATTAACAATGCCTTGCAGGTTCCTTGGGTCATATTCCTCTGTCATGGTATAAAGAAGTGGAAAAGTTTTATATGTTTCTCTCATAGCTTTCCCTTTGCCTGGAAAAACTGGCTGATAGTGTTCACACCACTCCCTACTGTAGATTCCAGGACTGGCCTAAACTGCTGTTCTTTCAACACCAGTATTAGGTAGACTTGAAGTTCTCCTAAACCAAAAGCTTTTTTTCATTACCTTGGTCTCAGACTGTTATTAGATGTTCAAAAGTACCAAAATTAATGCATTTCAAGAACATCTGTTCATTCTTGTATCAAGTTACAGTCAATATAAAAAGTGCTTGAAATAGTTGTTATTGGTTTATGTGCAATCTGCTATTTTTTTGCATGAAAGAACTTAACACTAGGGAATTCTGTATTATGAGATATAATGAGATTTAAAAATTCAACTAATTTTCTATCCATGTAGATAGTAGCCTCTTATGTATTTCTTCAAAATATTCACTACTGCAATCTATGTATCAGCTCCCAATTCCTCACTGGTTGTTACATGTTTTGTTACAAAAAGCTTTTTTTTTTTGCTCTGTTTTTTGTACAAATATGTCCTGATATCCAGGAGCCAAGGGTTAAATCTGTGTGTTATTTTCTGCCTAAATAATCAGGTCATAGATGTTCAATACGTTGGTCTTGGGCCACTACCACAACTCTGGTAGTTCTTAAAGGGAAAAGGGTTTTCCAAGATCAGATGAAATCTGAGGATATTAGAGCCTTCTTCTGTAGATTAACACTTTTCATTATTCATATATATGGTTTAACATGACATAAATTTTGAAAATCATTTCTAGTCTTAGTCCAGCATGCTTCTTTAGATGTGGTGAAAATACTTACCACATCCTAAGTCTGCAAAACTGTTAAAGGGAATATATTTTACTTGCTGTTCATGTGATTTCTTGTAAAAGAGCATAAGCTTCAATGACACTTGTCTTTGTTATTTCAAGGAAAAACTAGGCAAATGTTACTACTGTCCTTTATTCTTTTTGGTTCTTAATTTGTGACTCCTTTTCCATAAAGATGTATTTCTCCTAAGTATTGATATTTGACTGAAAGCTATCTACATGATGGATCTGTAAGCAGTCATGGTTTTCCTCAGCTATATCTAATGTCACAGCTCCATGGACTTTCAGAATCAAGTGCTGCAGTCATTTGGATGTACAGCTCCATCTTCATTCCAATGGTTTATATCTCCATGTCTTGAGTGCATGTACCTTGTGATAGTAATGATAATTAGGTGATCAGGCATTACAGAGAGTGCAGAAATTAATTCCTTTCTCACTATAAGCATTGCTTCTACTAAAAGCTCATGCCATTTTATCATTCACACCTGGATTGCTTTCCCAGGCACCACATTACAAACCTGAATTGTTATTGATCCTCTTTTTCCCTTGCACTGAGAATATTCTGGCCCTATATGACAATTAAGTATTATCTTACTACTCATCAGTGTGTGGTACTGCTGTGTATCAGTTGCTACACAAAGGGATAACATCTCTGGTTTTATTTCTTTCTTACTGACAACCTACATGCACCTAGTTGGAATTATGACAGTATTGAATGAGTGGCAGCTTACTTTCCTTGAGAGTTATGAAAGAGTCCTTTACCTACCTTGAAAGTCATGAGAGAGATTGCAAACATGTTACAGATATCTTACCCTTCACTGGAAATTTCTGCATCCTCCATCTCCATATTTATTGAGTCTTTTTAGATTTAACTGTTGTACTTTCTGCATACATAGTCCTATTTCTTACAATTTTTCCTCTGGATTTTCATTTGGTCTGTCTTTGTCCTGTGGTCCAAATTCCTTCAATTCCACTCTGCTTATTTGTGCTGAATCATTGATTTGCAATTTTAATTTTCTTTTAGGGAGGAATCAGCTTCCCTCTTTAACCTGGATGCAGGGCATATGGTTTAAATCTCTGTCTTTCACTTAAAAATATAATTTTAAAATTTTAATTTATTTTTAATTACAGGATTTTTTTCATTATCCACAAGGTTAATGAGTTCCCATCTCTAGCAAAAACATTTTTCTGATTTTTAGTATCAGACAAAAACAACCTTCATACTGTTTCATTTTCTGAGGGTAAAGTATAATTATATAATATCATAATTATATAATTTCATTAGTCGTGCCCATGTTTCAGATACAATTGCTGACAGTGTTTTCACAGATATGTCAATTCTTATGTGTCAGACATGGTATTGATTCATGACACTGAGTTATTTACAGGCCCAACTTTAAGTCTTTGTAACATGCACATGTGTGACCCTGTCTTACATCTATGCACCAGCTGACCTCTACCCACTAATATATACAAATAAGTGTTTATCTGGAAGTCCAATTCTCTGATACCCTTTTCCCTGTGCCTTTAATTACTGCACTGTTCACTTATTAATCAAGATCTCTTGTTCTGAGTGTCCTTAATTTGGACACATCCATTGTATTTCATTAATTTGTCACTAGAAAATAAGTAAAGGTGAGATCTTCATGAAAGTATGCAATCTTTGCTAAAAGAGAAATTTATCTAAATGCTGAAAGCAGATCTAACTGTACGCCCCATATTATGGTTCTCTGGAGCATTAACCAAATACTTTCCTTTGTAATTTCTATTCCTTCATACAGTTGTTTCCATTTTAAGAAAATTATAAAAGCAGGCCAGATTTTCCAGCAATGAAGAGGTCAAATATTTGGAGAGAAAGAGAACAGGAGTGTATGAGGTGTGTCTGAAGAGTCTAGGGAACCTTACTGAGCTTTTAGAGTTTCAGGAAGAATTAAGGGGGACACAGAAACCATGGGAAGATCTGTATGATTGAGGAGAGGGTGTTTGTCTCCCTTAACAAACATTCCTGCCTCTGCTCTGATCTCAGTGGATGGACTTTACAGCACTCTCCTCAGGCTTTCCCTTCTTTCACATAATACCCTGTAGTGACACATCCTCTCCTCCCCATGTGTTTGTCCATCTTCCTGCAAGTGTGTTTGTATTTTCTTACACAGACTGTCTTTTCCAACTATTCATATCTAACCACTGTGTTTGCAAATGCAAAGTTTTAAGCTTATATCTGCATAAGAATATGAATTTCTGTACAAATAGATTTTTTTAAATGGTGCGATGGAGTTTTCCGAGAAGCAAGTGATGACCAAAACACACACAATAAAATGTCAGATTTCTAATTCCTCCTCACTTCTCAATTGGACAATAACCCTTTTCCCCCTTGCAAATCTAACCATAATTGCCTTTGTTGTATACTAAATCACAAGAAATGTGAAAGATAGAGTACCAGCAGGAAGATCATTTTCTGGGCAGATCATGTTAGAGGTAAGTCAATTTTAACTGTATTTTCTATTATTGCATCTAGTGTATAAATAGATCTGTGTGACCTAACAGTGTACGTCTGATTTTGTTACTGCAGGGTAACAGTATAGACAGAATGTCTGTAAGAAAATGAAATTTATATCTCAGTTGGAAAAGACAAGAAGTAGTTCCCATCTTTTTGTCCTTGCTACTGCTAATGTGATTAAAAAAAAAAAAGATCTGTTGCCTCCTCAGCCAGGAGACACATTCCTTCAGCAAGTTTGCTTGAGAGTGTTGAGAAGCCCTACCAGAAGCACTGGTGCAAATGGCAGCTAAGTTACAACATAAATAATTGTTAGTTGGAGAAACATTTCTTAAAACTAAACCAAAATAAAATAAAATAAAATAAATATAAAACCCTCAGAAACAAACAAGCAAAACCCAAACAAACAAACAAAAAAACCAAAAACCCATATGAACCAAAACCAACCAACCAAAAAAACCCACAGCAAATCAAATCAGTACATGTAATTCCTCGAAAAAATGAATTTTCGGGNCCAAAACTGTTGATATGACACTGGCTTCACCTAGAGGTATTAAATGCTGTACCTCTGCATTTGTAAAATGATCTAGGTTCTTTCTTGTCCAGCAAATAAACATCTACTTGCCGATTTGTTAAGTAGAAGTCCAAATACTGCCTGCTTAAAATGCAAACAGATTTACATTATAGAAAAATTATTTCCATTGACATAAACAAAAAGTAGGTCAGAACACAGATAAAACTAAGACTTAAACCCCAGACAACTCTACTCACTGTAAAGACTGCAGCTATAATTCCCATTCCTAAAATATTTTTATATTTGCTATTTGTATATTGTTTATTAGATTTCTGACTTTCCTAGAAAATTATGTCTTCTACAGGAAACAAAACTTTTGGGTACAATCTTTGGGATTAAAGATTTTTAAGTGTAAAGTATTCACAAAAGTTGAAAATTTAGGCCATTTTTTTCCAATCTGAAACTTTTCCATCAGGGTCAGACTTGCAATGTTGAATGGAAATATTAGCCCTCTCAGTAGTTCCCAGTTTAAGACAGTGAACTGGCCTATTCCTTAAAGATCAGCTACATAACTTCTGACAATTCAAATTCAGTAAGGTGATTCAAATCAGTCATGAACTAACTGAGGTGATAAAAATAGCTATTTTTAGTAATTTGACGTGGACTAGTGAATTTAAAATCAAGTTTCAGTTTTCCAACAGCCTAGCCTCTTTATTGCATTCTTTGTCTTTCCGTCTACTGACATATTTATCAAAGACAGTAATTATAGAAACACTGGAAAAAATTAAGGATAGCTTTCTCAGAGTCCCCACTAAAATAATGATAAATTTTCAAGTGTATAATAATGATAGAAAAAATAGTGCTTCAAACATAAATACCCGATTATATGTCACTGCTAAATGGGCAGAGATTCCTGATGGAAAATGAAGCAGTGTTTCCAGGGCAGGATTACATTTAATCTGTATAATGTATAAGATGAATAAAATATTTTTAAATTAATATACTTTAAAGACCAGGCTTTTTTAGCTACTTGGTGTTTTTTTTCTTTCTAGTATATACCTGCAAGCTGAGGTAAGTAATTTTTTTATGTACCCATCTGGAACCAAAGCCCATAATGATTCAAGAACAAAGCAGATTTGATGCACTATTGATTTTCTACCTCAGCAATAGAAAAACAATTGCACTATGCAAAGATCTGTTTCTCTGGGACTCTGTCGTCAGTCTTTTTAATGTTTATGTAATGTAGCATTTAGGTAGAAAAAGAATATCACACAAGGTTAAAAAGGAAAAAAAAAAAACCTCTTTCATAAGAACTTTGAGCAAGCCTTCCTGTTGCAAAATAACTTTTGAAAGGATTTAATTCACTTTCCAGTATTAAGTACCTGTACTTCTCCAGAGTACATAAATGCATGTATTGTCATTTCACTGCTCTCAGACCACTGCTGGTCAGCTACCTGCAGTGGTGCACTGACAGCTTAGACACCATGTGCTGAGTTTCCTTTTGTTGAAGCCTTGAATATAGCAGGGTTTGCCTTAAACTTTCCTGAATAAAACTGTGGGTTTTGTGAGAGGCATCAGTCAGAAAGCAGTTTGGAAAATCATTCCCAATGCCTCTAAGGAAACATAACAGTAGATGTGTAAAGGCAACTCCTAGTTGCAATGCATCTGAGCTCAAAATGAGTTTGTCTCTGTTCTAGGATTTCTTTGCCTGTGACCTGAAGACAGTTTGGAGCTGTTCAGAAGTGGAGAACAAATCACAGAAGCAGTTACAGCGTAACCTTCTTGTGATATATTGTGCTATAAGGGTTATTTTACAGCAGTGCTCACAAGTCACTAAAAAGTCCAAGACAAAGCAGTAATTTAGGCGTTTATAGGTGCAGACAACAGAACATTTAAGGCAACAATTCCATCAGTTCATAAATCATTAAAGGTGAGAGTGCCCTCAGTTCATTACAAAGTTCAAGAATAATACTATGTAGAAATAGTATATGACATCTATGAAACATGAAGCATTTATACATGCTGAAAATAATAAGTACCTTCCTTCAAGGGGTCTGTTGCAAACCCCCTAGAAGACATATCATTGCATTCTACTGTCAGGTCTAATACTATCTCATTTATTATGGATTGCAAACAGGAATGTGTTCCTTTACAAGGCTGATCAAAATTCAAACCAAACATTTTCTGTCTCTAAAGTGAGTGTTTTATGGAAATACTAATAGGATTCAAACGACCGTTTGAGCCCTGAGGTGGTATGAGAGAATGAAAGCCTGAAAGAGTTAATATAAACCTGAAACCCTTAATGTCTCAAATACCGGCAGAAAAGGAATGTTACCATGGCAACAAGATAAGGTGCAGTTTGAAAAGAGGGCCTTGCAGAGGCAGGATGGCGCTTTTCTGGGACTAACTTCCTTATCTTGGGTAACTATAGCTAAAAATAAGTTTGAGACAGCATTGCATTTGAGTCTCTGTTTGGGGAGAGGGATTGAAACCATGAGACCCCCTCAACTCCCTTCTGAAAAGTTCAAGAATGAGAAAATATGCCTGTGGGAGGACAAGAATGTAAATAGCTCGGCTGAGAGGGGCTGTGGGTGTACCCAACATCCTGAAGAACTGGACCAGAGATGGCACTAGAACCTTGGGTGGTGGCCTGGATATTTATTCCACTTCCATTTTCTTCTCTTTCCTTCCTTCTTTCTTCCTCTTCTTTAAAGTTTAATTCACTTCTGCCAGGGGCTGTTCAGAAATCCCTGTTGCCATGTGCTGTTTGGGAAGTTTACTCCATGGGCTGTTCAGAAATGTTTAAACTGTTGCTGCCACAGGCTGTTTGACCTATCATAAGGTTTCAATCATTGCTGCCATAAATAAAAACTTCTAATTGATTGTTTGGTGTTGTTCTGCCTTAATTTAGCCTGAGGATATCTGGAACATCTGGAGCTACCTCTGAGTAGGCAGTCCAGGACAGCCCTCTGGTTGATAAGGTGGTGTTTAGTCATAGGTTGGACTTGATGATCTCAAAGGTCTTTTTGAACCTGTTTGATTCTATGAGGCTGTGATCACAGTTCTGATTCATTCCTTCAGCAGTGGTATAGTCTATCTGAAGAATATTCCCATCCTATAGTCTAAAATTATGATTTTCACGGACATAATGACTTTTACCACCTCTTTTTCTTCTTTTTTATATTTTGTCACATTACACTTCTGCTATTCATGACTGATAGCTTTCTTTGCCTGGTCTCATCTCTACCTCTGCTGTCTAATCTCATTTAACTATGTCTCTTCTCCATACTTTCTCTCTGCCTAGACATTGCAAGACCATTTGGTAACCATATCTTCTCAGGATTTTAAAAATTTGGTCTATAATCCTTCTTCAGAAGTACATTAGCTACAGTACCAAGAAAAACCCAGACACCAGTACATGTATTCCAATGGAAAAGTATACTTATGGATTTTTTTGTCTCCTTTAATCTTGGATTTCTTTCAAACACAATAAATGACATTGACAGTCTCTCTGTTTATTTTCATATGTTTGGGTTCCAACATACATGAATTGGATTAATAAAATTTGTGTCTTATACATGCAACCTGAAGAAACACAGAGACAAATAAGGAAGGTTAGGGAGAGGCAAATTATGCAAATCAGCATTATTCTATTGATTTCAACAGAACTATGCTGATTTATACATTTTGAAAATGGCCTGTCCTAGAAATAAATTAAATTAACTTACATCAGAAATCAGTATCCCACAGAAAAAAAATTGCCACCCGTTGCACCCACCTTATGGGCCAGATGGCTTTGAGGAAGAAGTGGTGATCAACAGAGTAAGTGAATATAAAAGCCAGAGCTCAACGTTTTACAGAGGAACCAAATAATTGCTTCTTTCCAACTGATTTTATAATTTCATATTTACCGTATTTACCACTTGGACAGTTGACAGTAGATTCTGAACCACAAAATTAGATAATAGCAGCTGCTAAGTTTTTCCTCTGTTCCATATTCACGTTTTCCATCTTCTGTCCTCTTAGCTAATTCTGTTTTGCAGAACTGTGAATGTGTCCTAAAAGTGCCTCATTACAAGATTTTGTTCAAAGGACTAAGATAATAATAAATATAACCAGAAATGGATTAAACTCATGTGATGATCTGGAGAGAATGATAATGTTTCTAATTGTAGTCTGGTTTTACCTAGTATCATCGGCTTATTTGTAAACCTTATCTAAAGACTGATTCTCATATTTACTTTAGTCAAAGAATGATTCTCATATTATTGTTGATGTTTATGATTCTGATAGATTATATTCAGTGTCAAGAAAGCACAGCTTTGGAAAGCACAGTCAAATAATGAAAAAAGTGTGAAGTATGTTCATGTAGAATGTGCCACAGACAGAATGACTGATTGATTGAAAAGACAAAATGTTACCACTAAGTGGTTTTTTTTCTAATTTAATAAAAAACTAAAGAACATTTTGTTATTTTTAAGCTACTAAACTTCAGTCAAATTCCAAGAGTAAACAGTTCTCATTTCTCACCTAAAAGAAGTGACTAAGATTATGTCAAGAAGAGCAAAAACTGTGAACGAACCATAATAATTGTCTGTCAAAGTCTGTAGTTTACAGTTTAGGTGTTATAAGAGATTACTGATAGGTCTCTTAGTATGAAACAAATTGACTTCTTTCCTCCCTGTATTTTTGAGACACTTCAGTTTTGTAGAGTTGTCCAAGGTTTCAGCAATGTTTTGGCAAGACTGTGATGGTTTATGTCTTTATAGGTAAGGGAAGGCACAGTAAACCAAAAGAATCAGCTGAGGTGTCCTTGGGGAATGTACAAACATAAAGTTATCTACAGAGAAAACTATAATTAATCTGAATTTGAAGCATAGTAATTCATTGGATCAAGCAATGACATCCACTGATGAAAAGAAAGCAAGAGGTACACCCATTAGGCATATAGTAATCAGGAATTACTCTCAGCTGAGTGTAAAAAAAAAAAGAAATAGAAATCCTTGTATGTGGTATAAACAGACATAAACGTTAAAATTCCTGCATGCATGCTTTCTCCCATCGTATTCTGTTTTTGTTTCATTTGAGGAGTAGAATCAAGAAAGAAAAAGGGATGAGAATTTGGTCTATGCATGCTCCCTTTCTCTATAGGGAGCAATAGATATAAAGAAAATCCTCAAGGTTTTTTTAAGTTGCAATTATTTTACCACATTTTGTGTTGAAGTTTAGGGTTTAAAAAAAATTTACTTTTTTTAATTCATTATCAAATCTGGAACAAATATAACAAATACAGAACTATTGCAGAACACAGGTTTATAAACCTCAAGCATGGAAAAAAATATGTCTAATAGATTTGTTCAATTCTAACACAGATTTACAGAAACTGATTAGTCATCAGAATATCTGATACCCTTTGTTGCATCTTCACAAAACCAGTCTAGGTTTGAAGCTTTCCTGTTGCTGAGTTGTTTGTGAGTCAGTCAGGTTTGTTTATTAGTGACTATACATCGCCTTGAAATGCATATTTGTCTTCAGCACAAAAGCCATATATGGATCTCTGGTAAAAATCTACTTCAAAACTTTTAATGCAAATTTGTGCAGTCTGAACAGCTTTGTTTATTTGGTGTAATGAAGTCAAACCTGCATGTCTGCATTTTTTAGCAGCCATTAATTGCTGTCTCACACTGTTCTCTCTGCCTTCCACTTCATTAATCACAGGACAGTGGTAGGCCAGGGGCTGCGTGATGGGAGCATCTAAACTATAAGGAGTGAATTTTCTGCTTCTGTTCAAAATTGTGCAGTAAGCTTCTCATCCAACAGTCTTTTTTACATAAAAAATGCTGTTTGAAAACATCTTGTGGAAACTGAGCTTTTTCAAAGTCATAACGAAAGCCACTGAATTATGGTCCCTGTACTATTTTTTTTATCTATTACCTTGTGATGGTACATTATGGTTACCATCCTTTGTCACGTAAATTTGAAACTATGAAAACTTCAGACTAACTTTAGATTCCCCATGGGAAATAGATAAATGAATGAATAATTAATAATTAATTTGTAACTTAGTTTTGTTGTCTGTTCGTTTTTTCCTAACCACTAGCAGAAGCAGTCGAACAGCTGCATTGGGTGGCAACAGGATGCCCTGTGCAGGGTGAGGCTGTGAGCTGCCCGTGCTGGCCACAGGCAGCCCCAACACCATTGGGAATTGCAGTCTGTCAGGGATCCCCCATGCACCGACCTTGGTGTAGGATGGAGAAAGAGATGCAGCCACACTGGGGAGGGCACATGGGAGAGGAAAAGGAGGGCACGTGGAAGAGCCTTTGTTGGGGATGTGGCTGGAACTGCACTCTGTGAAGGATGTGCTCCATGCCAGAGCAGGAACTACTGGAGGACCTCGATGTGGATGATCCATGCTGGGACAGAGACACCCCTGAGTGACTGGGGCCCTCACTAAAGGTCTTGGGAAGGATCAAGGATAAAATGCAGCAAAAAGAATGGCGGATAAACCTGGCAAAATGGGGATGAAAGACATTCCCTAAATGTTTGTTAAACTGACTATATCTTTTTAATATTTGAATCAGTAAAAAAAGATTGCACTAAATGTCAATAAATACAATTAGGTACATATACCTATGTTGAGACTATTTTGCCCACAACAAAGTGATAACATGACCAGTTTTCCCTGGTGTTTTAAGAAATATTGTGGTCACAGATGTTTTGATTTAAATTATCCTGACTTTGTTCCTCTTTCAGTAATTTGACAGTTTATTTTTTTATAACTAGACCCATAATCTATTGTATCTGAATTGAGAAACAAAGTGCTGAAGACAAATGGTAACAGAAAAATTTGTTTTCCATCTCTGTTATTCCCTGCAGAAATGTTTTGCATAATGAAAACAATATTCTAAATTAAAATGGTTCCTTTTCTCAGATCAAGATTCTTGTCCTATTCAGGAGATTTAAAAAACATATTCAATGTTTTTTTTAATGCTATAAATATGTTATTTCTAGTAGAAATTGAATTCCTGACATCAGAAAAGGGGGAAAAGTGCTGATTTCCTGATTTCACTGGTCAAACTTTCTATTAAACATTCTGTGAAAATGTGTAAAGAAGCATTGGATTTTCAGTACTTAATTATTTTAGCCAGTTGCCATCTGTTCTTTGAATTCTGACCTTTCTTTCCACGTTGTGGCTACGTGGAGAGTCTGCAGTCAAGCCAATTAGATCATGGATGTTTCACACTGACATTACAAGAGTCCTAATGTCCACCTGCAGAAGCCTGGTTGATAAATTTAATAGTGATGACACAGTGGCCTTCCACAACCTTCATCCAGCAAGCAAATAATAGTTTATTGCACTTGGCGCTGTTCATTTAAAACGTGGCACAACGAGAAGTGACAAAATCACATTTTGATTTGTTTCTTCAGCCCATAACATTAATCATACTCTGCCAAAAGCTTTTCATGCTGGTTTCTGACAAAGATGATGCAAGTTAACTCTAAAAAACAACCCCATAAAACTACCCTTTTCTGGGCAAAGAGGAATAGTCACAGACTGAAATAGCTTTAAGCCACTTATACTCCATAAAATTCTCAGATGGTCAAGGCTGAACTTTGTAGAAAGTCTGTCACTCTACTCTGATACCACCTGTCATCTGCTTATGAAAATTATTGACTTTCTATAGAGTTCTTACACCGAAAACATGAATACATATGAAATACCACCCTGTTTCTAACAGTAATTACATTAATGGATCATTGTCCATCAACATACAATAGTAATACAATACTATTTCAATATTGTTTACTAGTAAATGATACCAAAGACATATTCAACATACTATCTCAGCATCTAATGGGAACCAACCACTTCTGTGACCCTCAAAATGGCATAATTTGTGAATGTGATATTATCATCAAAGTCTGTATTTCTGTAGGACTTATGTGAAAGTTTCTTTACAAAGAAGCTTCCAGGAAAATGTATAGCTTCAGTTTTGGTATCTGTCTGAAAAAATAATGAGTAAGAAAAACTCCTCCTTGAGGAACATTTTGAAGCTGACTCTAAGTACAAAGCTGAGCTGGAGGGCATGATGTGAAGCCTATCAATGAAGGTGAGAGTCAGCCCTTGTATTGATTTTAACAGCCTTTGAATCAGGTCCTAAGTGTGAGATTTTTGATAACCCATTAAAGCATTCACATTTTAAAGCTGAACTTCTACTGAACCACTAACTTAAAGACAGAAAATAAATGTTACATGAAGAAGCACAAATCCCTACCGTTGTATGAGAACACACTACTTCGGTGCTTCCTGTGCTTACAGTGCTGAGCCAGATGGCAGTATATGTAAAACACTGTGTTGCAGAGTTTCAGAAGCAATTTTGCTGAGTTTCAAGGAGTCTAATCTCTTAATAGAACTGCAGATTATCTGTTTGCTCTTAATAGGAATCTTTTGTTCCTCTCTCCGCTTCTTCAATGCTGAAAAGCGCAATAAAACCAACTGCATTTGCACTGAATAAAATTCACTCTATTTCAGTGCTAGGTAGTGACGAAATTTGTAATGAGCCACTTTGCTCATTATGTGTATTTGGCAGCACCAAACGGAAAACTCATACATTCCAGAAAAAAAATCTGGAGGTTATGCCATCTTGCTGAATTTATACTGCTAAATGGAACATTTTCAGAATTTTGGATAAAGATCTATGTGTTATTTCAGCTCAGCAATTGAGTTGAAATACTGAATTTCTTCTGTAAAGATTCTGAGATGCTTCAACCATTTCACAATAACATCTGAATAAAAGAGAAAATTAAACTGGCTTAGATAAGCAGCATAAAACTTCTTTCTCAAAGGTAAACACTTTACATTTAAAGTATCACACAGAAATTAATTATATTTTTAAACTGATATGTGATGCAGATATGTAAATATTATATTTTTCATTTGAAATAATTAGGCACGATAACACACTTCTTTCCAATGAAGACTACAAATCACATCAGTAGAAAATGTGTCATTCCTTAATTTACTAGAGCATAACAGGCACATCTATGGTCCTCCTTTATTACCACTGAATCATATCTGTGGCAAGACAATCTGAAGACAAGGCATGATGGTCTTTTGACGGTTTCAATCTTTAGTTTCTGCTCACTTTGTTTCCAATTAAATTTGGCCTAAGAAAGAGTAGTATTCTCCATGTGTCTTGACTCTTTTGGTGCCTTGTGATAATTAATACTTAGATTTATTTTTTCATGCTATCAACATAGTTATCATATGTGCGTGCATACACACAGTCACACATACTTAGTCTTGTTCAAACCTACTGCCCAGAATACAGCAGACAATATTCAAACAAACAGAAGTACTTTTTTTGCTTTTTTTCTGACCCCTGCATATACTTAATTTATGTGCTTATGCTCACCTGGCTGGCATTTTAAGACTTCTTCAAAGACCAGACTCTCTAACAGCATGGTTGCCAAGGGCTGCCCAAATAGTCTACTCAAGCTCTTTTTCTGCTATAATCTGCCATTTTTGGGCTGCAGTCATCTCCTCCCTGAAGGGAGGCTAAGACCAGCTCTAACTTTTCCTTATCTCTGAATTTCTCCAGCAAGGGTGTGTTTCCATCTGCTACAAGGTTATACCCACAACTGCTGCAAAGCTGTAGGGTTCAGGTGAATTTTCTTCCACAAATCCATTCCCCTCTTCCCTTCTCTCCTTCCCCTCACTTCCTTCAATGTTGTCTTTCCCTTCTTCCTCACCACCACAAACTCTGTAACTCACCACCACTCCATAACCCTATAACAAAACCTGTAACAGTCTGGGATTCCTCTTTTGTCTTTATCTAGGCAGCCCAGTTGTCCTTCACCCTACCTGCACTCTTAGCCATTCTCCTGTGCCTTCCTGGACTTATAGTGTCTAAAATCATGCCCACTTCAGCTCACAATCCTTCTGCCCAAAGATATGGCTGGTAATAATCACTCCTTACATTTGTTTCTGCTCCATCTTATTGAGGTTAAGCAGCAAGACCATCATGCTATATAAAGCTGTCACCAAGCCTTATTCTCAGCTCTGGAATTGGGTCCTCAGCATCTCTAGGTAAGGTCTGCTTGTTGGTCCAGGGCAAAGAAAGTCTACGTTACTCCTGCACTTAAAATCCATTAAGTCAAGCCCAGATATTTTCCCCATTTGTACTGTTTTGTTGTTTTAGCTGTTTCAAATCACAAAAACAAAAACAAAAAGGGGGCAGGGAAAATTTTAAAGTTTACTTGTTAAGGGCGAAAAATGAAAAGCTCTAACTAAAGCAACACCTCTGTCAATTCAGTATGTCATATGTCAGCCTACAACAGAGCAGAGAAAATGTGCTGAAGGGAAAGTTAACCCCTGCTGCTTATTCCATGTGCCATCATGTGTGTTCTCCCCTTTCACTCGTGCCTTCGCTTGTTAGTCTGCTATGGGACTGGCATTAGTGTGACGCAATGATCGGAGATGGCCAAATCCCTAAACTTCCAAAGTCTGTTTTTCCAGACTGTGCCAGCTTGGTTTTGTCTGTTCACTTGGTATTTTTGGAAGGAATTATTTAAGTTCAATTAGAAGACTACAAGGAAGCATTTGACCTCCATGTGTAAGACCAGATTCATGCCATGTTTATAAATTTTTTATTAATGTGCTCTTGAATTCACAGTAATATTGTGAAGTGAATTGCCTCTAAGCAATTATGGATCCATCAAAACCAATGTTCTTGCTATTTTTATCTTTTACAAACAAGAAATAAGTACCAGGGACCATGTAGAACAGACCATTTTTAGGAATAGGTTATTACCTCATTAGAAAGCAGTTTGTGCTGTAGAGTATTAGAACATTCTTGCTCCTCATTCAGATTAGGCAATCATGGAGTTAATTGCTTACTGACTAGATAAGCTATTTCATTAGTTCTGAAGTCAGCTCATCAGTTACAGCAGTGATGACAGTGGAAATCACTGAAGGAAAAAAATACTACATCATAATCTGAAAAAAAAAACACGTCAAAACGTAAAAAAATCTGTATTTTAACAGCAGCTACACAGCTCATGTCAATAAACTATGATATACTGAGCTACACTGATAATAATCATAAAACCTAAGAAAAAAGGGAGAAACTGAGATAAAAACAAGAGGCCAGTGTTCCAAGAAATAACATCAAACAATAAGAAGAAACACTTTGCTGACATTATAAATTAGATATTTTGACAGAAAGTGGTTTGATAAAAATAAAGGAGGTAGAGTTCATATTGCTGCATTAAAGAGCTAACAGAATGTTATGCTCAGGGAAATCTAGGAGAATTATTGATTCAGTACAACAACTGAACAGTTAGTAAAATACCGAAGGTGTCTCTCAGTCTCAGTCCTAAAACCAGAAGTTGACATGGGCATATCTATCCTAGTCCTGTAAGTCATCCATCATTGTTATAGCCAGCCAGAGAAGAACTTGAGTGCTACCCACAGTCATTCCAGCTGAACCATAGATTTAAGACTTGTATACTTTATATACTGTACATAAATGTTATCAGTGACTCCCGGGATTTAAGAAGAAACTGAGCACTCTGCAAGAACAAAGCCCTAAATAATCATTCTTATTCTAACTAAGTAGAACCTGAAGCAGAAAGATGATTCACATTTGCTCATTGATTGCATTACAATGCACAAAAAGAAGCTGGTCAAAAATAGCAGAAATATTTCATTTCACAGCTTTTTGGTTTAACCAGCAAATTAAACAAGAATAGCAAAGCAAATTTCCTTAATTTTAATGTCTGTGATCCTTTCAAATTCTTGAAGAAATTGATTTTGCTTCCTTGAATTAAAGATTATTTTTGTTCTTGTGAAAGCAGTTAACGTTGCCAATTACTTCTTTTCAGGCATGCCTGAAACATTTTAATGGGAAAAATTCATCCTGGTGACACTTTTAAGTGGATTCATGCATACTTAGTATAAAACTATTCTTTATATAGATTAAAGGAGTTGGGAAGTTGTTAATATTGCAAGATATTTAAGACATTTACTACAGTCCCAGGCATTAAAGTTATCAATTTAAGAGAAAATATTAAGGACATAAATCTCTTAAAATTTGCAAATCATTCACACATCAATAATGTGAAGCATTTCTTGAAACAATGGAAATAATTTATAGATATCTAGGTTTTTATATAAAATTAAAATATTATTTTAAAAAATGTATTTGGGGTATTGAGTACATTTTAGGTGATAACTCAGTTTTTTTCAACTCAAAAACTAGAATGGAATTAATCTGATTTTGTTTCTTTTCTTTTACATTTAGCTGGATGAGAGCAGTATTCTCCTGTCACTGAATTTGATTGTGATAAATTGACATTTTTCTGAGAAAGACATTATTACAAATTTTTCCTCACAAACTCAAAAGCTGATGTTTATCAGAGTGTGGGCAAAGGTTTGCTATTCATCCTTGAGGAAAATCAGTTCCCAGCAATGAATAATTATTCCAATTATCAATTCCAAGTATTATTATCAATTCCAATTATTCCAAGTATCAATATTATTCCATTTTGTCTCAGAAAACTGGAGTAAACTCTCTTAATGTTTAACTTTACAAAGTCTTCTTTGTTCTTAGACACAGCTCAAAGTAGCTAACAGAATGAAAGTTGCTTCCAGAGTGAAGAAATTTACTAGAATTTGTACAATGATGAGAGAAAAAAAGATGCTTTTTATAACAGAACTGGCACAAACTTTGATGTTTGTTCAATATAATATGAACTATCTTACAACAGGAGAGTGTCAGGATAGCTTTTCTGGGTAACCAGCATATGAGCTAACAACCTATATCATCACAAAAAACATACAGTGATGAGAAATTTAATTGCCCATAGTTAATTATAGAGTCCAGCTTGAAAGGTCTGGAACAACCTGTAAACTATCTGAAACATCCTCATAAGCTTCAATGATTAAGCAACATGAATTTCATATTAATATTTCTGCTTCTAATTTACCAACTAATTTAACTGTGAACAAAGCTTTATTTGTGAATTAGACATCCCAAAGCCCAGTCTAAATTATTCAGCTCTTTTCCATGTAACAATAATCATAGAATCAGAGAATGGTATGAGCTGAAAGGAACCTTAAAGATCATCTAGTTCTAACCCCCGTGCCATTGGCAAGGACACCTTCCACTAGACCATGTTGCTCAATCTTTCCTAACACTTGTAAAGTACAGATGAAAAATCTATTCTAGACTACCTGAAAGGAGGCTGTAGTGAGGTGGGGTGTCAGTCTTTTCCACCATGTCTCCAGTGAAAGGATGAGAGGAAATGGCTTTAAGCTGCATAAGGAGAGGTTCAGATTAGATATTAGAAATTTTTTTCACAGATGAGTGGTTAGGCATTGGAATAAGTTGCCCAATGTGATGGTTAGGCATTGGAATAAGTTGCTTAGCGTGGTGGTGGAGTCTCCACCTCTGGAAATGTTCAAGAGTCATCTGGATGTTCTGAGAATGGCAATGAAGCTCGTGAAGGGTCTGGAACACAAGTCCAATGAGGAGCTGCTGAGGAAGCTGGTATTGTTTAGCTCAGAGAAAAGGCAGCTCAGAGGAGACCTTATCACTCTCTACAAACACCTGAAAGGAGGTGGTAGCCAGGTGAAGGCTGGCCTCTTCTCCAAGGCAACTAACAAGAGGATGAAATGACATAGTCTTAAGCTGCATCAGGGGAGGTTCAGGTTGAACATTAGTAGGAATTTCTTCACAGAAAGGGTGATTAGATATTGGCATGGACTACTGTGGGATGTGGTGGAGTCACTGTCCCTGGGGGTGACAGTGTTCAAGGGGGTGTTCAAGAAAAGACTGGATGTGGCACTTAATGCAATGGTCTAGTTGGTGTGGTGCTGCTCTGTCAAAGGCTGGACTTGATGATCTCAGAGATCTTTTCCAACCTAATTTTTTCTGTTTGTAACACCAACCAAACAGCAGTCTGGGCCGATCCAGACTAATTTCTACTGCATATTTCAGAGATGAAATTTTATTATCAGAGCACCTGTCCTAAATGGTTGCTCCAAAAACACTCAGGAAAAGCTTCACAGAATCTTGCTGAAACACTGAATGTTTGAGCTTGCTAAATCCTTTAACCATGGATCCGTACAATAATTTAGGTTGAAAGAGAGCTCTGGAGGTCCTCTAGCCCAGAGCAGGACCAGCTGGAATGTTGGATCTAATTAGAAAGTTAGATCAGGTTGTTCCGATACACCCAACAGTATTTTAAGCCTCTCCAAAGAGATAATACAACTGTCATTATATTTTTCTGACGTTGTCAATCATCTCTCTCTCTAGTTCCAGCAAGTACACTTGATGAGGTTCTTTAGGTTTGAAGGATTTAGATGGTGCTTGAGAAGCATTTATTTCAAGAATGGACATATTCCTGCAAAATCTTTAATGCCTATATAGGCCCTTGTCCACGGGCTGGCTGTGACTGAACAGCACTGGTATTTCCAAACTTTGGCAGTGTTACATTAACCAAAGTGGCTTCCAGCCAGCTCAGAATGGGAGCAGAGCTGTCTCATGTCTATCTGTAAAATTGACTTTACAAACTGGATATTCCTAGTATGGTGTATCTTTTTTGCCTAAGGAGTCTGAAAGAACCATCTGGTCGTTTTTGATTCTCATAGTTATTGTGATGAGAAAATTATTCAGGCCATTCTTCCACAGCTGCAAAAAAAAGTGGTGAGACAGGCTGTATTTGTGAGAAAAAAGAAGATCTCAAATGCTGCTAAGTATGTTTCCAGATAATGGCATCAATAGCACATCTGATGAGCATTTAGAATATGTGAATGCTGAATGCCTTATCAGTGATAACACAGACAAAGGTTATTGGTGTGTGCCGCACATCAAACATTGATCCCACTGCAATTAATTTAAGTGAAAAATTGTCTCCATCAGCAAATGCTTTTGCACAACATCAAAGCCTGTTTCTTTGTTGTTCCTCTTCTTTTTAGTGGGAAACTTTGACCTGTCCAACCAAGTTAGAAATCTCTGTTTCTTTTGATTTATTAGTTTCCCATACTTCATAATCAACCTCCCAACCTTGTATCCTGAATGGTGAAGAAATTTTTACTGATGTTTTGATAAATTAAGTTCTTTTTTTACTTTCTGGGATTATTTTTATAGAAATGTAAGTATTGTAATAGAAACATGATGCAAATCACCTTCAGCTAGTTTTGAACATGTTAAGCGACCTACTGGTTCTATTTTTTTTCTATCAAAACATTACTCAAAGGCCATTTTAATGAATATTCATACTCACTGGAATTTTGAATATATGTAGCCATGGCTATTAGAAGGTACTAGGAACAAGGTTAGCTTCAGACACAAAAGAAGAACCTTTTGAAAAGATGATGGCAAATTAGATACCACACACTGATAGAGTCCACACTGATAGAGTCAGTGTGTCTTTGCAAAGACACTGCAGAAAATAAACTCTTATAATGGGATAGGCAAAATTCTGTCAGCAGTTTCTTGAACACATATAAGAAACAATGGGCCACCTTAAGTATTTATTTGAAAATACCAAATACAAAATGTGCAAAATAAAAACAGTAACTAGAGCACAGAATAGATGCTTTGTGCTCAAAAGAGACCTGGGGTAAACTGAGCAATAATTATGGGCATAATAAATCAGTCGTAGAGGTCACAGACACTGAACAGCGTGAACACAAAGCCACACTTTCCATTTTACTCTGTCCAAGCCACATTGTGGAACTGATTAATTGGCTTGGTCAATGCCACAGGATTGACTACAGAAAAATTATGGCAAAAAGTACAATAAGAAACTTTGCTTAGCAGAAGTACAACCAGAGTCCATTTTGTTTCCAGATTATCGTGTTATTATTTCTACTTCTTTTAAAATAATGACAAAAGAATGATTATTATAAATGAAAGTCTGGCAAACTTTTCAAAAGGGCAACACAAAAATATTAATAGAGGACCAACAGTAAAATTATTATAAGTCATGCATAAATTATAGGTATCATACATAAAAATGCAGCATTTCTGTGATTATTCTGATTACTTTAACATTTAATTTGCCAAAAAAAGTTGCACTCTTAAAAGCAAAAAAAAAAAAAAAAAAACACTGAATTGATTTTTCAGTATCACACTGTTCTATACCTATGTATGCATTATCTTTTCAACACATTAAATCTCTTCACGCACTTTGCATGAAGATTGATTATATCACAGTGATGTAAATTAATATTTTATTTTCATAACATTCACTGGATTAAGGAATGTTTCATTTACGTTTACTTGACTTTGCCTTAATTTGTAAGAAAATATGACAATCAGTGAGGTGTGCAAGAGTAATACGTACTCTTAAGTACAATTTATGAAGTTGACACACCATCAACCAAAGCTATAAAACTACAGTTTGGCACATAAATGGATCCACAAGAAATTTTAGCAAGATGATGATGTGATTGCTGGCTGACAAGGACACACATAAGTGTCTGAAATAGGTATCCTGCTGAAAAGCAACTCTGCTTGCTCCTGGAGATACATGTCAAAGCCTTTGGACAACCAGAGCACCCAACAGGGAGAGCAGTACAGTTCTTGTGGGAGAATTTCTGATTGATTACTTGAAGAATTATCATTTTCATGGAGAAGAAATGCTTCTTATGGTCATTCACAGCAGATACAGGGAGAGGAGCATGCTATATAGAGACAAGTAAAGAGGTGAACAGGGCAAATGGGAGGAGTGATTTAAATACAGACACACTCTAGGCCAGGAACTACTCACCTGACAAGAAGAAAAAGAACTGGTGTTTTCTCCATATTTGCATAGTTCTGTAAACTTAGAAAGCAATATCAGTCTGTCACTTTTGTCCCCTATAACATGTTTGTTTTCCTATAACATGTTTCAGAACAGAGGAACACAAGGAACAGAGATTATATATACTCGCCTGGTGACTTTGTACCTGTCACTAGTGCTCTGCCTGCTACAGAAATACTTCCAAATCATTCACTACCTATATGACACTTAGAACAAAACTTACATATTTCTAGTATTGCTCTAGTATAGCCCATAGGAACTTGACAGACAGCGTCCACTGTGTGGTTAAACCACCTCTTTCTAAATTTATGAATCACAAAAAAAAAGACAATTTTGAAAGATTTACAGTAAGATTTACAAGGCAAAGCTAAATAGCAGAGCCATAGTTATCCAGATTTATATCAGAGCCTACAAATTGTAGAGCTATTAAAACTCTGCCAGTTCCTGACATCCAAGTTATATGCTTTACATAAAATTAAAGCATATAACTCATTTTCATAATGGCCCACAGCTTTTCTCTACCTCAAGCTTATATATCTTTAGAAGGCAAAATAATTGTACACCTCTAGCAAAAAACAGTAAAACATTTATTTATTACCAGATATGAGATGGAGGTCTTCTGCCTTTAAAAGCAGCTGCATTTAATTAATAATAGCAACATACTGTAATCTTAATATGATACAAAAAACCTAAATAAATCACCTGATGTTGCATTTGCAAATACACATTCCTATGGAGATGCAGAACCTGAATTTATTTGAAGAAATGTATGACATTAATTCACCTAGAAACAGAGCTAGGAGGAAATATTTATTTTAAACATTAGATATGAAAAAAGAATAACATTTAAGGGTATAGTATTTCTGATAATTTCTCACGGAAATTTCCTTTATTAAAGGAAAATATTTCCCAGTCATATCATCAATGAGCTATGTCTAAAGAGCTGAGTAATTAGCATTTTAAAATTATTTTCTTGGGTTTAGATACTCTGCAGTGTTCTGCACGACTAGCTTGAAAGTCCAATACAGTATAATGTTGGCTGACAGTACACAAAAGAAGAGTAATATTTAAAGTGTATTTAATCTAAGCCCTTGAGCACTCGTGACTGGTGGCTCTTTCTGGTCTACAAAAATAAAAATAAGTAACATTTCCAATAACGAAAGAATTTGACAAATGTAGAATATGACTAATATTCTCAGGTATCACATACAATATAAAGTGAACACCCAACTTAGAATTCATTCTCGGCACATTTTCTTTAAACCATTTTTTAACTGATTGGGAAATGATTTTTGTCCTTTTCAGTGTGACGGTATCGTGCCATCCAGAGGCCAGCTGAGCTCATTACAGTGTTTGGTTCCTAGGGTTATATGAAAGACAGCCATCTTCTGGTCAACCTAAGGCTTGGTCCCCACTTCATCATTACGAAATATACTTTTTCTATAAGAAGATCTGACTTGGGATTGAAATAGCATTTATGTCTTACAGGACTCTCAACATCCTTAGAGTTGTTCAATACAATAGGACTGTTCATTCAGGTGGCAAACAGGAAGCTTGACAGGAATGACTAACATGGAACAGACATTAGCAGAATAAAAGTTAAGCATTAGATAACTAATACACTAAAGCATTTAGTTTCCTAAAATTCCCAGTTCCTCCACCTCCTTTCTGTCCTGCAAGTCACAGTCATTGAATGTCATAAAGTGGGAGCACAATGTCTTTCAGTTTTCAGTGCCAATAGTAGGAAGTTTGTGTAGAGATTTGAAAATCCTTGAGTTATTTTCAAACAGAATTCTGCACACTCACTGAATATTTAAAAGTAAAACCAGAGCAAAACAAACACACAAAAGCTTTAATGCCATTGTCCTAGACCATTTATCTTTGGATCTAAGATCAAGACAAAGTAAAGTGTAGAATTCTGTTATTTTCCAGCCTACAGTGTATATTCATTATCATTAGGCCAGAATATTTTCATCTTCTATCTACAAAAACAAACAAACAAACAAATTAAAATAATAACTTTCTTCTACATACACAAGAGATTAATTACACTTCAAAAATTTTGTTTAAAACAAACCTTTTCCATTTTTCCTCCAAAAAGACATTTTAACAAGACATATGTTGCTTTACACTGTGACAAAATCTTTGCTTGTGCATTATATAATTATTTTTCATATGAAAAAATAAAAAATGCTTGAAGATAAGGGCTCACTAAAATAATAAATTCTCATTTCAAAGTTTAGAGAAAGGAACTCGAGAACTGAAAATAATAAATAATTAAATGGGAAAAGGAAAATAAAATTAATTCAATATTTTCCTTCACAGAGTGACAATATTAGACTTGGTTCATTTTGTTTATAAACCTTAAGCAAAGATTAAAAACTTGACCTCTGTGATTAAGTAGTTTTGTTCCCCAAATTGGAAAAGTTACCCCCAAAGGTTTTTTTAAGGTGTGAGAGAAATGGATAGAAAAATTATGACTATGCACCAGCCAACTCCTACTCACGGGTTTGCTGGGAATTGTCTGGTTGATTCTTTAACTATCAATTATGAAGTAGGTAATGAGTAGCAATAAAAACATAGAATAAACTGCGAGGGAAAGACTCAGCTGGCAGCAGTGAACACCCCTCCCTGCAGAGGGGTGCGTTCAGGTGGAGGAACTGTCCCACTTAGTGACAGAGCTATGGGAGGGGGTGAGTAGGACGAGGACTGTCAAGGAGTGAGAGAGAGACTTCTGGAACCATACCCTGCTTTCTCTGGGACAGGTCCCAGAGGCAGACAGGACACATGGTATGGAGGATTCCCTGTTCTCTTCTGCCTGGCTGAACACAGTGACTGAAGGAACAGGGTGCAATGGTGACAAGTTCCTTTCCGTCACAGGGTGCAAAGGCGACAAGTTCCTTTCCATCACAGCACTTGTGACTCCTCAGTGACCACTCAGGTGCCCTCACATTGTAGGCATGGGGAGCTGCAAGTGGAACAAAACAATAACCACCATGATGTTTCATCTCACATAGAGGTGTCACTGAGGTTAAGTTGGCCTATGCACTGTGTAAAAACTGCTCCCATAAAGAAAATTAAATGAGTCACTCTCATAGGAAGCTTCCTTCTGAAGAGATCAGAAAACCCAATATGCAGCCTGAACCCACGGAGAGAAGTCTGCCTTCTCCTTGAGCCCCACGTTAAAGTGCCCCCTCAGTCTGTTTGCACATAACACCAAGCTGGGGGGGAAGTGTTGATTTGCTGGAGGGAAGGGAGGCTCTGCAGCAGGACCTGGACAGGCTGAAACAATGAGCTGAGGCTAAAACGGCATGAGGTTTAACAAGAAGTGCCAAGTGCTGCGCTTGGGCCACAAAAACCCCATGCAGTGCTACAAGCTGCGGGCAGAGTGGCTGGAAAGTGGCCTGGCAGAGCAGGACCTGGGGGAGCTAGCTGACAGCCAACTGAACATGAAAGCAGTGTGACCTGGTGGCCAAGAAGCCAGGGGCATCCTGGCATGTACCAGAAATGGGGTGGTCAGCAGAACTGGGTCAGTGATCAGCCCCCTGTACTTGGCATTGTTGAAGCTGTGCCTTGAGTACTGGAATCAGTTTTGAACCCCTCATTACAAGAAGGACATTGAGGTGCCAAACCATGTTCAGAGAAGGGCAATAGAGCTGGTGAAGGGTGTGGAGCACAGTTTTTATGAGGACTGGCTCGGGGAGCTGGGCTTGTTTAGCTTGGGGAAAAGGAGGCTCAGGTGGGACCTGATTGCTCTTTCCAATTACCTGAAAGGAGGTTGTAATGAGGTGGGAATCAGTCTCTTCTCCCAGGTAACAAGTGACAGGACAAGACAAAATGGCCTCAATTTGCACCAGGAGAGGTTTAGACTAGATATTAGGAAAAATATCAGAAAGAGAGAGTTGTCAAGCATTGGAACAGGCTGTCCAGGGAAGCAGTAGAGTCAGCATTTAAAAGGTTTGTAAACCGTGTGCTTAGGAACATGATTTAGGGGTGTACTTGGCAGTGCTGGGTGAATGGTTTGGCTCAATGGTTTTGGAAGTCTTTTCCTAACTAAACAATTCCATGATCATCCTAGACTCCAGAAGTGTATACAGAGTATTGATGGTTTGCACAAAATCAGGTCAAAATCAGCAGTGTGTATTTTTCATGACCATTAACTTGCTTAAGCCTTCCTGATTTTACTTCAGAACTTCAATGTAGAAAGATATGTTTATTTCTTCAAGGGCACATAAGAAACAACATGTTTTGGAAACACATTTTGAAGTCTTCAAATTTGTTGTTTGGACTCATTGGTTGGAAGTAACAGGGCAAAGTCTCAAGAGATGTCATTTCACCATCCCAACCCTCTTCAGACACTCTGTTCTTCTTCTTCAGAAAGTTGTAATGAAAAGGTAGCTTTGAGAGGAATATGGTTGTTTCTGGTGGAATAATATAAAGGTCAAGTGTTTACTAACAGTTGCCATATAGCACATTTTTTCCTTATGATTCAAGAAATGAAGGCCTATATTATTTACTCCTCCTTGAACAAGCTGTGAATACCCTCGTAATCATAAGCAAATTAAGAATTTACAAACTATTTTCTCTACAATATTTGAAGTTCTCTACTATCTAGTATAGCAAGTTTTAAGCAGTGAAGTTTTAAGAAGTTCAGATCTCTGACTTCCTTATATTAAAGTTTTCAAAATAGATTTTTTTAAATGTTGATTTGAAGACAGAAGATATTTTATATGTTTTGGATAGGTAGCACTTATCTTGATAGAAAATCTATGGAGACTGTGTTACATGGTTTGTTCTGCTCTAACAAATTCATGAGCAAACACAAGAAGAAAATTTGAAATTAATACATTATCACTAATATATTATCATACGTTCAGTGATTGCATTTCTTCCCTGTGCTATTCTATGAACTGAAAGACTGTATTGTGAAAATATCACTAAATTAAACACAGATTATAATGTCATTGAGCTGGTCTTCTGCAACTAAAACAAAATAAGCATTCAAGATCTGTTATGATAGATTTATAGCACCTGTGATGATTAATCTGAATCAATCATGATGCAGTGTAATTTAAGTATTAGGTAAATACTGGAGTTATTTTAGTAAAAGTATGGAAAACCTTTATCCCAGTCACCAAATAGCAAAACTCATATTATAGAAATTCTACATTGTACTCTTCTCTTTGAGTACAATCAGTGGTTTTACTATAGTTCATTAGTATTCCTGTTGTCCCTTACTGTATTGTTGTCAATTTGCCTGTTAGAAAGAGAAAGCTAATACTTTTTTAAAAAATTTCAATTTCTAAAGGAAGTTCTTCCTCTCTAAAGTTTTCCTGCGAAAAACAAATCCAAATAAATATTGTTCTGATATTATTTTAATTGAAAAGTGGGATTTAAATTTGTAGATACCTTAGAAGTGCAGAGGTGTATTTCTCTGTTTAGTACTCTGGTTTATTGTGGTTACTAAATTCAAACCATGCTTACTTCAGTACTCCTTCTGCAGTCTTGCTTCTTCAAAGGTTAGTGTTGTACAAAAGTAGATTCTGACGGAATTATACATTATATGTAAGATTATAGTTCTGACTATCTATTCAGAAGTTGGAATATATATGTATCAATGAGCATTAGAACAAAAGCACCCTGGACTTCAAATGACCATATTTAGAAATTTTACTATTTACAATTTTCTCTGGGATTTGAATTCTCAGGCTGGTCAAATGGCCAAACTCAGAACTTTCTGTATCTGAACAAGAACAAGGCATGGGAAACTTGGGGGCTGAGAAGAAAACATTGACAGGATTAGGTTTTAGGCACAGCTATCCCTGAAAATTGCTACGGATAATAGGGCAAACCATGTGGTATGCAACAGGCATTACAAAAATTGAATTTGGATGCATTCTATGTCAGCTTGTACTTCTTATACAGTGCAAAAGTTGTATCAGTCTTTATCTTTTTAACGGTCAGTGTTTGGTTTGGTTTTTTTTCTATATTCTTAGTTGCACTGTTGATTACTTTAAACAATATTAAGAAAACTGGAAGTTGCTTTATATATGAGAACTGAGCTGCTTCCAATTATGCAGAGAATGTCGATTTTCCTTAGCAGGATAATCAGTCTATAATGTTGCACTGAAATGTTGACTTCACTTGCAATAAGGTGCAGTTAATTACCTTGAAGCAGTATGAAGTTCATGTTAAAGAGTCATCTGAACCTAGTGAAAAAGTAAGCTCAATTGAAAATCAAAATGTAAAATTATCATTTTATCCTATGTTTTGACTTGCTTCAAAGTCTTAGAAAATAATTCCTGAATGTTTTATTACCTTCTTTTAATACCTTTTTGCCCCTCTTCACTTTTAGTTTCTCTAATTTTTGATCAGGTTAACTTTGTTTAAGACATTTTCTTTGTTAATTTGAATCAGTTAGAGTTGATAAAATGGAAATCTATCAGTGAATCCCTGAATGCCACAGCACCCTAGCTTGTGTCTCGTGTTTCCAGCTTCTTCACTGAGCCAATATTTGCATTTAAAATATATTTTCAGTGACATACCAGTCTCCCCTTTGGTTGATCTAAATGTTAATTTGTGGCATTTTCAACAGGTAGTCTCATCTCCTGAGGACAAGAAACATGCAAATTGACATCCCTTAATTTTTCTTACCATTGGTAGTAATAGTTCAGTGAGTTAAGCAAAGGCAATTATTTTTTTTCTATCCTAGAAATTAAAGAAACTATGTGTTTGATTTTGTACACTTATGTGAAAAAGGGGCATCTCAATATTTGATGCTTATATTTTTGGAATTCTGTGAGCAATGAAAAATTTCAATACTATTTAGGACAAAAATAAGTGTTGAAGAGTTTTAATTTATTTCACAGCAGAAATCCAGATTTTTAGTCAGATTAATTCATAAGAGATGGTCCAGATTTCCCTTTTTTTTCATAGCATAATATTTGTCTTCTAAGTACACGCTGAAAAGGCCAGTCCTAATTTATTCTAAAAAAACATTTCTATGGGACAAAATTATTTCTTGTCTCATTAGCTTTCACTATTCAGTGAACTTGAACACATTTCAAGATTAATTTGAAGGATGAAATTCGTTTGGAGAAATTTTCAGCCTGGAAATTAGTTCCGTTTCTCCATGTTCCTTCTTCTCAAACTGGAACTTCATTAGAAATGGTGATTTGGTCTAACAAACTATTTCAATTTCTCATAGTTCAATTTAAAAGTTTTACACTCTGAAGGGATGTTCAGCCACATGTGTCATCAAATTATGAACTTCGAAGTGTTTTTTTCCACAGCATTTCTTATTATCTCAGTAGAAAAGGGAAGGAGCATAAAGGACATATTTTAGTATTTTTTACCTGTAGCTTTGATTCTGATCTACTTCAAAGAATATTTATAATGACTCAGATTTTCAAACAGGAGCAAAGTTAGTGCTAGGGCATAGTGTCAAAAAGGTAGGCATAGCAGAACCACACAATCATGGAGTGGCTGATCTTGGAAAGGACCTCTGGACACCATGTGGTTCAAGCCTGCAGTTCAAGCAGAGTCACCTACTGCTGCTTGCCCAAGAGCTTGTCCAGATGGCTTTGAGTTTCTCCAAGAATTAAGAGTTCACAACTTCCCTGTGCAACCTGTACCAGTGCTTGGTGACCCTTACAGAAAAAAAGCATCCCCTGATGTTCAAATGGAATCTCTTTGTGTTTCAGTATTGCATCTGGTCCTGTCACTGGGCACCACTGTAAAGAACCTGTCTGTCTTCTATGCACCCTCCCTTCAGCTATTTATATACCTTGTAAACAGCACTCCAGGTGTGGTTTCACTATGTTGAGTATAGGGGAAGGATCACTGCTGGCAACGCTCTTCTTAATGCATCCCAGAATACCATTAGCCTTTTTTTAACACAAGCGCACATTGCTGGCTCACGTTTCTTCTGTGCACCAAGAACCCCAGCATCCTCTTCTGCAAAAATGCTTTCCAGACAGTCTCCTGCATTTACTGCTGCCTGAAGTAGTTCTTCCCCACCTGCAGGACTTTGTACTCCCACTTGTTGAACTCCATGAGGTTCCAGTCTGCCTGTTTCTTCAGCCTGTTGACGATCCTTTGGATGGTCACAGCACAACTCTCTAGTGTATCAGGGACCCCCTCCAGTTTTTTGTCACCAGCAAATTTTCTGAGGGTACCCTCTGACCCGTCATCCAGGTCATTAATGAAGTGGTTGAAGGAGATTGGAACCTGTATTGACCCCCGGGGCACACCACTGGCCTCCAACTAGACTTCATGCCATGGATCACTATCCTCTCAGAGCATCTGTTCAGCCAGTTTTCCATCTATTTAAGTGGGTTGCTCCTCCAGCCCATGCTTCACCAGCTTTTCTTTTAGAACCTGATGGGTGGCTGTGTCTAAAGCCTTCCTGAACTCAAAGTAGAAAATACTCACTGCTCTCCTGTCATCTACCAAGCCAGTCGTAGTACACAATGGGCCAAGGAACACTGAATTTGGTAGCCTCTAATAGGTATAATTATTAATGAATAAGTAATTATTTCCATAACAACCTCACAACAGTGGCAGCAGTAGCAAAGAATAAAGATACCATAAATGCAAAACCAGTATCATAAATAGGCAGCTTTTAAAAATTAGCAATTAAGCCCTTCAGAAAGACCACTTCAGAACAAATAGCTTGAAAGTAGTGATAACTGGAAGGCCATAAATAGTTAAAGGCAAAGCATAACAGATGTATTTAACTTCAGTGAGTCAATAATGAATAGATACACTGGTTAATACTTTTATTATCAGAATTTGAAGAAGCTCATCATCATCATCATCATCAATCCTACACATTATTTGCTTTTGTTATAATTTTTTTCATTAATGTAATGAAATCTTTCAATTAATAAAAATTAAAACAAATAGATGCAATGCTAATCTCCTTAAAACCTTCTTAAATTCTCAAAAGATCTTATGTGAAATAATAAATTCTAGCCCAAGACCTATACATATAGGTCACTACTCTGTGTAATATTTAGATATTTATATATCTCACAGCTAAGTGTGATGTAGTGGTTTCTGAAGGCTGCTACTGAAGCTGAAATGCATTAACAATTGTATCTCCAAAACTAAGCCTATATGTCATATTTGTTAGTGTACATACACTAGTAGAATTGATAAATATATTGAATTGTCAGGTATGATTTTATGAAATATATTAAATGAGATAATAGCACAGTTCATATTACTGTAGAAGTCAAAGACAATAAATCAATACCTGTTATGTAAATATAGCATCTGAAATAATACCAGCACTTAAAAGTAAACCTGTGCTTTAAAGCTGGAATATTAATGCTAATATTCAGAATACAATGTAAATCTCTTCTTATTTTAAATGAATTTTCTAGTTCTTAAAATTTCATGTTATTAAACTACTTTTAGAGGAGATAGTTCATAAAATTCAAGAGTCTCCAAGGTAATTAATTGTGTGGTGACTAGTTTTGCCATACAACCTATTCCCTAAATACATCAAGATAAAGTAAAGAAATAGATGAAATCTTAGTATCAATATGTCTCATGCTGAAATACCAATAAATTCTCACGTTATAGTGAGATGAAACCTGCAATGTCATCATTTAAGCCCACATCTGCTTACGTTCTTGAGGAGACACTGGATACATATTCTTTTGTGACCTGCTTTGCTGAGTGATATCTGCAGATAATTTAAAATTAAAAAGTAATGCAAAGCCTCTGGCACCTATTTCTTCCTTGTTTATAGAAAAGTAAGTATTTGACTGTTTTCATCTAGCTGGAGGGAGAGTGTTCAAGGTACTGTGAAGCTCCTACATCATTTATAAAAGACATAAGATTTCACAAAACTAAAATTGTCCAAATATTGATAAAATCTTCCCAAAGGAGAGAAACTTAAAAGATTATTTGAAGCCATCTTAGAGAAATTATGAAGAGAACCAAGGAAGAATTTAAAATGGGACTGAAACTTGTCAAATGCCTGAGGAGTGGCTCGTAGACAGATTGCCGAGCTGGACATAAAATATTTTTGCTCACCCAGAAAAGCTATAAAGCATCTGACAGACCCTGAAATTCAGTTATGTGTACAGATCACACTGCAAAAACATCAGCAATTTCACTGTCATAGATAAGGGAGAGGCAGAAGGAAAAAAAATTAAAATTAGTGGAAAGCTTTGGCCATTGAAGAATGTCTTGCTTAGAGTGAGCTGAGTAAAGAATGCAGGAAAAAACTGTCAAGAGGGAGAAACCACTGTGGAAACTATCTGACTGCATAAAAAGTGAGGGAAGCCAGAGAATTTAAGAAAAGAGATGCCTAAAACTTCCATTTCTCAGCTCAAAAGAAGAAAATAAGACTAAATAAATAGAAAAAGTTGTTTTTAATGGAAAGCAAAACTCATCAGATTTTCCTTAAACTCAATATCATATTTATACTGAATAATTCAAGAAATTAATAGGAACGAATATTTCTAGTAAAAGCTTTGAGAAGTGTAATAAACAATATTATGCCTATAAAGAAAAAATCTTAGTTAAACAGATCTGGCACAAATGTTCAATATGCAGCTTGGGTCCACAAAATATCTTCTGTAACTATGGCTCTTCTAACAGAAATTAACAGGTGTCTGGGGAAGGACATCTCTCTTGAACTGCTAAAAGATTTGAAAAAATTGCAGAATCACAGAATTGTTAGGGTTGGAAGGGACCTTTGGATATCATGCAGTCCAACCCCTTTGCCAAGGCAGGTTCACCTGGAGCAGGTGACACAGGAACACAACCAGGTGGGGTTTTAATGTCTCCAGAGAGGGAGATTCCCCAATCTCCCTGGGCAGGCCCAACCAGCCCAGCTCTGCCACCCNACCAGGTGGGGTTTTAATGTCTCCAGAGAGGGAGACTCCCCCAATCTCCCTGGGCAGGCCCAACCAGCCCAGCTCTGCCACCCTCAATGTAAAGACATTTTTCCTCATGTTGAGGTGAAACTTCTTGTGTTTTAGTTTATGGCCATTACTCCTCATCCTGTCACTGGGCACAACTGAAAAGAATCTGGTACCATCCTCTTGGCACCCACCTTTGAGATATTGACATGCATTACTGAGATCCCTCTCAGTCTTCTCTTCTCCAGTTTGAACAGGCCCAGCTCCCACAGTCTCTCCTCATGAGAGAGATGCTCCAGACCCCTCAGCATCTTTGTGGTCTCCACTGACCGTCTCCAGTAGTTCCTTGTCTTTCTTGTACTGAGGAGCCCAGAACCAGACACAGCACTTCAGATGTGGTCTCACTAGGGACAAGTAGAGGTGGGGCATTACCTCCCTCGATCTGCTGGCCACACTTCCCAGTGCACCCCAGGATACCATTGGCTCTCCAGGCTGCAAGGAGACTCTTCCAGCTCATGGTCAACTTGTCATCCACCAAGACTCTCAGCTCCTTCTCCACAGAGGTGCTCTCCAGCAGGTCAGCCCCCAACCTGTGCTGGTACTTTGGGGTTATTTCTCCCCACGTGGAGGACCCTGCACTTGTTCTTGTTGAACCTCATGAGGTTTCTCTCCATCCAACTCTCCAGCCTATCAAGGCCCCTCCAAATGGCTGCAGAGTCTTCAGGTGTATCAGCCACTCCCCCCAGTTTTGTATCATCATCAAAATTGCTGAGGGTACATTCTATTCCTTCGTCCACATTGTTGATAAACAAATTGAATAAGGCAAGACCTAGTATTGATCCCTGGGGAATACCACTGACTACAGGACTCCAATTGGATTCTACTCTTCTGATCATGACCCTCCGAGCTCTACCATTCAACAAGTTCTTGATTCACCTCACTGTCCCTTAATCTAACCCACATTTTCTGAGCTCACCTAAAAGGATGTTATGGGAGACAGTGTCAGAAGCCTTGCTGAAGACAAGGTAGACAACATCCACTGCTCTGCCCTCCTCAACCCATCCTGCCATGCCATCACGGAAGTTATTGGATTGGTCAAGCATGATTTACCCTTGAGAAAAGGGAAATGTATCTGTCTGATTTACCCAGATACCTATGTATTGCTTCTCAGCCAGACATTGATCCTGAGATATTTAATTAGAAATTACCATTTTTGTTATTCATCTGCGAAGCAGAACAATAGAATGCAAACAGACAAAGAACTAGATGAAAATTATCCATCATGTGTCCTGCAACAAAACTGTGAGGAGCTGTGGTCTCCCTCAAAGGCAGGGAGGTCCTGCAGAGAAACCTCAACAAATCAGAGGACTGGGCAATCACCAAACATATGAAATTCAACATGGGAGTGTGACAATCTGCACCCAGAGTGGAGCAACCCTGGATGTATGTACACACTGGGGAAAGATGCTGGAAAGCAGTGCCACTGAAAGTGACTTGGGGTCCTGGTTGGTGGTAAGCTGAACATGAATCAGCAGTGCCCTGGCAGCCAGGAGGTCCATCATATACTGGGGGGCATCAGGCACAGCATTGCTAACCAGGCAAGGGAGGGGATTGTCCTGCTCTGATCTGCGCTGGGCCGGCCTCACCAAGTGCTGTGTGCAGGTTTGGGTGCCACAATATAAAATAAAAAGCTGTTAGAGACCATCCAAAGGAGGGCAACAAAGATGTTGAAGGGCCTTGAGGGGAAGCCGTAGAAGGAGTGCCTGAAGTCACCTGGTCTGTTCAGCCTAGAGAAGACAAGATTGAGGGGACACCTCATCAAAGTCTACAACTTCCTCATGAGGGGAAGAGGTGGCACAGGCACTGATCTCTTCTCTGTAGCGACCACTGATAGGACCCGAGTCCTGCCACTGAAGTTGTGTCAGGGGAGGTTTAGGTTGGATATCAGGAAAAAGTTCTACCCCCATAGGGTGGTTGGGCACTGAAACAGGCTCCCCAGGCAAGTAGTCACAGCACCAAGTCTGTCTGAGTTCAAGAAGCATTTCGACAATGTTCTCAGGAACATGGTGTGACTCTTGGGTTTGGTGCGATGCAGGGCCAGGAGTTTGTGATCCTTGAGGTTCCCTTCCAACTCATTCTGTTATTCTGTGATTCTGTGATGAAAAAGGATTGGAACTTTTTACAAATATTGGTGTCTTGGAAATATCAGTGTCTTGCTCTATCTAAAATAAAATGAGAGGGGACCATAGGGCTCGAGATGCAGGGTGCTTTGGTGCCCCTGCATCGCAGGACAGTCAAAGCAGAAGCATCCTGCTGCCAGGACCAGGCAGGTCCCCAGAAATGGCAGCTGCTCTGAGCTCATGCAGCATCCTGAGGGAGCAGTACATGACAGCACATCAGGGATGGATGCATGGACAGTGCTCCAGGCATTAACCTCTTCTAAGGGCATCACACTGCCAGAATACCCTGGTCTGTGACTGACTGAGATCAGCTTGTGGTTTGCCATGGACACTTCAATAAAATATGCCAGTTTTCCAAAGGTGTTTGTTTGTACCTGGTACACTGGGAGAAAGAAACATCTGGGCACAGCCCAGAAAGACGGTGGTATCCTGGATGACATCAAAAGCAGCATGGTCGAGGGAGGTGATTCTGCCCCTCTACTGTGCTCTTATGAGTACCTGCCTGGACTACTGCTCCAGCTTTGAGGTTCTCAGCACAAGAAAGACCTTGACATGTTGGAGTGATTCCAGAAGACGGACACTGGGATGATCACAGGTCTGGAGAAGGCTGTGTGAGAACTCATTGCAGCCTTTCAGTACCTAAGAGGGTAGACTTGAGTGCAACTTCTTGCAAGGGCATGCAAAGGAGACCATTCTGTGATTCTATGATGTAGTAGAATACCAGCTGCTGAAATCCCCTACCAATTAAGCAAACAAAAAGCTATTCATAGACAAATGAAAGCCTAAACCAAACTAAGAGGATTATATGTTCAAGTCAAATTGGGAAAAGTATCACATGTGTAGTGCAGTATCTTAGCCTATTAGAAAACTGTCAGAAATATTGCTCAGTAGAGACAAATATCACTTTTTAGTCTTAAACAGCAACACTTATACCTGCTTATCTGGTACTAAAAGCAACATATCACAGACTGTCTTTAAGGGATGACTTTTCACATCATTTGGCAACAAATAGGCCAACTCTTCTGTATATCTATCTATCTGTATGCTGTTGAGTACATGCGTGAGTGTGTACATCCACCTGTTTATGTGTGTGTATTCAATTACACATAGAGAGGATGGGTACAACAGCCATGTCAACTAGAGCAGCTGCTTTGTAAAGATAAGCAGCTACTGCTGTCTGAGGACATGAAATACATCTACTGCACCAGGAGGTGCTAATATTCGTTTACCCATGTCAGACACTTCTCCCAATAGTTAATCTGTGGCTTCATGTCTATCATCAAAGATAGTGTTGTCATAATATAAAGGGTGCAATTACCTGGGCATTTGAGTTTTAAAGTATTTAACCACTTCAAGTGGATAATTATCCATTAATCTGAAGATAACTTTTGATTGCCTACTGCTGAATTCAGAGTAATTATATGTTTATCCATATTATAAAGTAAAATAAACCTTTTAAGATAATAGCTGGTTTCTTAATAAGTTTACAAATGCATCATCCACTATAATTTCTCAGACAAGATTTTAATTTTTCTTTGTAGAACTGGATCTGTTTGAATGAGCCAAAAATTTAGTGCTAATGTCAGTTTTAGCACATTGCAGTAGAAAACAGTCATGGAGAAGCCACATTCTTTCATATTTTAATACATCAGGGATATTGAAAATGCTAGACCATATAATGGATCTTATGGGAAATCTCCTTGCTTTTCTGCTTGTTCATTTTGTCAACTAGTCTGTAAGTTCCAAGGTCAGTGACAAGTTAATGTCCTATCACAACCATGTTGTGTTTTAGTGAGAACCATAATAGCTCTGTGATGTAAGAACACATTTCCTGATTCTCCCTCTTTATGAAGCTTTGGCCATTATTGAGACAGAACGTATAAAAATTTACAATTGTGGGAAATTTCAGTAGTACTAGGAAAGATTTCTCATGACTCCTACTTGGCACTTTTGCCTGCTCCAGTGTGAGAGAAAGGGGATTTGGACACAAAGTAGATATGACATTGAGCAACTCAAGAGTACAATAAAAAATATAGATTATGCAAAATAATTGCTTTTATTTAACACAGCTGTATGAACACTCAAGTAATGGCAACAGCAGTGCTAAAAGTTTCCAGAATTTTGTTATTAGTGCTGTACTCAGGACAAAGAAGAACCGTAGGAGATGAAAAACAATGAGACAAAAAAAAAATTTATTATATTTCTGAATAACTTTTCTCTTTCAAATTAAAAAAAGCTTTAGGGAAAAAGTTCTGTTAAATTAAAATAGGTGCTTTCTTAAAATAGAAAAAAAAATCCTAAAATAGACTTCTTCCAAAAGCAGTAATATTGATGCCTACAGACTGAGTGTACAAAGAGTAACAGAATGATTTTGGGCCTTAGCAATTAGATTTCATTATTTTTATTAATGTACTGAAGAGTATTTATGAAATTCAAAGCTGTCACCAAGAAAAGACGGACAAAAAGAAAAACAGAGAGACTCTATAAGAATGCCGAGTGGTTTTTACTGACAGAAAGAAAATATGGCCCTGAGCAGGGACAAGCATAGTGCTTTATGACAAGCACGAAGCAGCTGCATAAAGATAACATGGGGATAACTGGCAGAAATCTATCTACAGAGATCATAAACCTCTATGAACCAGTAATGTTGTGTTGATCCCTAAAAGTATCTGTATATCTTCCTTGGAAGCATAAAGAATAATATGGACACAGAGAAAAGAAAATATTCTTTACCTTTGGGGAAGATGATGGAGATTTACCTACATCCTAATGTCAGTTCAAGAAAAGTGTTGCCTGTGAGAGAGAGACCGAAGGAAGTCATGGTTATGTATTATAGACATCTGAGCATGCTCTGTAGAGCCAGATTTTCTATGAACTAGAGATATTTAGTCTGAAAAACAATCTAATGGAAGATAAAAATCTTCTCATGCATAAAATATTGCTGAAAATAAGGAGGTAATTTGCTCTCAGTAGTCCTAGGACAAGAAATAAGAAGATTAAATTCCAGCAAGGAAGGTTCCAGATGGATGTGAGGAGCAGGATTAATCAAGTATGAAAATGGGTTGTTTAGAGAAGTTATGGACCTTTCTCATAGAAAACTCATTCGAATGGTCTATCCTGGATTCCTAAGGAATTTAGTTGTATATTACAGCTGTGTTCACATGTCTTTGTGATCCACCAAACAGATTTGGCTGAAGAGTATATATCTCAAAGATATTTCATTTAGTTGCAGGAAAATACATTATGGGCAAAGGTGAAAGGCTTCATTAGAATTTCCTATACGTGTTCTGAACCCAGCCTTTGCTGGATAACAAAGACACTCTCTGTGAGACCAGATGTATAGAAAACCTAGTTTCATTTTCACTGATTCTAACATATCATGGATAGACAAAGGTTTATGAGGCATGTGGAGTTACAGCTCTGTATGTGCTTCAGTTTTGAATGTTTGCAGCTGTCCTAGCTGACATTCAGACTAATCTGAATCTAAAAATTAAGCATACACTATATTTTTAAAGTATTTTCTCATCCAAATTAACTTTCTGCTTGTTTTGTGATGGTCTTTCCCCTAAATGCTGATTCTTCTGATTCTGTAAGATTAGAAAATCTAAGAAAACCACTATCCAAATCTTTCTGCAATGTCAAGCAATTTCTCATTACCAGGAAGAAAATAATATCTCTGAGTTGTTCTGGGGTGGGGACAGGGTGATCCACAATGTGTGTTGCATGATGGAACTATGTCTGGTCTCCTAGGACCTACTGCATTCATTATGATTTATCTCAATCTTTTCTCTCATTTTCCCATTAAGCAGCCATGACTAAATATAATGGTTGTACAATCTAGCACTTATATGAGAGCAATTGGCTATATGCCTCTGGTACTCCCCAGTGCCTTGCCATATGCGTTTAAAAAACATTTAGCCTTTTTTATATTTTTACAAAGGGTAGGCACATTCACCCTTCCCTTCCCTTCCCTTCCCTTCCCTTCCCTTCCCTTCCCTAACCTTCCC
>VZRZ01002841.1:181824-205158 GCA_013398175.1 Climacteris rufus
CCTTCCCTTCCCTTCCCTTCCCTTCCCTTCCCTCTTTCTTGATTTAGTTGCCAGCTATAGCTGGCTATATATATAGAAGGCTTCTCATGCTAATGTGATACATTTAGTTTTATTTCTAAATCAATAGCTTGAAATCAGAACAGGCTGAATTAGCAGTATCTTGCTCCCAAAATGTAACAGTTAATGACTGCATTACAGAAATTTCACATTATACCAACTGGATTCTTAATCACTTACTGTTTTATAGGAGAAAAAAACACACGGAATGTTGAAGACAAAATGGAAAATAATTCAGTTCTTATTATTTAACTAATTTTCATATGCATACTATGAAAATATTAAAACATTAAAAATGTTTGGTGTCACAGAAAAATTTTTCCTTTTTATTCATTACAGGTAAGAATAACTGCTGTATATGTGTGCATGACTGGCCATTTCTTTAAACTTCTGATGGCTGTTGAAAACTTCCCTTAAACAGAAGACATGGTGTCAAAATGTGAAATGTAGTGGTCATGTCTGATCTTTAGGAACACTCTCTGTGTCATGGAAAACCCCTGGATATTCACTCGTTGCTCCTCTTAGCATCATAGAAAGATAGAATCATTAAGGTTGGAAAAGACCTTTAAAGTCATCAGTTCCAACTGTCAACCCAGCACCACCATCATGTTCACCATTGAACCATACCCTCAAGTACCATATCCACAGGTTTTTTGAATGCCTCCAGGGTTGGTGACTCCACTCCTTCCTTGCTAAGTCTGTTCTGATGCTCTATAAACCTTTCCTGTGACTACATGTTTTGCAATACCCAATCTAAACCTCCCCTGGTACAAATTGAGCCTATTTCCTCTCATCTTGTCATTTGCTACCTGGGAGAAGAGATTGACTCCCACCTCACTGCACCCTCTTTTCCAGTATCTGTAGTAAGTCGTATGACCCCTCCTGAACCTCCTTGTCAGCCAGCTTTTGACCAGCACCTCCATGTCCTTTTCTGCTGGGAACCTTTCCAGACACTCTGCTCCTAGCCTGTGGTGCTGTATGGGTTCATGTGACCCAAGGGCAGCAATCTCCATGATAGTTGCTATGTAATTGTTTTCCTGCTGCACTATGGCTTCCAGCTCCTCCTTTTGTTGCCCATCTGTGTGCATTGGTATAGATGCACTTCAGCTGGGCTAATGACCTTGATGAATTTTTTTTAGGGAGAAGCCCTTATTTCTCTGTGGCCATTCTCAGGGACTTCCAGGATTTCTAAATCATCAATAATCCTTGCCTGCTTGTTGCCTCATGCATCTCCATCCCTTACCTCCACTGATATAGCAGACCAAAGGACTGCACTTGGTAGCACACTGTCCCTCAAACAGCGGGGTGCCACCCCCAGGCTTATCTCTGTTGAGCCTGTCTTTGTCCTCATCCCCTTTCAAATCTAGTTTAACTCTCTCTCAATGAGCCTCCTATCTCCTTAGCTAAGATCCCTTTTTCCCCTTGAGACGGGTGGGCTGCATCTGTTGCCAGGAGATACAGTGTCATAAATACACCCATGATCAAACCCCACAAAATTCTACTGATAACACCATTCTCAAAGCCAGGTTTGCATTTGCATCATTTTCCTTTTTCTTGCCTGACCATTCCTTGCAACTGGCAGGAAAGAAGAGAACAGAGCTTGTGCTCCAGATGCCTCAACCAGTTCTCCCAAGTTCCTGAGGACCCTCTTGATTGTCTGCAGCCTTCTTGTTGGGACTTTGTTGCTGCTCACCTGGAAAACCAGTAGGCGGCAATAATCAGCAGGCTGTAATAGGCTGGGAAATTTCTTGGTGATGTCCCTTACCCAGGCCCCAGGAAGGGAATGCACCTCCCTGTGGATTGGATCTGGTTGGCATATCAGGACTTCTAATAATTTCAGAAGGGAGTCACCAATGACTACTACCCTTCCTTTTGCCTTAACTGAGGAGGTTGTGATGCAGTGGTGTTCTGCCTTAGGTGACCCTTCCAAACCAAATGGACCTTCAGCCACATTCTCATTTCTGGCCCTCAGATTCCAGGGCCTCATACCTACTGTATAAGAGCACTTGTAAATGTGAGGTAGGTTTGGGAAGGGATACACTTGATGCCTTGAACAGATACCAGTTTCCATTCCCCCACATCTCTTAAGGACTCTCTCTTCTGCCTGGTGGTGAAAGGGTAGGAGATCCACTGCTTCTTGTGAAGTGGCTGGCAAATGAGTTTCTCTAATGCATGGTAAAGTGTGACTCCACCAGTCAATCTCTTCCTCAGAGTCCCTAATCCTTCTTAGTCTTTCTACTTCATCTCTCAGCTCCTCCACTAGGCTGAGCAGATTGTGGGCCTGATCACACCTCACACAGCTGTTCTCCCTGCTGCCCTCTGAGAGTGGCACCATGTCGCAGTAACAACACGAAAGAAGGAGACAGAACCTCTGGAGATCAAGGAAAAAGTTCCTCAAGGCACAAGTGCCTCGGGCCTTGCCCGTCTTTATTATATATGCGTCTTATAATTCACTGTGTATTGGAGAAAACAACGGCCTCCCCTCAATCACACTGGTCAAAGGAAATGTCCATCAAACTTCTGTGCCCAGGAGAAAAGAATGTAAATAAAAAGATACCGTTACAATAACATGACTACGTTTACAGAGAATGTCTGAGAAACTAGCTACAAAAGAATGATAACATCCAGAACTGCAGAAGTCAGGGCAACAGCACCAGGCTCTGGCACTCCCTGCAGCCTGAGACCTGGATGGCTACTTCAGAGCTGCCTCAGAGTCATGACTCCACTACCCACTGGGGAGCAGGAGGGCTGGGGCACCTTTCTCTGCTCTAGTTTCAAGGTCTGGCCGTGGAGGAAAGCTTGGCTTGCTCCTTCAGGATGATCGTTTGCTCCAGAAAACTTTTGTCTGTGCAGTTCACCTCCAAGTCTTCACGGAAATGGTCTCTTCTGTTTCCCAAAAGGAAAAAACCCTGAGCCTTCGAGCAGGGAGGGAGGCAGGTTTGCACACTGGATGAACTTACCAGCTCTGCAGTCATGGACACAGCAGTTATCTGCTGAAATGCTCATTACAGCACCAGGCCTTTGGAAGGGCCGGGTTCCCTCAGCTCTGCTGACAACGAGGTGTGCTGAGGCACAGGTGGGTTATCAGTCTTGAGCAGTCTGGATCTGCACATGCAAAACAGCATCAACATTCTTCCCTATGCTCTTTGTAAACATAACATATGATGAAGGGTTTCAAGCATATTGCCTTAATTCTTGTACACAGAGTAAGGGGAATGGTAGTGATAGAAAAGCTCAATTAACTTATAAAATATAAATAATGCCTGCCACTCTCAACCTATGGCCTCAAAACTAGTTTTGTTTGTGACAAAGGATTTCAGGCCAAAAAATTATGACTAACCCTGCTTAAATTTCTTAGAGAGCTTTGAAAAACTGCTTTCTTCCAGGTTAACACTAAAAGTCTGCCTTTTTCTTCCATAAAATTAATATATACCTTTGAGGAGAAAAAAACCAACCAGCAAAACCTTTTGGAGGAAAAGAAGAGTTAGTTTATAGTTCTGTACTTAGTTCAAAGGATGCCTGAGATAAATGACTAATAGACTTCATTGTACTGAAATAAACTTGATTATATTATCTTAATTTAGAAAAAGAAAATATGTTTTCAAGCATCTTGCATTATTTGTTCACAGAAGTATAAGAAACATGAGAAAAATAAGGATTTCTACATATTAGGTTTCAAGAAATCCATACTGCTCTTGTGATGTTGTTTCTCTGAAATTCCTATTCTTCCAATACTAAATACTTGCTAGTTGAAATACAATTTTGCCATACTATTGAAATACAGGCACGGGAGGGGGGATACTAATAGGTGAAGCTACAACTATTGTAGTTTCCACTGTGACAAAATTTCTGCTATCACCATTACTTTTTGGCAAAGCATAGAAATCCCTTGCTTGCCAGAGTACTTTCAAGGTCAATGACAAAGCATTTACTGTGAATTCCAGAAGCTGTTTTTATTTTAACAAAATTTCTGAGAAAAAATAGCCTAGTTGCTAAGCTTAAAAACCCACAGAGCCTCTCAGCAGGTGGAAAAGTACAAGACTAATAGTTTGGAGTAAAAATAAATAAAACACATTAAGAAACAATAAAAACTTATAGAAAAAATATTGGGCATTTATTACTTCCCTTGTCATTTGCTCCCTCCACAATTCTATTTATTTGATTCAAAAGATAAAATATATTTTTTCCAAAATTTAAATAAATGACACCAAATAAAAGATCTATTTATAGCAGTATGAGAATGCAAGGGAAAATTTACTTAGGGCTTAATCCACTTTTGGGACCAAGTCTTGAACCTTCCAATGCTCTGGAGGCATATGTTACCAATTTTGTAAAGCACACATTGTTGTATCTTTGCACTGCAGTTAGATAGATAATGGACCACATGTGCTTCTCTGAAAGTGATTAATAACCATTTTCTGACCTTAGCACTAATTAGTGCTATTGTTTCTATACACAGTTTCTGTAGCCTGCTAGTTTGGAGGCTTGAGTTTATGAGAAATCCGTCAGATAACAGTATGCTTGAAACGCAACCATACATTTAAGTGCTTTACAATGAAAAGGTTATTTTTAAGAGCAGAATACACCTCACAGAATACTTAGGGGGCCAATGTAACTGCCGTTCCTAACTCTGCTTTTAGTAGATTCCTGCATCAGAGAATGATGGAATTTTAAGGGCTTGACTTACTTTTGCATGACCATAACTAACCCTTCTCAGACTCTTCACTGACATTATCTGTCTTTAGAGGGATCATTTTACTGAAGGGCATGCATGCAATTGCAAGAGACAGCCTTTCCTTTAGTGGTGATCAGGGATCAGTGTATAGTAACTTGTCTCAGTTGTTTTCTGGAAAATAGTATATAATTTCGTAGGTTGTACTGAAAGGCACAGTACTAGGAGGCTACCAATAGTTTAAGTGTGAGGGCTATGCCCTATTTAGAGAAATAGATCTTATGTTTTTAATGGGTTTATGAAGCTATCCATGAAGAGCAACCTGATATGAATTCTGCTTATTCAGAGACTTGAGGAGAAGGTCAGCTATATTGGTTTTCTGTGTATCCTGCAGGTTTGACTGAGTTTTCTTCATAGAAAAGAAGAGGGCCTTGTGTTAAAGAGGTGCAAGCATTGGGGAATGAGACAGTTGACATGGCTCCCTAAGCATGAAGAGTGCAGAGGTAGACACATACCAAAGAGACATCCCAGTCTGAATGCTGCAGGAAGCTAGAAAGCTAGAAGTACAATGTTCCCAAGGGACTCTAAGAGCAGTTACTTATTCACAACTGTTGATACAGCAGTAGATTATCACTGATGTTCAAAATAAAGCCAGTGTAGACTGGGCTGCACAATGTCGAAAATCCTTTCATTTGCAGGAAAGATCCCATATGGTCAGAGAGAATTGTATCTGTGTAATGAGACTAGATTTTATTTGTTCACAGCATGCCTAACAGGACGTTGAGAATCTGAATAAAAGGACTACATATTAATATTGGAATGGAATAGGTCTTGCAGATGAGTATATAAAAATGACAATATTAATTAATTCATTTTCCATCACAGCAATTGTGAGTAACCTTATAGACTTGACTTCCTACAGGGAATGAGCTACAAATGTTCTTAATGAAGTCTGGTGGCATGAATGGTGTGAATGGTGCTGCAGAAAGCACCCTTGAAATATGCGGTGATCCTTTGCTCTCAGTTGTGGAGGAGGCAGACACTGTTCAAGGGTTGTCTGTACAAAAGGTAGCACACTTGCTTTTTCACTTTTGAATACCTTCAGCATTACAGTGGTAGCTCAGTGTACTGTTCTCATTTTACATTGCTTTTGTGAGCTGATAAAAGTTGAACACACATTGAGTTTTAATAAAAAGAGCAGGCAGGGATGTGAATGAGATGATTTCAGAGACTGCCATTGTGACTTTTTAATATCAGGATAATATATTTTTGAATTCTGTAAGAAAATGCTGCAAAAAACTTTCTTCTGAAAGAAGAAAATAACTATTTCCTCTAAAGGAAAATGCAGCTTTATTTTTACAATTAAAAAAAACCCAAACATCACTAAAAACAAAACAAGCCAAGTATAGGACCTGAAAAATGTGATAAATTTCAGATGTTTCTCATATAACTTGTTGAGTTTTTCATTTTCTTTACTACTTTTTAATGTTAAGGCAGAATCCATTAAATATTTTATTTCAGAATGCTGTGAAGGGTCAGTATGTAGCATGTCTACCTTTCCTTCACTTCTGTCTATATGGTCTGTATGCATTGGTGCACAGATGTAACCTGTTAGCCATTTCATCAGTCAGATGTGATGTCAGCATAGAATTAGGCAATCTGTTTGCCTGCAGAAATCTTTCAAAATCTGTAACTAAACTTATTTGTTGCTTTTCCTCAGAAGTAAACATTTTTAGGGAAACACAAAGGAAAAAAATCCATGGACAAGCTACTGCCACTTTTCATGTGTAGGTTAATGTTTTAGGTTCTCCAGTTGGATTCATCTGACACAAAACCTTCAGCAGTAAAGAAGAGCAGTTGTTTTTCTTTGACTGATCAGAGAAACTGGGGCATTTCTTGACTAGACATTCTTGACTAGAGGGCATTAATGCATTACCGAAACAGGCAGCTCTGGCTGCCCTCAGTTTATCTTTTCATTAGGAGAGAAACTGTGGCTTTTCAAAACCAGATGCTTATATATACACCAGGTGAGTAACAGATTTTACCTCTCCAAGACAAAACACCAACTCTTTGTTAGAGTCCATTTCAAAAACTGCTCTTTCTCCTAACAAATAACACACTGCCCATGTCCTGGGGTGCGTCAGGCACAGCATCACCAGCCAGGCACGGGAGGGGATTGTCCCACTCTACTCCGCACTGGAGCAGCCTCACCTCATTGAATATTGTGTGCAGTTTTGAGCACCACAATATAAGAAAGACATTAAAGTTTTGGAAAGTGTTCAAAGAACAGCAACAAAGATGGTAAAGGACCTTGAGGAGAAGCCATATGAGGAGTGGCTGAGGTCACTTGGTCTGTTCAGCCTGGAGCAGACTGAAGGGAGACCTCACTGCGGTTACAGATTCCTCGTGAGGGGAAGAGGAAGGGCAGGCACTGATCTCTTCTCTGTGGTGCTCAGTGATAGTACCTGAGGAAATAGGATAAAGCTGTGTCAAGAGAGGTGTAAGCTGGATATCAAAAAGTTCTTCATCCGTAGGGTGGTTGGGCATTAGAACAGGCTTCCTAGGGAAGTGGTCATAGCACGAAGCTTGTCTGAGTTCAAGAATTTGGACAATGCTCTCAGGCACATGGTGTGACTCTTGGGGTGTTCCCTGGAGTGCCAGGAGTTGGACTTCATGATATCCATGGGTCCCTTCCCACTCAGCATATTCTGTGATTCTATGGTTCTATGGTATGGGGCTTTTTCACCATAGTAGCCTACTCACATTGTAGAATAAATACATGTAGATGTGTAGGTCTTCCTACTTGAAGAACAAAAGCGTTTGTGTCCTTTATTACAAGACTGTTCAAAATGCTGAATTTATAAGACAATATACAATGAAATTTCTTATAAATTTTTTTAGATTAAACAGTTACATCTTGTACTGACATCACTGGAAAGTCTGTGAGAAAGTTGGTGTCATATGAAGCAGAATCTGCACTTGCAGGTTCCTTGCTCTCGTATCTACCTCATATAAATTTATTTGGATAAAATGCTCTAAACTGCTTAGAAGAAATATACTTTTTACAATTTCATGCAGTCAATGAACTGTGTGAAATACAGAAAATGAAAAGATCATCCTAATTCTAATTAAAAAACGTGCCATCTAGAAGTATACTGTTCTTGGTTCTAGAATGTATGAGGGATAAGGTAGTCAAACCAGCAAAGTCTTGTCAGTCTGGACATCCAACTGGGCAACTCCATTCCTTTAATTGCAATTTCCTAGTTAGTTTCACTGCAAAACAGATTTCTCCATCTGCCTTTTTTTGCTTGTATTTGGCCTCTGAAATGATAAAAAAGTCAATTTTTTTTTTTTTATAACCTAGTTTGCCCATCTATAATTTTCTTCAGCGTTCTTCTAGGTTCTTCAAGGTTCTTCTTCTTCACAAGTATTTTGTGGATAATCTTGCTGTGTAAAAGATTTAGCTTTCTTATATAATGCCCTTGGAATAGACAATACATAAAGAGAGAATCACAGTTGAGATATGCCAGCTGGTACCAAAGTCCTGTTGGTAAAAACAGACCTAGGGAAGAAAAAAAAAAAAAGAAAAAGAAAAAAGACTTATTAAAGAAAAGGCATTCTCAGTCTTCCTTTCCAACGACTTGCCGTGCCCCCCCTCTCCGCTTCACAGCAAAAAAATTAATAGCTTGTATTTTTCTTAAGAAATTACCTTCTCTAACTGTGCTGGTTAGCCTGCCAGTCACATTTATTCTCCCTTAATCTGCCATTGCTCTTATCCTATAGGTACACTCCTGGACAGTGTCTGCAGCTGAGTTACATGACCAAAATTACAGAAAATGGTCCAATGAGAAAGAGAGAATTACTTTTCAGTGCTTATCAACTTCTCTCAGAAATTCACTTGGCTTTCAAAAGCAGCTTTAGTTAGTACTCTCAGTAAGTCTCCTCCTCCAAGGAATTTCTTTTTGTTCTTGTGTCTTTGTCATCAAATTGTGGGCAAAGGCCCATTCCTCTTGTCATAGAGACCTCTGGCATCACGGACTGTGTTTGAAACAAAACCAAATTGCCATACAAAGAAATGCATCACCCAAAATGTTAATCTAACTTAGTAGATAATGGTATACTTACTGCATGCTTTTGCTGAAGTCGGGACAAAAACATTAATATTATTAAAACTTCTGCTTGGTTTTCCATGTTGGTCTGTTGAGAGTTTTTGCTTACCTTGGCACTCACTGCTTGGGTGAATATCTAGTGAGTCTGAACACAGTAACATCTGACAGACATCACATCTCCACTGCAGCAGTTCCATGTGTCTTGTCTGTTGTAGATAGACTTCACACTCACTGACATTTAACTGTCATCTTTTTGACAAATTTGGAATGTGGGGCTCTCCGAGGGCACGGTGAGATGGTACTCATTTCACTTCTCCTAACACTATATTCTGAATACTTTTTTGATAGTATGCCTCTATTGCAGCTTGCATGTATCTTCTTCTTCCATCTACTTGCTCTTAGCTTTTCTGTTCTTGTAGTTAATCAGCTCCACCAAAACTTGTGCCTGAGTGGCACTAACAGGGAGCTTTCCAGGTCTGCTTCCACCGTTTTTGATTTAAGTCATTGCAAGATCCTTCCCACCTCCAGGTGAATAATTAAAACCCTTAATCGTTTATTCATTTTACTAGGGCATGTTAAAAGGGTGCTGCAATCTCAAAGAGACCAATACAGTTGTATCATCTACTTGCAAACATTTAAATAAAAAAGTGTCAGTACAGCTCTTTTTATTAAGAAAATAAACACTCTTATTTTTGTATTATAAATACTTACTCTTGCAGTTCTTGGCAGGTTGCCATGAATATAAGCTATGCCAGACAAAAAATAAGAATGAATCTTTATCCAAGGTGTTCAATTAACTGAATGAATCAATTTAATGTTATTTCAGTTATTGTTTTGGTTTTTTTCACCCCAACCACCAGAAAAAAATAAAATACCACTTCTTGTTTTATCCAACAGACTGCAAGGGTTGTGCTCTTCTGGAAAGCCTAAATTTAATGTTGTTTTTGTTGATTAGGGTCCAGTGACTTTACATATAAAGTTCTCATTGCAATCTTGCTTAGTATGAAGAGCACATCACAGTCCACTTGGCTTAAATATGAAAGATTTAAAAATTCAAGTCAAATGGGGGGGGGGGGGGGGGTTTTGGTTTTTGCTTGCTATTGATGGAGCTGATTAAAAGTTAAAATTATAAAAATTTTAAAAGATTACTTGTTTTGAAAATTTTGTTATTTTGGCTAGGGATGATCATAACTCTTTTGTTATAATTTTTGCATTGTGAAAAGAGTAGTAGTTATTTTTAAGAGACTGTTCCAACCAAAGTGTTATTTCTGTGTTTAAAATACATAATCAGAAAATATGTTTCTTTTTATCCAAACTTATAATAATTTTTTTGCTTTACTTTCTCTATTAGCAAACAAGAATTAATTTAACATAGTAAATGGATATTGCATCTAAATACAAACCTTAACATCAGTTACCCATAATGAACAGAGAGGAGAGATGTCTTCCAAATTCATATTTAAAAAGTTCTTAGAGTTCATTATACATTTTTATGTGATGCTGACTGTTCACTTTGAGAAATGAAAAGTTTCAGGACTTGAAAATGAAAGTCCATTCTATTTTTTCTGATTTATTATGCTATTGTGTAGCTAATATTAACCTACACTGTTGTGCAAGCTTCACTTTGTACAAGGTTTTTATTGTATTAAAATCAAAACATGTAACATGTCAGAGACACAAAAGAAGTCAAATTAAGAAATCTTCTATTTCCACATTCATTCACGTTACTTCAGGGAGTCTTCTATGTTTAAACTTACTAATGCCATATTTAAATTAGGATTTCAGGTCATTTCATTCTTACTAGTAAGTTCAGTATATGATAAAAAAGTTCCAAACTAATGCTCAATTGAATTATGCAGTAGGGTAACTAATGCTCATACTTTGTTCTTCTTGAAAGTAGGCAGAGGTTAAAGCAAATGCAATCTAGAATGGATGTAGAAGAGACTGAATAGAAGCTCTTAAAATCTCAAATTTTCCTCCAAATCCCAAGGTCTCAGAAGAAATTTCTCTATTTCTTGTGCACACTTTAATATTCTGTTGACTTTCCTTGCCTATGGATTTTTGGATGAATAATAGTGGGATTTTGCTCTCTCATCACACTGGGGGAAAAAAATGAAAACAGAAGTTTTTGGAATGCTTTTTCGTGGAAAATCTGACTGGGAAAATCTTAGAGAGCAGTAAAAAATATAAACAGAAACAGGGGAAATACAACCTTTAAAAAATAAGAATTAAATAATTCTCTATCTGTGTCTGACACACTGGTTCTGAATTCCATTTCAAAGGCTGATTAAAAATGTGAACATAAACCAGTGCTTGTAGGTATTTTCTGTGTATCACCTCCGTGTCATTCAGGTTACTCAGTGAAGTGTTTGAAAGTTAACACGAGGTAAAACTCCCTGTTGTTGCACGTAGTCCAAGTAGAATTAACAACTCCCAATGAAAATTTGTCGTATGCCAAATAAATAAAGCCTGTACTACCAAACACTTCAGAAAAGAGATGGCTTGAGCACTGTGCAATCAATATGAATTCTGAAATTTCCAAATCCATCTTTCAACTCTCTTCCTTCTCCTGCTTTTGCAGTAATGTGGTACTTCCAGGCAGCTTGATATGGCTGCTTTATACATTGCTTAGCAGTAGCATCAACCTGGTCTGGGAGTGTGCCAGGGTGAATTTGGCATGCAGTCAGGACCTTTTCCTGAAGAAGAGAAGAGACATTTCATTTCTTTGTACCTTCAGTTAAAAGTGAATGTGATTCCACAAAAAGAGAAAACTCAGACCTATCAACTTCACCGATTTCTTCCCCTCATTCTCCCCAGTCTGCGGCAAATAGCAGAAATGTGGACGTTTTGAAAAACTTCAAATTGGACACTTTAGACGTTTTGAATATATAAGCTCTAATTAGCTATTATTATAATAACCAGGAAAAGATTTTCTGATGTCAGGTCTTTACACAAGAAAGAATGTGCCATTCACTATTAAAAATAAACTAACAACTAATAAAGCAGTGAAAACCTGAAAAAAATGGTGCCAATAGATTAAAAGCAGTTCTGTTTGGTCCCTCTTTCTGAAAGCATCTCTATAAAATAGGTCTATTTCTTATGCAAACATGCAAGGCACAAAAAAATCCCGTAACCTAAGGGAAATTTTATGAGGTAAAAATCGCCACTATCATCCTACACATAGGACATAAATGAGACACTGCACATTTTTCAGCATGTAAGTGGAATTATCGTCTTGTAAGTTATACATTAGATCCACTCAAAACCCAAATGCATGCACACGCACTGGTGATTGCAGAATAGGCCTCCAGCTGCACAGCTTTATTAGAAAGAGGTATGGTAGAGCACTACAGGGCTTTGTAACCGCTGTGGAACACAGAGAGAATTTCACCTGTTGCTGTATGGCTGGGCTGTAGTAAGACATAATCATTAGGAAGGTATTAATATTTAAAAATATATACACACATATAAATCTATATTTAAGTGCATATAATTCTTAAAGTGCATCAGAAAAATGATTGTAAAAGCATTATATAACTGTTAAACAGAAGGAAAAATTTTAAGAAACCATAAAATTAATTGTAATAAAAAGAAGAAAGCCAGCTTACACAATTTCAAACTTTTTTTACGAGAGAAAAACTACTAAAGTGTTGGTTCATATGTTGGACCTGCTTATACAATCCTTTGCAAACTTCAATTGTTTATGCCTTATAAGAAAACAGGAAAGTGTGAATAGACTTATTCCTCTGACACCATCCCGTGAATACATCCAAACAAAGGCTCGATTTTTTTTTTTTTTGTTGCTCTGAGGACTCCCGTTTAGGTTTTCTGAATACCTGGCTAGTTACATGTCAATGATCTTAAGCAATTTTTAGTGGTACGCCGAGGAGATCCTCTGTTGTCTTTTTTTAGAGATTTGAACCAGTGCCACAGTAGTCACTGAATACTTGTTAGACATTACTTGACAGCCACTGCTCGATAGACATTGCTCGATTTAGTAAGGTCTAGAATGAAATATGCCAGTAATTAAAATTTATGGTCACTCTCTTCTCAAAGAAGAACAAATGTCTCTCCAGTAAGATTTTGAAATGGTGAGTTTTTCTTGTTAGCTTAATGTAGAAACATATGTATTTTGATGATACATAAGTAGTTTTTATATTTTTATGGTTTTCAGCTGGCATTCCTGTGTTACAGGATTATTTGTACTTTCTCTACCAAAACCTAATGTCATTGGTTTTATTTTCATAGCAGTAGGGGAATGCTAAAGAACAGACTGTGTATTTCTCACTTCTGCAGTGACCCAGCTCTGTGTGGAGTCATGAAGTTTCCTAGGGCTGTCGCGTCTTCTGCTTCTCTAGCTCCTTCTATTGGGCTCATTCAAGATGCTTTCTTCCACCTTTCTTGATTGAAAGAAAAAACCCAAACAAACCAAAACAACAACAACAACAACAAAACCAATCAACAAACAAACAAAAAAACTCCTGCACTTCTAATAGTATGCAGTAAATGAAATAATTTCCCTGAGTTTCCTTTAAACAGGGCAGGAGTGAAAAAGAGAATTTTCTCTTTCTCTTTATTGGTTGAAATTGTGTGACAACAAGAGCATGATGTGATGGTGAAGAAAGTGTGTCAAACCCGCATTTAGCAATTACCTACTGTGGACCTCAGTTGGAAGCTTTCATACTGTAGAAGAGGGAAGATTTACTTGCCTATGATGTTTTATTATTAGAATGCATACTGATCTATAGAAACTACTCTGTTGTGAGTACTAGACTCGCTAATAATAAATAGTGACTTGGTTGATTAAATTTAAAATTTAAAAAAAAACCCCACAGCATAGTGTTTTGGCAAAGGTAGAATGTTTTTGTTTGTTAGATATGTTTTTAGTTGGAAGTGAAATGCAAGACTTAGCTGTAATGATAGTACAGCCATTACAGTCAAAGCTGGTCTATAATTAATAAGCAAGTAAAACTGATAGGTTAATTTACTGAATAACACTCTTACAGGAGGAATAGTAAATAAGATATAGAGGATACATTGAATGAGTTTTAAGGTTTTCTTCAAAGCTTTCACCAAAATTATATTTCTGGGGGTTATATGACCCTCTTTTCTTGTCTCTGATAAAGTGCAGAAGATAAACAAGTAACTTTTCTGATTCTAATGAGGAAGGATGTTGAATTTGCCACTTGATTTCTGCTTAGGTGGCTTTCTGCTGTGACTTTCCTTAATAATTTTGATGTGAGCAGTCAGAAATGGAATCAGTAAAACTATGAAGAATTAATTAGGATCTTTTCAATGTAATGTAATCTAGTTGTTAAGGTTATTATGTCACCCACATTTAGGATTATTCTACTGCCCACCAGGCTCTGGAAACAACATCTCCAGTCTCATATCCACTATTAATATCTATTTACTGAACTCTGGGGAAAGATCAAGAGTGATGTAATTCAAAAACCTTGTTTTAAGTTCCTCTGATTTTTAATCTTGGCAGATGCCTAGCCTTCATCACCATGCTGGTTGTCATTTCAAACAGGCATGGCCTTCATAGAGGATGAAAGAAATATGTAATTTGTAGCAAGCTTCTACAGTATTTTTAAAATTAACAAGCTGGGGACTATAAAAGAGTATCATTTTTTAAATTAATAAGTATTTTCCACCCAAAAGTGCATTCCAGAAAAGGAACAATTCAAGAAAGTGCTAGTCTTAGAGTACAAATTGCAGATTCATAGGAGGAAGACAAAAAAATCTCAGTTTTCAGTAAAGTTAATAGCTACTGAAATCATATAACAGTTGCAATTATCTCACCCTTGAAATGAATAATAATGATAGTTCTTGATTAAAATAGTCTGTCATATCCAAAAGGTAAAACCTGGATCATCTGTGGTAAAAAAAAATAAGAATGAAAAATACAGGTAGCAAAGACCAAACAGTAAAATCACTTTCTAATAAAAGATAATAGCCAAGTAATAGCATATCTGACAGTCACAAATGGTCAACTCAGAAATCCCTATCAAATAATTTAGCTACATACATTTAGCGCTTCAAACTGTTAGGTTCACAGAAAGTACTCCTTTAAAATTACTGTCTTTGGAACAAAAGAATGAGTTAGGTGCCCAGGTCTGTATAACTAAATTGAAGCTATTAAAAAAAAAAAACAACAAAAAAAAATATTTGCGGTCAAATAAGTCAGACGCTGATGGATTCCTGGATGATATTTAAACATTCATAAAATGTTTAACTCCATTTTACAGACATACACAAGAGCTTTATTGCACTATTAGGGCAAGAGAGCAGATAACAGTTCTATTATAAGTCACACTTTGGACCCTACATTTATTTGTGCATGAACACATCCTTGCATGCACATTTAGAGGCAAATGAATGCATGTTAGAGAAGATTTTCTCATTCAGCCTAAAATGTCACAAATTTTTTCAAATGTGATAAGAGAGCAATTTTTCAGAGAAAAATTATCTCATCTGAAAATCCTTTTTTGAACTATTTGACCTAGAAAAAAATTCATAAATTCAATTTTTGCAAAATAATGTCTATCTGTTTTCTATTTTCTCAAGTTGCAGCTTAAACTGTTCTATACAGGAAAAAAAATACATTAACTACAATAAAATAGTAATAACTATTAACCTTAAAAGATTGCATATGGGCAATTAGCCATATACAAAATGCCTTAATACATCTAAAGAGTCACAGAAAGTCCATGATGTTAATATTGAACCAGTCTGCAAAGTTATTCAGGTAAGATTTTGTGAAATCGCACACATACGTGATTGAAGATAAGTAGGGAAATATTTATGTTTTAAACCACGCATTTCCTGAAGGAGTGCCTACCTCCTACTCTATCTGATATTGCAAGCAATGGAGGGTGAGGAACGATGACTTGATAACACATTATAAACAGCTCCACTTCCAGTGGAAAAACACATGGCTGTGAAGACTGAAATAGGTTTTTCCTCCTGCCACTCCCCACCCACCCACACAAAGCACCCAAGCTGGAATTGCTGTGGTTGTGCAGAGTAGAACAAGCCAATGTCAGCCCAGGGAAAATGCAGACTGGCACTATCACTCCTGCAGACTTCAAAAGATTGATGCTGGGTTTCTCTCTGGATTTGAAGGCACAGTCATGTTCAGGGTTATGAAAATGGAGTATAATCCCCAGATCTTGGACCATTCCCAAAAGATCATGAAAGTTAAACCTCCCTACGAGCTCATAGTTATTTTGGGGAGTCTGTGAGTCCTGGTCTTGTCCTGTGAAAGTTACAGGTACTGACAGCAACCAGAGAATGCTTCTGCAAATCTATTTCCTAGAGTCAGTCCAGATACAGCTACACAACAGTGGAACATGCACCAGTTTAGGGTATGATTACCCAGGATGGTTTCAGACAAACAAAGGTTTATAAAACAGTGGGTTTGTACACCCTCCTGAAGGAGGTGACTTATCCTGTTTGCTAAAGCTTCAGTACATTTTGTGTTAAAGTAAATAATGTGACGTATGACACTGAGGCAGTGGATTTGTGAGAGTTGCCTCCTCCACTACCACTAATACTACTATATTCTGAAATATTTGATATCCATCAGGACCACTATTTCGACTAGTGAAGCTCAGAGTACATGGAAAAGTTATGCATTGAGACACCTTTCTCAGTTGCAGCAGCTGCTTGCAGTGTTGGGGGCTGGTGCATTGTCAGTGCAGCTGGATTTTAAATAAGCCATTTTGTGAACAAAACCAAAGACTGCTAGGATTTTGTGAGTTTTTCTCCCAAATTAGATGTCCTGGCCTTAGTAATTACATCTCACCCCGTGTCTCCTGCAACACCTGGACATAAGAAACTCATGTTGTGTATTGTCCAGAAGTGTGATCATGAGGATTGGCTGAAAGAGAACAGTAACGCTGAGTATGTTATAGCTGAACCTTTCTTTGCCTTCCCTTACTGATAGGACAAGTCACAGTCTTTGTTCTTCACCTGATACCAGTTTTCACAGAATTTCCAAGCTACTACCCACCTTTCAATTTTTCTTACTCCCATCAGACTGGGTGGCCTTCTAGACTGTGTCAAACTTCACAAGGAACCCGTGCATGTTCTTAGGGATGGTCCCTACTTAGCCTTGTTTCCCAGTATCTTCCTGCACATCCAAAGCTTTGCTACATAACTCCGGTTAATTTCTTTCTCTCGGATCTCCACACCAACATCTCCCAGCTGGTCCAGAGTTACAAGTGGAGGTACATGTTTCTGTTTGCATATTTTGGAGCAATATGGGTAGAAGCTGGATATTAAAATAATTGAGTTCCCGTGTCTTAACACAGCTGTAATAATGAAATACATTAGTCTGCACATCACCCCTAAGAGTCAGCTTTCCTGATAGACAAAAATTAAGGCTAAAAGAAAACAGTTTCCTTAAAACATGGAGTGGCAACAATACCACAAAAGTACAGAAAAAGAATAAGTCAACAAAATGTGTGATTAAGGTTATATTTAACAATAGGCACATTTTGTTCCTTAGCATTTTGACTAGATTCCAATCCTCTCTTTGTTAGGTCAAACTCGAATCTCCTTCGAATTTAAGGCAGATCTATCTTCCTCCTATTTTCTCGGGCTCTTGCTGTCTTCTCCTCCCACAGAAATGGGTAAGAAGGGGAAAGGATGGATCAACTATAAGACAAAAATTTGCTAAGCTAGACTGTCCTAGCTTTCACTTGTGTTTTTGGAAGACTTTGCTTTCTAGTTTGTGAAAATTTGGCACTGAGATACTTCCTTGTGTTACAGTCAGTCCCTTTTCTCTATGTTCTTAAGGTTCTTCAGTCAACATTTCTATCCCACTTCTTCTACATTCTTGGGTTTCGACTGTTTTTTTTTTTCCCTTGTGCATATTTTTGGAGACATTTTCATAAAACCTTATTCTTTATATTAGAAGAAACATAACATGGATAGACATCTACATTCATTCTCTTTCTCAATACCACATGGTTTAGCTTGGGATTAAATTTATCTTTTTAAGACTCTATCACAAGACCAGACTGAAATGTTAACCGAGAGGATAGAATTGGTAGAGAAACAGATAGGTCAATTAAATACAATAATTTTCCTGTGGGATGTGAGACAGTCATAGGAATAGAATATGCTTAGAATGCATTTGGTAGCTTTTGTTCCACTATAGTTCTTTTCAACAACAGACTGTAATTCTGAGAATTTGTAGAGTAGAAAACCATACAAAATACAAAGAAAGGTAGAAAATAGGTGGAATATTTTTCAATGCAGGACTTCCCATAGTAGACGTGGTAGAAAACTTGGATGAATTAGAACTCAAGTTTGTCTTAAAGCTTAAGTGCACTTAGCTAAGTTTCAACCTTCAAGTATCTTAAGGTAATTATAGTGGGAAAAAATGCTTTCTACACAAAATAGAATTTCATTCCCTAAAAGTTTTCCTGCAGATCTTTCTGAAGATTGTTGGAGTATTATAAGTAAAATACCAGATATATTATTTTAAATAGAGCTCTTATGGGGTATTCACCATGTTTCATGTTTAGAAATTGGCAGAAGCCAGTCAGAAAATTAATGTTTTTATAGCTATATTTGTTTGCAAAGAGATTAGGACTAATGGGTTGTCTAAGATTTAGCTACTTTAATTCAAAACATTATTTCCCCACAAGCAGAAGCACAGTATCTTACTCTTGGATATTATACTTTATAGTCAAATATACCAGCCTAAGCCCTTTATGATAAAGTCAGTACACAAATTCTTCTAATATCATTGCTGCAGGGCATTGCTCTCCAAAACCAGACTGAGGCAGACATCTGGGGAAAGTAATGCCTCTGGCTGGTGTAGTTACCTCTGAGAGAGCACATCTGTCAAGACAAAGATAGTTTGCCAACACAGTCACTGGGGTCCCAACTATGCTCATGGTACTTCTTGGTTTGGGACAAAGCTCAAAAAGCATAAATTATGATTTGTATCCAAAGTCAGAGTCTTGGAGGAGCAGAGATCTTGACTTTCACTGGCTCGCTGATAGAAAAGCGGATGTGACAATATTGCCTTTTCTGATCTCCAAAACCAGACTTATCAGCTATAATATATCACTGTATAAACTATGAGATGACACTTTTTAAACTTTACCTTTCTGACACACATCAACAGCAATAGGGTAAAATATAAGCCTACATGTCTACCCTATATTTGGGGTATAAAAAATATTTACTATTGGTCTGGATAGAAAGATAGTAATAAATATGCGTATGATTTCATGAAGGAACTAATGGCTTTGCTTTTTACAATGCCCATGGAAAACAATAGTTTTTTAATATTGTCTATCCACATGATTTATATTTCATGCTAGTTCACAAAGGACTCTGGTTAGTATGTGATTTATGGTTGGAGCAAAATAATTTTCTGAAGCCTAGCTGAAGGTAGGCTTTCAACACATTAATAATACATTAGCTAATGTTTCTTTCTTGGCATTGCCTATGCAAATTTCTATTATCATAATAAAAATGACTGTTTATTTTAGATTGGAAACTGCTTTAGGTGAGAACATGTTTTTTATCAAGTGTCTTGATTAAATACTAACTGCCAGTTCCCCAATAAACTTTTAACCAGAGCTTTTCCTGTAGTCTCAGCTGGTATTTGGTCAGAAAACTAGAGGAAGAAACAGCTTGCATTGCTAAAAACTGAGAGAAACTCTCTGGGCTTCTCTTTGGCAGCTGTGGTGAAAGTCTACCCTGGCTGGAAATTTCAAACACTGATAACCGTCACAGGACAATGATTCATGAATGTGAATCATTCACAAACAGTGGACATATAAAGTCAGATTTAAAATATATACTGCATAAATTTCATTTATTCATTTTATTTCATTCATTTCATTTTATTCATTTTGTCAAATGAGCACAGGTAAAGATAATTTCATTCAAATTAATTACTTTCTGACAGAGGCAAACAGCAATACATATTGTCTGTCCAAAATAGTATTAGATTTGATTGCATTTACGTTAGGTACATCAGAAATTAACTTCTCTGCTTGAAATAATTTGTGACTTTATCTGCTGCATCATTTCCCTTTCCAAATGATGATTTCACACCAGCAGGCACATCAAAAATCATATTTTTGCAAATATGTAGGGCATTAGTTCATGGCAATGCAATCTTCAGAAGGACTCATACTCTGTCTTCCCTGCCACTGGTACAAACCGAGTTTGTACCTGTTGAGTTTCTGAGAACATTTCACTTCCTGAGATTTCTGAAGAGAAATAGAGCAGAGCATTTGGGGTGATTGCTTTGAGGAACCTTCCTTTGTAAGTTGTTACCTTCTCAGCAAATACAATGTATTCATGTCTTGTGAGCACCAGAGTATTTTTGCAGGGAATTAACAACACAGTTTGTCTGTATTCCCGTGATTCAGAGTGGCCTTGCTATGCATTTGTGCCACAAGCTACCCATGGGACTCATATGCAAATGAATATTTGATTATTCTGTCTGGTGCTATCCAAAGCAGCTGAAAATAAATACCAGACCGATCATTTTATAAGCTCAGGCTGGCTAATTTACACTCAGGAGACTGTAGAATGATAAAGCTTTGTATTTTACACATATTTTGCTTATCTCTTATTGCATTTTTGCTGTAATAAACAAGTGATAACAATGCAATTCATAGATGGATTTTAAAGAAAAATACAAGAACAATAATAAATAATTGGGTGGAAATCTGTTGAAAATTACAAATAACTATATGATTATTATAAATCAAAACAATTTTCCATGCATGTTATACGATAAAACAATATACTCAAGAATAAATGGATGATTAGCTTCGGAAATATAGCACCATTTTCAATTTCATTGGCAAGAAACTTTCCACTGTAGGTCCTGACAACAAAACATGAATGTTAGGGACACAAGTCCCGCTGTGTCATTACCTCCTACTGCAGACATTGGAAAACCAAAGTCTAAAGCAGGAATACTTGAGTTCTGAAATTGGTGCTCCTTCTGAATGATCAACAGAGCAGTCTTTAGGAAAAAAAAAAAAAAAAAAGAGAGAGAAAGAAAATATAGCATTAGTTCTATCTCAATTTGAGAATACATATAATTTTTCTCAGATCCTACAAGTCAATTTCCATGTAGTTGAGAGGTGGTGAAGAGGGGGCAGAGACTGCATGTGAAACCAGTTCTACAAACTTACAAATCTTTCAAGGTTAATCTGTAAGAGAAATGTCTTTTTGTCAGTTAATTGAATAGGATTATGTACTTTTCTGGTTGGCAATTGAAAGGAAATATTCCTCTCCTTTTTGATCCTTCAAGAGCTTTTTGTTCTTTAAACAATTGCTAGTCTCAATTTGAACAAAGCTTTTGTTTAATATGTTGTAAGGTGTCTTGAAAGAATTCTCTTGTAGGCATATCCCAGTTTTCTTCCTAAAATCACTGAATATTCTGATCTGACATATCTTTAAAATAGAAATTAATGAGGAAGCAATATTCTCCCCAAAAGCAGGAATTCAAACTCATAATATCCTTTTGACATTTCACTAGAAATACCAAGGAAGCCACTATTATACATAGGCAAAATAATTTTCTCTATTCCTTCATATGACCATATCTTTTAGAATAAAGTGCGTAATTATATAGAGGTTTTTGTTTGGATAAAAATAATGCAGACTCTCTACTCCTAGCAGTTGTTCCAAAATTTGTATAATTGGGAACTGAGTTGCTTGAAAATAAATGGATAGGTAAACTTTCATGTGCTTCACTAAATACTATTCAATTAGTGCAAAAAAAAAATTCTGAACAAATTAAATAATAAGGGCTATTTGTTGCATTGAGTTTTGCAGTTCTTCGATGTTTTCATTCTTCTGTAACAGTTTATCATACACTCTCTGTAAACACAGCCATGTGTTTGTAACTGTATCCTATTGTTTGCATTCATTTCTCCTGGGCGGAGAAATTTGATGGATATTTCCTTTGACCAGTGTGATGGAGGGGGGGGGGGTTCTCCATCCAATCAACTGTGGTTTTTAGAGGATATATAAAATAAAGTGCGGGGTCTGGGCAGGGCAGTGCTGCCCAGCTTTTTGGCCCACAGTCTTCGCTCTCTGTCTTGAACGTGTCTGCGTCCTTCTTTCGTGTCCCGAGTGACAGTTATTCTTGGGAAAGATCATTTTCTTGGCATAGTCTTGTAATTTTCACACTTTTTAGGCTTGAATGTAAAGCTAAAAACCATCAATGAAGATGCAAGAGTCTTTAAATCATAATGTTAAGATTCTGTTGTGTTTTGTTACTTTTAAATGGGATACTATAACCAGGTGATGCTGGGCTAGCAAAAATACTTTAGTACCCACTGGTACCCTTTAGGTACTGGAAGACTGCTACAAAATACTCCAATGCCTTCTCTTCTCCAGGCTGAACAACCCCAACTCTCTCAGCCCTTCCTCACAGGAGAGTGTCCATCCCTCTGATCAGGTTCATGACGTTCCTCTGGACCCTCTCCAACAGGTCCATGTCTGTCCTATGCTAAGGGCTCCAGAGCTGGATTCAGTACTCCAGACAGTTATATAAAGCTACAAAGTTTTTCCTTATAATTCCATCACCCAAGCACTGTAATCATTTTTTCTAGATTGTATCTTTCCTATTTGCTGCAAGGCTAATCTCTAATATTGTCTATTGATTTGGAAAATCTGAAATAAATCTAACAAACTTTCAGCTGGAGAATTATGTTTCATAACACCAGTCTGTAGCACTCTTTTTCTTTGAGAAAACTTCAGGGCAATGGTGCAGTAGAATGTAGGTATTTGGGAAAAGAGCTCATGAGGCTTTTGTTAAGCCTATCATACCAATCAGACCTTTTCTGCTGAAAGCGTTTATCAAGTACAATTTTATGTAACAACAGTAATGCACTATTTTGGCAATCCCATATATTTGTAGTTTTTCTTTCCCAAGCAGTTTAGGTCCATTCTTGTCCACCCCTATTTTACATGTAAATACAGCAAACACAAACAATTTCCTGGGTTTTTCCCCTCCTAATCTCTCCTAAACATTATGTTTTCCCCAGAAATCACTCTTCTGCTGGATCCACCTCAATGAGCAGTAATTAAACACATGGTCATGACTGCATAGGGCACAGAACGTCACTGTGTGACAACTAATTTTTCAACTCCAGATGGACTTGTGCCTTTTTTCTTTCTTTTTTTCCATTTTTTCCCCTTCACTTCTGTAGTTCAGGCATTTGTTTCATTAAGTTACTTGTATTGACACAACAGTTCAGCGTTTGCTGGTGGGTGTCTACCCGGCTTCCTGAACACACGAGGATGAAAGATGCCCTCCCGGGCCGTGTTTCCGAACGATCCGCCAGCAGAGCCGCCGCAGCCATCCGCCAGCCTGGAGAAAAGCGGGCGAACCCGCGGTGGCCGAGGAGAGCATCCGGCCGCCGCCCCGTGTCACGCCCGGGGCGCGGGGCGCTCCCGGCTGCGGACCCCGCGCCCCCTCCCCGGGCCCCGGCC